>VZRE01011175.1:2762-436999 GCA_013396775.1 Cephalopterus ornatus | reverse complement strand
AGAAAAGAGAGAGGAGAAAAGAGAGAGGATCTCATTCCCAGTCCAGGTAGAGGTGTATATCCCAATCCTAAATGTTATGAATTAGTAAACACAGATAACAAAACCAAAAGCAATCAAATTCGCCTAGCTATTTGATAACTCTTAAAATAAGGAAGAGGATTTTTACAACATGACTTTACTCAGACAGCCATATAGGAAATAAATTAGAAATTCTCCTTGAAATTTCATTAAAATTTTAATTAAATTTGGTTTTGTCATTGCTTTAAATGCAGTTTTCCACACAGCATGTCTAATGGCCTATGCCATCCAACTGTGACATCTTTTCCTGGTCAGCAACACCAGTCTATATTTATTATACACCCCCTGTTTCTTGGTTTCATGGCAGGGACAATCAGAGCGATTACTGACTAAATAATTAGCCAAGGGAACTCCATCTCTGTATGTTTCTGTACTCATTAGGTTAGTGAGAAAATACAACTTACTTTCATAATCTCTTTCCCTATAGGTACCTGGCACTTTCCAGGAGCAAAGCAGGGAGAAAACAAAATTGCTAAAAGCTCACACACTCGTTATTAGACTAATGATACATTTTTCTCTCAGTCTTACCTGATAAAGGCATCTACAAAAATGAACATGAAGAGCTGCTGCTTCCCATTATAATAGGAAGAGAAATGCAGGCTTGGAGTATTTTCCCCCATCAAGCAACAGTGTATGTAAAATAGTCCAATATTATATAATATAGTAGAATAAGTTAACGTAATATAATATTATTGTCATACACCATGTGCCAAAACTGTGTACAGCCACAAGACAAATAAGGGTGAAGATATGAGGCATGTACTGACACCATCCCATGTTAGGGAGTTCCAAGTGACCTGCCTTCCTTCTGTGTCCTCCAGAGGAACAACGCTTCCTAATTTCAGGTCCTGCTCCCAAGTTTCTGTGTGTTCATGTCTTTCCTCTTGCTTCCTCCTACTCTACTTTTACCACAGGCTACAGAGGGAATTCAAGGAAAGTAGTGGAGTAAATTTTGTCGATGAGTTAGGTCTCCCACCTGTTCTGAATGAAGGCGTGTCTTGTATCTCAGACTTTTTAAAGAAAGAATGAACTTCAGTTGAGAAGTTGGGCTGGGTTGAGCTAGGATCAAACTGCTTTCTTTTGGTTTCATCACCTGTGATTTTTACAGAAGATGAAGATAACTCAATACATGATACTCTCCAAAGCCTTGAATCAAGCTGCTTTCACCCAGAATCACACAATCAGCTGGGTTGGAAAGGACCTCTGAGATCATCGAGTCCAACCCTTGATCCACTACCACCGTGGTTACCAGACCATGGCACTAAGTGCCACATCCAGTCTCATCTTAAAAACATCCAGGGACAGAGGTTTTTTCTTCACGTTTAAGAAAGAACTTGAACTTCAGGTTTAAGTTGAACTTCAACCATGTTAGTGTAAATTACAGCCCTGAACGGTAGCCTTTCCCATATAAATAGGGGTACCAGAAGTTCTGAGTCATGTAAAAAAAGATTTCATTCTCCTACATGGCTATAATTTCTTCCCCCACCTCCTCCCTCCCCCCCCCCAAATTNCCCTCCTCCCCCCCCCCCCCCAAATTCCTCCCATATAAGGAGGTGGAGACTGGTATTAAAATTGGCAGGAAGTTGGCTGACATTCTGATCCCACTGAAATCAATGTGAGTTAGTTATTTTAGTTAGTTGGAGTTTTTTTCCACCAGCTTTCATGACTAATATAGTTACTCCCTGATTTACATGTTATTACCTCCCTATGAACTTTAGAGAATCTCATGCTCATTTCTTTTTATTACAGCACTAGAAACTATTAAAGAAAAGCTCACCTTGAAGTGTAGAAGACAAGGTGGTGGTTCAGCAAATATGGGCTATCTAATGAATTCATGGCTTCCCCTACAGAACTGTTCTAATAGTGGTGAGGCATGATGGGAATTTTTGAAGAGAAATTTGATAAAATAAGTTTCACTTATTATGCTTCTCCTTTTATGGACCCCATGCCCTGATTCAATCTCCTATTCTGAACATCTGATGTGCCTTAAAAAGATTCTTTCACATGGAGCCTGGCTGCCAGTTTTCTCAGCCATTATTTATTACATCATTTGGGCTTTAGAAGGGATTGCTGAACCAGTGTGGATAATCTAAAAAATAAACTTAATCTAAAACTAATGCAAACTGTACAGCATAGGAGATTTAGAAAAGCCTACTTAGCAGTTAAGTAAAACCCTTCCATTTATCTTGGTACTTCCTGAATCCACCTCTGAACAGATAGGGGACCGTGAGGGAAAAAAAACCCCAAGTACTTTCTGAGTGACCAGAAGGCAGAAATTCCACACACAAGACTAATAGAAAAAGATTGTCCAAACAACATTTAGAGATCATGGTGGTTTGAACTCCCTAACACTGTCCCCATCTTAGTTGCCAGGTGGCACCAGGAAGTTTCAGCCCTTGTTTTGAGAACAGTGCCTATTACCCACACTCAAGTCAAAGCATCTTTTTTAATTTAAATTATGGCTGCCCTAATAGCTTACTGCCTGAAATGTTCTTTGATACTGAGGCAAAATGCTTTCCAACTGTGCACAATCAAATCTAAGGGGCCA
Source organism: Cephalopterus ornatus (assembly GCA_013396775.1). Taxonomy (NCBI): domain Eukaryota; kingdom Metazoa; phylum Chordata; class Aves; order Passeriformes; family Cotingidae; genus Cephalopterus; species Cephalopterus ornatus. The sequence continues at coordinate 434,373 of VZRE01011175.1, read as the reverse complement.
GCTAATGCTACATGCTGGCAAAAATCGTATTTGGGAGATAGAAAGGTGACTAGAACCTTCTCAGCTCTGTCCAAATACAAAGCTAAAACAATCTGGATTGGATGTGAACATGGCATACGAAATTCCTTAGCATCTCATATCTTCAGAGTTGAGGTTAGTGCCAATGGCTTCAGCAAACGAAGCAAAATAATCCCAGATTCAAGGCTTTCAGGAGCATGAAAGGCAGAACGATTGGTAGCAGCAGTGCTGCTCTGACACTGCTTGTTAAATGTGGCATTGTAACATGAATGCTCAAGGGCTCACAAACCCAGGTGGAGTATTGTTTTTCTGTAGTCTTGAAGTAACAGAGACTAACTCTAGGCAGGGACAGGTGACGTACTCTGTGCTGTACAACAGACCTTCTGGCAGCATCAGGGGTTTTCCACACCTCAAGCAGCAAGTTTTATTTAGAACTATTAACTTATTTACCAGAGGAGAAAGTTGCCCTTTCTTGCGTCAATAATATTTATTTCGAGTAAAGATTATTTGTATGTAATACTTGCTTCTTTTCTCTTAGGCTTAACAGTTGTGAAAAGTTTGTGTTGCCATAACAGTGTATTTTTCTGTAACAGGAATGAGGCAGATCCAGTCCGAACTCTCCTCCCAATCATATTTATCTGTTCTACATATACGTATGATTTTTGAACATGTAATTCAGAGAACACAGAATGGCCCAAAAGATGTGGGGGAGTGAAGTCTGTATGGCCTAGTCAGAGCCTCTTGACTATTGTTATAAGCACATCTGGGTTATTTTGCAGAATCAAAATGAACTGTTTTCTTGTTTGACCTTCAAGAACTCTTTTAACCAACATGGCACCTTGAAATATAGAGGAAACAGTTTCTTAAAAGCGACAGTATGTCTGCGCCACTACCTTTCTGTATGGTACCTAAAGACGGCAAACCAGCATTTTATTGCAGACATTTGTTCTGTGCTAGAAAGCAGACCCAGTACAGATTCAAAAAAACCATGTCTCCCTGCCTCGTTAGAAAAGCTGCACATGGCAGACCTGAGCTGCCCACCATTGCTCCCTCGAGGCTCATCTGCTGGCTACAGCTGACCCACAGAAGTGGGAAGCCATGGCTAGATTTAAACTCAGGAACGCTTCCCAAATCCAAGTTCAAATGTATTTCTGACTTCACACCGGGGGAGGAATTGAGCATGTGGCCTGCCCTTCCCCTGTGCCTGGAGGTTCTGCAGCAAGTGCAGTGTAAGGGCCACGAGGGTGGTGCTGTGGTCTGGCTGTGTTCCCAGCCCAGCAGCGACCAAGGGCAAGCAGGAGCCTACAGAGGAGTGACAGAGCCAAGACTAAAGAACCCCTACCCGTGAGAGATGGTGCTCCAGAGGCAAATGCTCTATTGCATTCTATAAACGATATGTTTGTTAAAGACCATGAAGCAACTTGGAAATAAGATTCCTGGAAAATGTACAAAATGAAAGCAAAATTACAGCACTGCTGTAGATAGTGACAAAGCATGAAGATACATCAGCATTAAGTAAATAGCTAGCTTGGGGTTCTCAACTGCAATTACCACATACTCTCTCTGTTTGTAATACCTAGGAGACCCATAGCACATTACAGAATTTTGTTAATTACTAAGTGAAGAAAGAGAGAAAAAATACTGTGACCAGAATGTACATTGTGTATTGATTTAGAGAATTGTAATTTAGATTTAATAATTTATCATTCCTCTTAACAGGCTATGATGTATTTTATAAAAAGTAATGAAACCTTTGGAATACAGAGGAAATCACTTCCCACTCTGTCACCTGATCTATGCTGAGAAATGGGAAGGAGTGGTTTATCTTTCCCTTGCCCTATTTATATAATGTGTAGTTCAGCAAAGAGTAGATTAGCAAGATTACAGACTTTGCTGTTATTTATCGTGCAACAGTGGACAAAATAGTAACTGGTGTTTGATGTTAAGAGAGTCTTCCCAGGTAACACCCTCAGGAAGCAATCACAGGAGCACTCAAAATGGTGACCATCATTGTCCCATTAATTTTAGCAGTTCTAACCAGCAAAAGTTACTTGGCTCATTGAGTGATAATGAGATCACCTCTCTATTGCTAGAAAAGCTAAGTCACTCAAATCAGGACTTCCACTAGTACTAAAGACTGCAAGCTATTAATGAAATTGCAGTTGTTTCATGTCTAACTAGAAGAAAAACCACAAGAAAACTAACTTGTCATGAGAAATTACTTAACCTTTCTGCACTGCAACCTTTGAGTGTTTTGAGCGTATGCGCCCATTTGGGCTAAATAATTTCATACAAGTGCACTGTGAAAACATTAGGGAAAATAAGCTTCATACAGACTTCAAACAAACAAGTATTAAATTCTTATGTGTGCTTTCTTTGTAGCACCATTAATCATTTTCAGTTACTGCTCATTTTTAGCACAGATAGCTACTGCTACATCCTCACTGCTAGAGACATGAACCAGCTTTGTAGTACGGTGAGGAGGTCAGGTCTCAGCCTTCTTTCCAGTGGAAACAGGGCTTATGGGATCACATTGATTACGAGCATGCAACTCTTTTCTCCTTCATACATTATTTATTTAATTGGCTGCTTTCAACCAAACTAGAGAATCACAGATTTCTCAAAAGTAATTAAATTCCTATAAGTTTCATTGAAGTAGACAAATAGGAAAAGGACAGAGACCCTAGCCATGCTCTGAACTAAGCTCCTTTTTAATAGACGCCAGAGGACCTCAAGGGGAGATTCAACTAATGATACCAACTACAAATAAAATCCATGTGAAACTTTGACTCTTGTCAAGGGTCTTTAGACACAAATTAAACACCAGTAGACACAAATCTGGTACTGATGAATCTGTACCAGCTGCTGTATACACCTTGCATTTTGCATGAATGCCCAATGTGTTGAAAGGGTAGTCCAAAGTTAGAACGCTGTCCTAAAATTTGGAGAGACATTAGTGCTCTCCCACACACTTGTGTGATTATGGATGAGGATTTGTACGAGGATGCTGCCATTGGCCTATATGAAGAAATGCACTGCAGATAGTGTATTTCTATATGTGCATGTACACTACATACACAATGCAGGCACACAAAGAGGGAATCTCAAAACCAAAAATAAGATGCCTGAGCCAGGTGAAAACTAGGAAATTATTTTTACAGGCCTCCTTTTCTCCCACTTCGATATAAATAGTCTTCTAGATTTTAGCGCCATTATTTTTACATATCTTCTTTCTCTTTTTTTTTTTTTTTTTTTCTTTTTTTCCTGACCAGCTATCCTCTGACACCAGTTGTTTCCTTCCAGGTGATTCAATGTATGCAATCAGCCTGAGAAGCACCTGAGAAACAGCTCATAGCTGCAGAATGAGGCTTTAGGAAGAGTCCACAGCATCTGAAGAGGCAGCATCCCAGGATATCTGGGATTTTCAGAGAACCATTACTCTGCCTGCAGTTTGATTTACCTCTGCTCTTGATTACCATGGTATATCCACAGTAACTTTTCTCGAGACTTACTTGTTATGAAATTAACTTCCCAAATTTAAGAAATTTGAATAGGTCTCCAAACAAAACAGTATGTGGCAATCACCTATTAGGAGGTACAGACATAGGGAATGGCACCTAATCCACCCACAAATCCCCAACAGCTGGAGAAAAGCCATTACTTGCAGACAAGCAGAGATCTTCCTAAGCCCCAGTGTACTGTCATAGCTACACTCATGTTTCATGCACTATGTTTTCAGGTGTGAGATGTAATAGCAGAACAGAGGTATCTTTTCTGATTGGGCACACACACACTGCAAACATATATCTTCAGAAGTTTAGTGTACAGAGGTTTTGTTCATTTCCCATCCCAATTAATTATTTTATCTTTAAAGTTCAACATCTTTAATTAGTGGAAATTCTGCTCTAACTAGGATCATCTTTTTCATTTTCTCTTCATTTTTTCCTATTCTCAAAGCATCTTCCTTTATAGAAAAAAAAACACCAAAAAAACCACCAAAAACCACCCCACCCCAAAACTCCCAAATATGATGTGTCAAATGTCACTTGTGTTTATCTAGATGAAATGAAAGAATTATCCATTTTATATACAGTAGGCAGTCCGGGACAAAGAACACAAACTAAGTGGCTTCCCACAGATCTCCACATCTAGTCATGGTTCATCTTACTGCTGTGCAGAGGAAAATGAAAAATAACAAAAGCACTCCTGTATTGCCAGATCACTCATTTTCTGCTAAAAATACATACTTAATGATATAACTACCCACAATCTCATATCTAAGCGGGTCAACAGGACACAGAGATTGCAAATAGCTAAGTGGATCTTAAAGGAGCAGAACATCCCCGGTGTTATACCTGGGCAACATTACAGGGCCAAACTAGTGAAGACCAAACCAGCAAAAAATTCAGATCGTTCCTCTGCTCACAAAGTTTGGTTCCAGTCACACCTCTGAATTACTCATTCCTTGAGGACATCTGGTATGAGCTGCTCTCTGAAAAGTAGTCCCATCTTTCACAAAGTTATGCAGATACAACAGCTGTTGGTTGTATATATGCTCACTGAAAAGCGAGAAGTGGCGTTCTGCTTCTTACCCATAAACTCACTTCTTTGCATCTACTGTGCAAGCGGAATTTGACTTTTCATTTTGTTGGGGGTTTGTATTATTTTTTTTTGTGTGTGGTTTTTTTTGTTTGTGTTTTTTTTAATTTTATTTTATTTTATTGGCTGTGGTGTTTTCTGTTGGTGCCTTTTTTTTTTTTTTTTTTCCTTTCTTTCTTGTTGGCTCTATTCCTGACAATGCCTGCAAATTGCAAATGCTGTGATGCTAAGTTCTGGCTTTATACCTAGAAGGCACTTCAAAAAACCTGGCTGTGGTTATGATGAGTGTTACACCACTGCTTTGGTAGCAGCTGTTTTCTCTGAGTCAGCTGGAAAACAGCTGGTAGCTAGCTACCTTCTCCTCGGTTAGAGGATGCTCACTAGAGGCAATTTTTTGGCTTTCTAATACAGGTTCATTTGCTGGATGGATACCGCTTTTCCCACATGCTGGAAGGCCACCTCTGCAAACAGCTGTCATGCAGTTTGGAAGGTGTTACAATGTTCTTGCTTTTGCGAGTTTGATTAATCAATATAATGTGAATTTTGTTCAAAACTGTATGGGTCCAACCTAAATCTCAGTTATCAACAGGAATGTCTCTACACACTTCACTGCACTTTGAGTTAGATTCTGCTAAATACAGCATATCTCTATTTTCCCAGCAGATGACTGTTGGAAACAAAATTCATCTGTGTGCACAGAGATCAGAAAAAAAATCTATACCCAACTCAAGCAGTGAATAAACTTCATCTGAGTTAGGTATGTGGTTTGATTCATCTGTCATTTAGACTGTCTTGGTATCAGTATATTTCTTCTGATCGCAGTCAAATGACTCCGGATGTCTTCTGAAGAACAGGGACAAAACAGAGGCCAACATCTTGAAACTGCATAACATGGGCTACTGGGATGGAACTTTTTTAAATATGCAAGACACATATAATACCCATGTTTAGAGTAAAATAAAGATGCCGTCTACTGTGAAACAAAGGGCTGAATTAGATCTTGGCATGACAAGAGTGAATGGCAAAAAAACCCAAAACAACCCCATTTATATTTTTTAAACTAAATTTTTACCAGGATTTTTTGAAAAGGTATCTTTGCTCACATTAGTTGAAGGCCCATTTAATAAGTCTGTGCGAATTGGCAGTATATTTATCTGATTTGATTTTACACGATGACAAAAGGTGAAATAAATGTATTTAATACAGAAAACCACGCATCTAAAACAAGGAGATTTTTCCCAGCCTTTGCCATGATCATTTGATTCTACATGCTCACCGCCCCCACTCTTGCGTTTCTGTGCCTACATTCTTTCTAGATTTCATCCGACTGAGACTCAGCCTCTTGTCTCTGGAACATGGAGAGCACACCTGGGTTACTGCAGTCTAATGAAAAATGACTATTAGTAGGGTAATTGTTGCAGGAAGAGAAAACTGTGAAATGTTCTGGCTGTATAGTAACTGCCTACAGTGCTACACACAATACAAACACGTGCCTTGGAAGTGTACAAAAGCCCATGGACCTTTTCAGTTTTCCCCAATTTCTTGACTTTTTTTTAAATCCTCATCAGCTTGTATCACAAGAGGTATGCACAAATATAATCATACAATAATAAGCTGTCTAAATATTTATAGTACCAGGGGATAAGAAGATATTTTAAACTCTTAATTGCAGCGAGAAGCTGAATACAGAAGCCAACGCACGTACCATTCCTCAGTCCTCCTCTGTTAAGGAGAGGGGCAAATATTAATATAACACAGGGCAAGCACAACACCTACTGAAGCTAGATTGACCCTTTCCCCAGGGCACTGGCAATCAGCTATTCTCGATGAAAATGTTAACAGGAAAGTACTTGTAAGAAGTTTCACATGGCCTTATGAATATATCTGCCCCTTCCCTGGGCTCGGCCTCCATAAATGAGAAATAGGCTGGTGACCCACTGTCCCTGCAGCCTGTCTGCCCACCTGCTCTGTGTCACTTTAAAGTGCTGCTCCTGGTAAGGAGGTGAGGTAAAGGAGGTGGGGGAAGAAGGCAGGGTTTGTTCTTAAGGGGAAAAGATTTTTCCAGTGACAGAAAGCCACATGTTACAGACAGGTACACGCTCAGCTCCTGCCTGCTTTCCGAATGGTTTCTACTCTGACACATACTGTTAGTTTTTTTCTCTACATCATCACCAAGAATCAACTCTCCAAAAAAGGGATTTATTTTGGAGGGAAATCAAAAGTTACAGTCCTTGCAAAGAGCAGCAAAACTGCTTCTGAGTAAATTGCCACTATGACCACAATCTGATATCACACAAACACAGAACTAACATCGCTCCTGTAAAGGTTACGGGATTTGTCCTCTCTTTGATGAACTTTAGGCTGCTGTTTCATACTCTAATAAAAATTAAAGAGCTAATTACATACAGTTTAGACTACACATGAGGGACACAGGCTCAGCTTCTAGCTGAGCTGGGAAAATTTTAATTGTTTGGTTAGAAGAGCAATCTATTTGGAGACATGCAAAAGCAACTTCTGATTCTAGGTGAAAAGTCATTAGAGCAAGTTATGATCTTACAACTATTAGTTTCCTAATTTAGATCGAGGAATAACAACTGTAAGGAAAAGGCAGTGACTGTGCAGATTAGATCATTACACCCACAGTCAGCAGAACTAATGTCCATTAACCTAAGTGGTGGCATAAACACCCTTCTTTCTGGCACGGACCCACTGCCTCCCCGTAATCTGCATTTCTGGAAGAACACCTGGCTACAACAGAGTGAGCCAATTCCAAGAAGAAAAAGAAAAAAAAATCAGGAAAGCAGCAACCATACTTGTTTGACTATGGGATTTTCCACTGTAATATGGAGTCCACTGGTGACCAGTATGATGGGAGTGTGTCCCCTCCTTCCCACACAGAGTGTTTAAGACACTAAGGATTCCAAAGCCACTTCATTGGGAAATGTCTGTGTAAAACTGCAGGACAAAAGGAAGGTCAGCACCAGTTCTCTGGCGAGCATTAATGTCACTGCCTCTCCTCTCCTGCCTGGTCAGGCCACCCAAAAACTTGACAGACAGCTTCCAGCAGAGACTGGCTGTGCTGCCTCCTCTGGCTGGGGCTCGTCACAGGGGTCCTGGGAACTGCAGGACATTAATATGCCAAAAAATTCACACAAAGAAAATTGAAAGACTTTTTATCATGATGAAAAAGTGTCTTCGTGTTCCAGTAGTGAATGCGAACACATGCATTTTAGGGAAGTTTTAACTATGTTTACTTCTTAGCTGTTATCATTTCCCAAAAGCACCCCCTTCTACTCCTCCCCCCTTCTTTGGGTCTGCCACCATCAGCTGCACATAGTCCACAGTCAGCAAGGAATGTCATTTAAAAACTGCTAATGTGTAGGATTTAAATAGCATCTTTGTGTTGACAGATTCTATATTACTGTGTGGAAGGGGCAAGTAACAAAAAAGAGCCATAAACTAGAAACTTGCAACAACAGTAAGATTTAACAAGAGAGCATTCACAGAAAGCTGCTGAGGGCAAATTAAACCAACCAGGATGGTTTGCCATCTGTTTTGGGCAGTCTCACTTGGCAAGGGCCTGCCTATGACCAGAAGGGACTGGTGTTATCTTTGCTGTCTAGGTCACCACACCATGCTGCCTAGGACAGGCTCAAGCCCTGGATTGAAATTAAATAGTCTCCTTCAGCTTTCCCTCATGCCAAAGCACCCCAAAGCAAATACCTTTTGCATAACCCTTGACAAGTTATCGGCCATATTAATCTCATGATTTGCTCAGTTGAGTCTCCGGATTTATCTGTTCTATTTTAATTGTGGCATTGATTCAGTCATCACATCCATTTTTGGTGATATCAGAGAAACTGTACCCCATTTATTCAGTAATATGCTCACTTTATTAAAAAGATAAGGAAGCAAATATAAAATGAAAGCTATTAATAAACATTGGACTGACTTAGTACATCAAACCACCACATGAGTACTCATAATTTAAAAGAAACTAATCATGTCAGTCAGTGAATTAGTGCATCTAAGGATCTGGGCTCCATTTTCTAGGGACTACACAAGTCTGTTACTAAAAAGAAATACGTAGCCTCTGCTTTGAGGCAAAAATATTGGGTAACCATTTCAACAACAATCATTAGTTAGATTGCTTAATATGTTGCTGGCAAGCGCTCAAAATTGCAGGCCCAGGAACATCATAAACCCTATAAAAGAGAATAAACACACTACTCCCTTCAACCCTTCCACAGTACTGGCTGAACTGCCATTGAGCTTCACTTCCAGAGTGAAGATCCTGGTGATGTGAAGGGGCCTGTGCAGGCCCAGAGCAACGTGCTTTTGCCATTCCGCAAAAAAAAGCCGGACTACATGAAGATAAAACACTGTGTGTCCCCCCTCCACCTGAGTGACCCAGGATCAAAGAGCATTTTAACTATAAGTGGACCAAGTCTATGGACTAGTGATACTCCAGTCTCAGCTGCTGCAGTGGCATAGTAAAACTGGGTCTTTCTTTTTCCTGAGCTCAAGTGTCGTTGCCTAGAGATGGCCATTTCCCACACACCACAAAGAGGGCAGAGACATGTAAATCTCTGAGCTGATGTTACATGACCTCTGAAGACATATAGGTCGGAATCTATAAACAAAGCACAATGAATTCTATCTGGAGAGAAAGTGTTGGAGTTTTTAATAACACTGTTTAATATGTACTCATATACTCCACTGACATAGAAATATCAGGGCAATAAAAATAAGAACACTGTCTTTACTCTGTTCAAAGTGTCCCCAGCACAAGTGTCATGACACACCATATTCCTGCTTCTCTCTTTAATACCAGCAAGGTGGTTGTTCTATGTGTCAGAGCTTTTGGTTCTCACCACAGAAAGGAATTTTTATTATGGTGGTTACTTTCTCTCAGTCTTTGTTACTACAGAGTTAATGCACTGCTATGGAAAGGGAATATTGCTACTGTGAATATTATCTTTTTGACCTCTTCTGGGTTTTGGCACACAGAAGTGAACATGTGCTTTCCCTCAGTTCACCTGGCCCTGATGAGACTTCGGACAAGGAGTTCCTGTCCTGTTGCCCCTTGCTTCCCAGCTGGACAATTATTCTCTGTAAGGAGCAGTCTCCCTTTCCTGGCACTGGCACAGTCACCTCTTTTGCTGTGCTTGAACAGCTGAAGGCAGGGCTTTGCAAAGCTGAACATTCCTGCAATGTTCAGCCATCACCAGGAATAGTGTGAACCAGGGAGCCTGTCCATGGCAGTGAGGTGCATTGTTTACACTTCCCATGATCAGAGACAGCAGAGTCCAACTCCTCCACCTGCAAGGGTTGGCAGTCCCCTCCCATCACAATCACCAGTAGCATTACGGGAGAGAGCACGAGCCTTGCTATGTGGATACGTTCCTCAGACCTGGATGCACCATAGGAATCATTTTGCTGAAGTTCTTAACTAGGTGCATATTTTCTAAGGGATATCTGTGTGGTACCTCAGATCACATAGATACTGAGGCAGAGGTGACTCTGCACATCCAATCACACTCCAGTGTGTTTGGATGTGAGATCTTGATTTTGCTCTTTGTAGATGTAGACAACAGCCCAGGCATTCAGCTTTACCAATCTCCAGCTATAAACCAGTATGTGTCACACTGCCTAAAACAACAAGGCTGATCAAACTCCAGGATATTAATAAGCAGAGATTTGCCCCCTTGCTGCCTGTAGAGAACATTTAAGTTATTTTACAAACTTTTCTTCATCTTCAAAAAGTCCAGAGAAATACCATCTTTAAACAAAAACAGCTTTTCATATAATTGTGAGATTCTTGAGCTGTCTAGAAAAAAACATCCAAGTATCACAAGTGTCTGAAGAAAAGACGACAAGTCAGAGCCAGCAACACTAGCATTTTAAATGAGAACATGAATTCCTCCAACATGTGGGGATAGTCAAAGAAAAGAGTAGCTGAGGACTGTGCTCAGGGTAGACAAGGGCATTGCTAGAAAGTGAGATGGACCAAGAATCTAGCAGAATTCAACTCAGAGGATGCCTCAGTTGAAGCTGCCTTTTTCTTAGAGACCAGTTGTTATGATTTGAAAACTTTTTTTTTTCCCCAGCCTCCTGTCTATTTTCCTGATGCAGATAGAAAGAAATAGGAGGTGGGTGCATTGTGAGATGAAGGCTGGGAAAAAGTGAAAAAAGAAGAAGCCCTTATCATTCTCTGATCTCTTTCCCAAATCTAGGAAACAGGCTGAGAAATAGCTGCTCTTTAGCCATCCAAAGACAAAGCACCTGATGCAGCCTGTGCCATGCCTGACCCCTTCCAGGAAAAGTGTCCCATTGTCCCATTTCACAGGACCACTGCGATGGGCAAGTCCCTTCTCATGCTCTGTGGCAGGAAGGGTATGGGGGAAGGCTGGCAAGGGAGCCAGGGAGCAGAGAGCCAAGAGCAGGGAAAAGAAAGCAGGAAAACTACCAAGACAGACAGAGTGGAGGAGGCTGGATGAGAATTCAAATAGTCACAGCCAAAATGGAAAGCTGAAGCAGAACACTATATTTAACAGTACTGCTCAATTGAATGTTTCTTGAAAACTTAAGTTTTGAAGGATCATAGAGTTAGGGAGTTACTTTAACTTTAGTGCTTCTTCCCTGCTCTGTTCACAACCTTCACTGCTCACATGACTTTTGAATGTAGGTGGCAACCTCCCCAGACTGCATCTTTGCACCTGGAATTTCCTTGAGCACTTGTTCATACCTAATAAGGCTTTTCAAATGTTATGTTTGGCTTAATTTAACACCATTGTCCTGATCTAAGTGCACACTATGGAACACGTTTTAAAAACTAAGATAAATTTGGCTTCAATAAGAGCTGGGGAGGGCTGAGAGTACAATAGCAATCTAAGCTCACTTTGAGACACTGGCTACAGAACCAAGCAGGATGGGGAAAGGTCTTGCAGAAAAGTTAGCAAAGGGTAGTTATGTGGAATTCCACTACTTTTGCTCATACTTTTCTGATTTATGATCCTTTCCAACAATTGTAAAATAAGATAAGTAATTAATATTGCAATATAGACTGTTATACCATGAATACGTTCTAGTGGAGTTGCTGTGTAACTTCAGCCAACTACTCCATGCTGCCAGCTTCATTTAATTCTAGAGAATATCTTTAGATTTGATAGCAGAACGCTGATCAAAACCTGTTTGGTAACAATATACTGTTTGTCCTGGTGGAATTTATATTGTTGAACACGTATCTCCTGGGTCAAATTAGATCACATATCACACGACACTAAAAATTTCTGAAAGTTTCACAAGATTACATCAAAACCCATCAAAATAAAGCAGCTTGATAGCAAATACAACAGTTTCAAAAAGGGTTCAATATTTAATACTGTATTCAATTTTGTGTTTTGAGAGGCTAGCCAGGATGAAGCTTGAAGAATTGAAATAATTTATTTTGTAGGTCTTTATTCAATCCACACTGTAAAAAACACTGTCCATAATGGGCTCAAAACCATGGCATAGATGAATTGCTTCATTCTGTTTCTACACAAGAAATGAATTGGATATTGTTTAATTAGGGAGACATATTTTAAGACGCTGTGAGATTGACTGGAATATTTGTGAGACCTTTCTAGTTTGCTGTTGGAACTGAAACCCAACAGTGCATGTAACAAAAACAGAACTTGTTTCTTCCCCAGGAATTTACCGTTACGGAAACTGCTGTGTGTTATAGAGCAACGTTCCTGTAGATATATGGCCCAAGTCAGAGTCCACTGAAGCTCGAGCATTCAGGAGCAGACGCCTAATGGCTAAAAGTCAGAATACTGGTGGATGTGTCTCACCTTATTCTACTTGCTTTAGTGGAGCTAACCCAGCTACACTGGCTCAGAGCACAGCCTTATTCATCTCAGGCAACAAGGCAGCGTGTTCAGAGCACAGACCAGCTCTGTGGCAGATGAGTAACCAGCAGTTTCTGAGATATGGCAGAGCTGTAATTAACGATTATCTTCAAGACTTAATTACTTTTAATGCTCTCCTGTGACCGAGTGAGGTGGTAAGAGAGAATCTTGTGCTTGTTTGTCAACCGAAATACCAGAGCTAATAACAGTAGTCTCTAATAAATTCCATCTTGACAGCTGGTCATATTCTGATGTTCATCTCCCTCTGCCCCTGCCTCAGGGACAATCTGAGGAGTGTGAACAGCCATTCTTAATTACTGGACAAGGAAGTTGCCATGACACAGTTGTTTCTCCCATTATGTCAGTTTTTACCAGTGTTTTCAGAATACGAGGACCTGCTTTCCCTCACAATAACCAAGGCATAGACCCTTCATAGACCCTGCAGTAGCCACAATCCTAGTGCTGAGCTGCACTAGACGATACTAGCACAGCACATGTTTTGGGGCATACACATAAGAGAGAGAGGGTGAGCACACAGTTCAATTCATGCTGCTTGGTTTCTGTCCTGAAACACAAGGAAATGTGTCCAGGACGAGTTCAGCTGTCACTTAACAGAATGCCAGACCCCCTCTGTTCTTTAAATAGCAAAATAAACCAAAGCTTTCCACTTAATATTGGAAAATACAGAAGTTTTATATTGTAAAGCTGGGTAAGACTCCTTTATTTGCAAATTCCACTGGATAGTCAAGAATAAAGCTTTCTGAAATACCACAGAAAACAAGAGTTTAGCTATGCCTTGTGTCCATTATATGAATGAACCATAGGGAGAAGAAGCCAGGCACAGATCTTTGTATAAACAACAAACCATTCAGACCCACCCAGCACAGTGGTAGTGACATCCTAAAGACTATTGGAGTGCCAAAAAATAACTGCTGTAGAAATAGCAGGAGCACATTCTTCAAGCAAGCATTTCAACTGTGAAACAGCATGCATTTTTGAAGGGAAGAAGCATTTACTTAAAGGAAAGATGCAGTTACTTGATGGTCTGTGAGCTGGATACAAACATGGACAAAAACTAACTTCTGCCCTCCAAACAGCACCCTCAGCTCTCATCTCAACCCCATCTTGAGCTGTTAACTGTTGCCAGAGTTGAAGGAATTTTTGCCAACAGATCCCCTTACCCTGTTTCTCCCCAACATGGGGAAAAGAGCTTCCTTTGACACTTGTGCTAGGGTAAAAGGAAGGAGAGCACTAGAGAGCTATGACAAACAACTCAGTTGAGCTCATCAGCTAAGCCTAATGTGGAGCACAGCCAAAAAATATGTCTGGGGAGAAAGCTCAGACCAGCACATCCCTAATAGTCCTCTTAGTGGATGTGTCCTCATATTCCTCCCACTGTTTCCACACTGCAACTTGAATTGTACAACCTTAAGAGACACAGTCTGAAGCTGCTGGTGTCGATGGAAACATGGAACACTGCTCTGACTCGAGTGCAGCCCTCCTGAAGGAGGCAGCAGCTTCCAGCCACTGTGGTTTTGGCAAACTGCTCTTGGTGCATATGGTAAGAGTGAATCACTACGCTCTTCCCTCTAATGGGAACATACTGAGAAATCTCAGAAAAATTACATGAAGCTTTGATGGTTACAGCCAGGGCTACAAAGCAGTAGACACTGCTGCCTGTTTTACAGGTCTCTGGCACAGCACAGGACCTGATGATCTCCTGTTCTCCTGCAGCTAGGGCTCAGTTCACTCGTGGGCAGTGCCCCTTCCGGATTTGCCTCTTCCCCATGGTACAGGCTTCATTCCAGAGCAGGCACTGGGTCAGAGAAACCCCTTGGCTCTTTCAGGGTGCAATGGTGAGGCTGCAGGCCATGCTCTGCACGTGAGGAGGTGCACAGAGTAGACCTGTGCTCTCGTGCCTTAGTCAGGAGATTCTCTGTCCCACTACCCACATAGAACACCTGATGGGCATCTCAAGAGAAGATGCCCTAGAGAGTGATCCCAGACAACCACAAAGACCCCAGGAAGTGTCAGGAACACCCACAGGTGTGTGATTTCCTGACAGCTACTACCACTGGACAGAGGAGGGTACCTGAATTACCCACTGGAGAAGACTGGAGGCCCTGAAATGCAAGCCCACAGAAAGATATGCAAGCTGGAGATGACCAGCACTTCTCACAAAAGAAGTCAGAAATTACAGACTTTCAGAGGCTGCAGGCTGCGTGCTCCACATACAGAGGGAGGAAGAGAAAAACGCAGTACCAATAATTTTTCTACTGCTTTTTTTTAGGAGGATCTGCAAAGGTGCTAGAAAAACTGCTTTCCCCATTCCAGTTAAATAAGACTAGCATTTTCTTCCAGTAATTTCTAGTAGCATGCACATTTGGTTTCCTGTAAACTATAAATTCACAAAGACAAGCCCCACAAAACGAGCACGAGTAGGAATCATCTCAAGATTTATGTGTCTATGACATTTTCAAAAAATTCCCGCAAATCATTTATACAGCAGGACATGGACATGCTGGCTGTGAGCAAGTCATCAGGAAACCACATTTCACGTCCCTAGGTTAGCATTTGAGGTGGGGCCTAAAATACAGTTGCGTGGAAAAAAGGCAACTTATACATCTTGTAAACATAGCAGAGCTCTGCATATAGGACTAAAGCAAAATAATGGGGGAAACAAGCCTTGCATTTGTTGGGGATGTGAGGAAGAGCTGCCAGCATTTGCTGAGATTTCTCTCCGGGTCTGTGTCTATTTTGATTATGAACGGTGCCAGTGATGAAGGAGCATGTCGAAGCTACAGCATATCCTCCCTGATCTCTTGCTGATGTTTCTGAGCTGCATTCCTGGATCCCCTTACTCATGGATCCAGAAAGATTCTCCAGTTATTCCTCATTCCCCTCTCATAATAACTTGTTACACATCCTCTACAGCATGTAAGAAAAGAGCAGCTGCTGCTGGAAGTAACAAATAGACAGCTACTTAAGGATGCTCAAGTACCACCAGGAGGACTGAGATTTGAAGGGAATCCCCACAACACTGTCGCTTACGTTTCACAAGAGCAAGCGCAGCTTGTGCTGTTCATCTGAATACCAGGTTGATTGTAAATTCATGATTCTTTTCATTTCAGGAAATTGTCATCTCCTACTCAAAAGCTGCAAAACTTTAAATGCATTTTTAGTGGGCATGGAGAGAATTAAGCATAATTTTATGACAAGAGTAACTAAAAGCTCACTATCAACCCAGTTTAACTATTAGTGGAAGGGAACAGGGGAGCACGAAAACAGCTGGCAGCCTGGAGTCAGTTCTGCTTAGAAAGGAGGAGGAAATATTCCTCCTTTTGCCTGAGTAGACCAGATTTCAAAAGCAACCTGAGTAAATAAAGCAAATCTCCAACAACAGTGGAAAAACATATAATTGAAAAGCCAACAATTAGCCCTGAGTGCAAAGGCTGGTTGCGTTTTCTGTACCTATGGTTGCAAATTCACCTCTTTTAAACTCAAGAGGCTTTGCACTCATTTCACAACAGCCCAGCCAGGGGTGTCAAGCTGGCCACAGTGACCATGATTTAAATCCAGGATTTGAAAAAAAAAAAAAAACAACCAAAAATCAACTTCTTCAAGCACTGGGACTGACTGGTCTCTTTCAAGCTAGGATGAATAATACAGATATGTTTAAATTTGAAATACTCTTCGTGTGAGCTTTATCTTCTAGCAGCAGATTCCTATCCTCTTTCCCCAGATGAGACAAGATATTCCTGAATATTTTATAACTAAAAATCTTTTTCTCCTTGCCCTCCTATGTAGATTCTCACACCCTGCAGCCCAGCGTGACAAGTTCTTCGCTTTGAAATATTGAGCCACTTTCAGTGGGTCTTGTCAATCCTTTACACCTATTTTAATTGAATATTTCAAAGTGGAGTGAGATCAGAGCACTCTGCCTGGGTGGGCGCTCACTGGTGATGTGAGGCACTCCCTCCTCACCTCCAGCTGAAGCGATCAGATATCTCGCCTCTTTGCGCTGAGGGTATGATGGATGTCACAGCCTAATGGGTGAAAAGTGGCGATGAGGGAGCTTGAAAAAGAGTAGATAAAGCACGCTAAATTTAGAAGCTGTTTGTTTTCAAGAATGGGTTTGAACTTTAGCTCACACAAAAAATGCGTCTCACAATTCTGCAGTTCCGTGACATATTTGTTCCTGAGCTGGGCCAGGAAACACAAAATCAGTCTCTTTTTAATAGCAAGTCTCACTTTTTTTTTCCTCCATGTCTCCAAGTTTGGATGCCTGGATCATATAGGTAAGGTGTAGCACCCAGGTCTTCTCTAGATGCAGGGCAGTAGCTCTCATTATAGTAGCTGCATCCAATCTAAGTTCTTTGTGAAGAAAACCAATCGGAAACACCAGAGACTTGGTGTTATTCATACTACCAATTCTGGCTTCCATTCTGGCGTAACATTTAAACCTTTTAAAATAAAACCTGAACAACAACTAAATGACCATTACACTTCTCAAGCAGGTTGTAAAAGTCCTTCTGGATAAATTAGAAGGCAGCATAAAATGGGATCCCCTGTACTTCAGTTACATTTCTTTGCTTACATGAGAAGCAGCTTTTTTAGAAGCAAGGATTGCAGAGGGAATGGCCCAAAAACACTTGCCAGGACATTGGTGAACACTGGTGACCATCAGTTCCATTAACATTAGGCCATGGCCAGAGAACTAAGAGACTGACAAAAAGTCCTGAAACTGAGTACAAGCAAAAGGAAGAAAAGAGTACAGTATTTTCTTGAAAGCAAGACAGTCAAGGAAGTACTGGTAAGATATTTTGATGTAAGAATTATTGTTTGTTGTTGGGTTCTCTTTCTTTAAATCAACAGTTTGTTTTAGCTGGCAACGATACTGGGAAATTAATTATTTCTCTGTGTTGTCCCAGGCAGAATCCCCTGCAATTCCTTGATAAACTCTTATCCCATGCTCATGTCTTCATCAATTTGGAGTCTTTACTTCCCATTAGAATTAGTTGTTTACCGTTGACAAATACTATCTGTATTTTCCTTGCAAAAATGATCATGGGGATAAAACTTCCATTTTTATATTCATAAATAAAGCTCAACAATTATATGGCTTTTGGCATAAACAGGAACATAACAAGATTTCTTTTCAAATATTTTTCCTTCCCTAAATTCTCTATTGTGGTATTTTGGATCCAACCCCTGAACATTCAGCGTAATTAATTAAGCTTTTTATTCTCAAGAGTATTTTAGTGGGACTTGCCAAAAAATGTCCGGAAAATAGCTATGCATTTAATAATACGTGTATTGGCTACTGTTCCAGCACTCTGTAGGAATGGATAACCACAATAAGCATAAAACATTAGTTATGACTGGAAATCATGTCCCTGTTATGTAAACATGGCTTAAAAGCAAGTAATGAATTCCTGGCTTTTGTATTATCTGAAACGATAATAACATATCAGAGTGAGAACCCAGCTACAAGTGAAATGGGTAAATTCGCCCAGGTTTTGAGGGGCAGTGCCAGCCACTTTGGTCATCAAAAGGTTGGGGCAATGGATGGAAAAGCAAAGAGTAAACATGTAGTGGAGCTCACTGAGGTAGTCTGAGCACTGAAAGAACTGGCTACCAAGACCAGAAACACACTCCAGATGATGTTCTGTGCTTAAGAAGCCTCTAACAGGTCTCTACTGGTCACAATAATCTGGGTACAACCTCTGTCTCAAAGTCTTACTTTCATTCTTATATTTGCCACCTTCTTGCATGTTTATTCTATTACCAGAGTAACTGGAAAGTAGGCTAATAAAATAGGCTTCAAACCCAAATAAAAAGACCTAGGTGACTTCACATTACTGTCACTACACCAGTTTTTTTGGTATCCAGGTTATCTAGGTTAGAGCTTCCTCAGGAATCTCAGTGTGCTCTGCAACTGAAAAAGCCTTTACTCGTCATCACTGTGAGCTGAGTCTGCTTCCAAAAGGCTGTTTGCATAAGATGTGTTGTGTTGTAGCCTTACTACTGCTATAATGTCAATAGCAATGAAAAAATAAATCTAGTCATTCTGCTTACAGAAGTTTTCCATCAATGAAGACATTTGAGTTACTGGTTTGCCAGCCCTTGAGCCCATTTAAGGTTTCATTTCCTTGGCCCCAGAAGAGATCAGTGCTAATGCAGTACAATAGCATTGCCTGAAGTTTCTTTGAAAGGAAAACCAAGATGCACACAGCTCTGACCACAACTTTTCTCTCTGTTACTTATAAGGCATGCTAAACTAATAATTAAAAATCTGAAATCCTTCAAGTACCATGTGTTTTTTTCAGCCAGCTTCACTTTATATAATTCTTGAACCAATGTGTAGGAAAGCAGCACAATGAAGGCTGACGTATGTTTCTGCACTAGTAAAGGAAGGATCATAGTTGCTTTTGAGGCAAGCATACGTGGCCCTTGTAGACTGCAGCCTGACACTGATAATTGTTTTGCCCCCTGTGTTTGGAACTGTTGGAATAGACTCTAATAGTAAAAGATACCCTATAAAATATGGGCCTGACCCAGTGCTTACTGGAGTTAATTGGATTTTTTCTATGACACTAGCAGAGATGATTTTAAGACCCTAGAGCAGAAGTTGGCTCGCAATTGTCCATTTTCTCTCGTTTTTCACAGAAAAGAAACTCTACTGTGCCTTTTCAAAGACGATAGCTGAGTTTTAAATTCATGCTTTTATTTTGCTTATAGAGAATTAATTTCTTTCAAATAAAATGAGGGTTTTTTGGTTGTGGTTTTTTTTTTTCTTTAGCAGAGTTCTGGCACATGTTTTCATGGGTCAACTTCTAATAACAGCCCCTTACAAAAAACCCCACAGTTGTGACATTCATTCTTTGGTGCAGCAAACAATGAGACTGTAATGATGACGATAATTGTATTTATTTTTGCTTCTGGACAAACGTCATCCATTCTCCATCCAGTCCCATTGTGCAAGGGCCTGGGCCATGGCCTCCCCTAGGATCAGCCAACACAGTTCTGCTTAGCCCAAATTTACAAGCATCTGCTGAAATATGACGATCACTTTTTTTCTATGCTTTTCTCAATGCTGAGATCTTCTGTAAGAACCCTTATCTTTAATTTGTTTTAAAATATTTCAGCTAAATATAAGCCAAAATAATGGGTGCTAATGATGCACCTAAGACCCCTCCCACTGAAGAGAATTACCTTGTGTCTGTTATGGAGTTCCTTCACCTACTAAATGGAGAATTGCCTTCAAAACGTAACACACCTGTTTGCCAGAACTTTCCCCCCTCCTCCAGCTGTCTTATTGCCCCATTTTAAGGGAGCATCCCATGCAATTCTTGTCCCTGAAGTCATATTTTTTAATTTTATTTTAAACTGTTGTTTATAAGAGGTTCTTTCTTAAATAAGGACTTTTCAGAGATTTGATTTGGCAGTTCAGCAGCACACATGAACAGCCCTTTGCAACCTTCCTTCAGAAAGCTTTGTTCTATAACTAACCCTACGTGGGAAGTTATGTCTGGATTTGTGAATGACTTCTGGCCCAAACAGTAACCACTAGTGATGCATTGTCTATTTCTGAAAAACTTGAAACAAAACAGGACCTTAGAATTATTAAGGAACTGATTAGGCAACCTAGAGGCTCAGGTGCTGATTTAAGCCCAAAACATTTATGATCGATTTCCAGCACATCACTCCATTCCTCCAGCTTCCTCAAGAAACGTTTGACGTTCAGATCATGAGTTGTGTGGGGCAGCAGCCTGTCTCCTGTGTAAATTTATGGTAGAAAAATGGGATCCCCAGAACTGGCTGGGGATTCCTGTATGCCAAGATCTTATATGCAAGTGTCCTGCTACAGAAATTCAGTGAACTACACATTTCCAATACAAATTTCCATTGAATTTCATTGTAACTAATGAAGCAGGTTAGAACTGTTACTTAGGACTGTGCCAGATGACCTGCCAGTAAATAATTTATCTCAGAAGACAAAGGGAAATATTTAACAGTGAGAGAAGGGTTTTTTAAAATATTATATATTTTAAACTTCTTGCAAACTGTAGATAGGCACTCTCCGACATCTATTGCAAAATTCTTCTGGAAATTTTAAATCATTTTAATACTAAAAGAAAAAAAGGGAAGAAAAAAGGATGTTTCTGGAAAAGCTATGTATATACATATTATATATGGATTGTAGTAGCTAGGTGTAGGTTTCAAAGATAATTTACAGTCATGGGAGAAATGCTAACTATAAATGTACATTCAGAAATGGGCATTTTAGAATACTCAATGTTATCCCACCCCTTCTCCTACCCTCACAATACCCCACCTGTGGGCAGTTTACCTTCAGTAACACTAACAGAAAATGTCACAAGATTTGCTCTCATCTTTTTAAACAGCCTTGGATTCTTAAACCAGTTGTTTTTCAATGCAACTGAATGGTCCAACCACCACTTTCCATCTACCTTCTCCACTGTTTGCCAGAAAAATTATCTGGACAAAATGCAATGCAAATATTTGCTGAATGTATTTTTCCAGAAGCTCTGAAAATGACATTGCTTTGGGTTGCACGCAATTTCCATTACTAAATAATAGCTTATTTAAAAAAAAATAAAAATATCTAAGGCCATCTGTATCTAGGGTCTAAAGAGGCTGGTTTAGCTTCTTCTGGAATATATTTCCATGACATCACCAAGCTGAGGCCACACTGCATGCTGGGGATGGAAATAAGAGGAAGGATGAAAGTAGGAATGAAAAAGGGAAGTGGGGGCAAGAAAGGAGGGACTCACGGTGATCTCAGGGATGGGATAGATTTCTTCCAATTAATTCTGAATTTGTAAAAAAACTAAACTATCTGAATATCTTTGATTATAGTCAATATATTTTGAATAGCTGGTTGCACATATATTAAGAAAAAAACAAAGGATTAGCAGCTGTCTTGGAGGTGTATTACTTGAAATTAATATTTCGATATTTTTAAAAGTTGTTTTGCAGATCATCAGTCCTGCAGAGCCATTCTTTATAGCAGTCCCTATTCTCTGTATGTTTACTTGAGAAAATGGAAATTACTCTCTTATCTAATTTCTTATTTTCCCCTCCTTCTTTCATTAACAGACTTTGATTTAACAGTTTTTATTGAAGACAGTTCATCACTGCACCAAAGATGGTAACATCCAGCAATTTATCTGTCAACCTCTTCTCAACACACAAGCAATTTTTCATAGGAGAGGAACTTACTGGAGCAGTGGTCTATTGTTATGGCATATGGACCTATTAGTGTAGTAAATTTATCATTACACATGACATAAAAGATGCATTATCATCCATTAAGTTCAGGTAGAAGCAAACCATTGGATGCCTACTACAGGATCTGTCCCACATCACAATATCCTTTCCAGTAATGCCTGTGCAGTCTTTGAAGAGAGTTTCCCTGTTAATGACACCCTACAATTAAACATGCATGGCTTTATAACATAAGCCAACTAGGATATTAGAATCAACATTTACTACTATGTGATGAAGTCCCCTCAGTTAGAAGTCCATAAATCATTACTTGTTTCACATGGACAGGAATGCTGCTTTTGTATTTGTCTTCTGCACCACCCTCCTCACCCCCAAAAACAAATAAATAAAAGCAAGCTCTTTCATTATCTTTTTTTCCCCCCTTTGTGTTTTAATGCAGCAATGCCAGGCAGGGATGGGAAATCTGCACAGCCCTGTGATTCTAAAGCAGAGGAACATGACACCCAGGCAAAAAACCACCATGTCCCAGAAGCACAAAGTGAACCCCCCAAGGCTTTGCTCGTAGTCTCAAAACCCCTCTATTTTCAGCAACATTATCTAAATAGCAAAATTATTTTGTACTGTCACATACTATGTTGCTGCCCTGAGAGAAGCATGATTTGATCTAAATTTACACCTGTAGCTGACTAGTTACAGGAGGATAATTTGTCTATTGAGTTTTGCCTATTTTCATTCTAATAATGCTCTTTGGCAAATCTAGATGTCTTTTTTTTTTTTTCCCCCTCATCCTGTCTCCAAGAAGCAAAGCCAGGATTGGAAAGGTCATTCTCCCTTCTGCTTTTTCTTCTCCTCCACAATGAGAAATGTTCCAAGATAAGCAGACCCCTCTACTCAGCTTGAATTCACCCAATGAAGTCTGTTGGGGTTTCACATGGAAACTTCAAGAGCAGGCAACACACAGAAGTGAAGAAAATTTTCGTTTAAAGACCGATAAAATCTACCACAAATTCTCAAGACTGATCTAGAAAGATTAAGAGTTTTCTTCAAGTAGTTTGTATTGTTTGGCCATTTTACAAATTTTGCTGCTACTTTAAAAAGGAAAAAAAAACCCCAACAAAACTAAAACAAAACCCTAAAAAAAAAAGGAGGATTAATTTTACAGCACCAAACCTTGACTTGGAAGTAAATAGGACTCAAAAATCTAGCTGCCAGAGACAAAAGCCTCACGTGTCACACTTGCTGCTTTCTAAGTAAGCTCACTAAGTATTTTGTCACCAGAAACTGATAAACTGAGAGCATTCAGTGTCCTGTTGGAGACAGTCATCTGTCCTACTACTGCAGAGTGGAGACGAAATTGAGGACACCACGAATAAACACCCAAATCTTACACTACTTGATGAAACTTTGCATGCCTTTTTTCCTCTCATGAAAAACAAGAAGAAACATGTATATTCCACACTGATAATGATAGCAAAGTCCCAGGAAGTAGAACACATGACAGTGGGCAATTTTCTTTAACTAGTTTTGTCAATCAAAGGCAAAAATTATATCTAGATACAGTGCTTCAATGTTGATTACTGGAAAAGAGACTTTTACTTAGTAAGGTAAGAAAACAAGGAGGCAGAAGTTAACCAGCATTAATTAAAAAGTGCACAATGAGAAAAGACGATGTTTGGTGGAATTTGCCATTTGAGCAATCATTGAAGAAAATTTCTGACAATATTAATGATTAAGAATCCCTTGGTCAGTGCAGAGGAGATGCACAGATCACATGCACAAAGTGTGGACCTACATTACACATCTGCAGTGCTGCTGCTTAAGACATTACAATGGTTAGTTTTGTATATTTTTTTATTTTTTTTAAGCAACGATCTGGTCTCTGCCAGCTTGAACAGAGCACACACAGAGGGGTGCCATGAAGGAGCCTGAAGCTGCCCTGGGTGTATTCAGAATCGGTAAAGGAGGTCCCACGGAGTGATCACTTAGCAGAGAAACACGTTACAGCCCTCTCACAGTGTTTGCACTGTTGGCAACCATTACAAACCAATTATTTCCTTTGGTCTGTTAAAAGGGATAGGAAGATAGGTTTCCTAAGGACTTCCATCACCCCGGAATGGCATCGCATCATTCCTTCAAAGGGAACTGCCCGGGAACACGAAGAAACGCTATCTGACTTATCCTCCCACTGCTGATCCAGCCCACAAGCGAAGGCTAGAGGAATGAAAAGTGCTCCCCAGGTGCCTTCTGTTATAAACTGGTGAAGGGAGGAAGAAATTCTCTGAAATCTGAAAGACCCTCAATTCAAATGTGCTTGCAGAAGCATCTTTTTATCTATCAAATGCTTTTGGACTCCAATTAAGCAAAGTACAGAAAGGGATGAAGTGGCCCTGAATAACCTTTGCACAAGATAATGCTTGTACGCCAAGAGCTCAGAAAGCCACAGAAGTTACTTAAACCTATATTTTTTGTCCATTTGCGCTAACAGCTACCACTTCATGCTGTGTATCAATGGGCTGACTTGTCAGTGGATGAAGCTGGCTATTAACCAATGAGTAACATGGCTTCACACCCCTCAGACCTTAGGCAGGGATTAGTTTTCACTGTGACATATTGCCAACATGCACATTTTGAAACATTACTGGTACATCGGGTACACTTCAAAAGTATTCTTTACATTTTGCCATATTAGCAATAGGCCCTGTAGTGAACATTTAGCATTAAGTGTAATTATTTTCTTTTATGGAGTCTGTCCCAAACAGCATCTCTGCTGAGGAGGACCAAGTTTTAAGCCTGCTGTACTGAAGTTCACCTGAATAACAGACAGAATATCTAGAAAGCATTTCAGAATAAGAAAAACTTGAGCACTAGGAACTTGAAATCTGAAAAAAAATGGAATAAAATGATGATGCTAATAAAAATCACAGAATATAATGCCTCATTGCACTAGTCACAAGACTGCATTTACTGACTTTAGGAATAATGTCTCAATGGCACCTACACACAGTTTTACAGTTTTACCACCAGGGAGCTCACAGAGAAATGTTCCTAAAGTCAGTCCCTTAGGGCAGTGTCCTGATACTGTTCATTCTCAAAACAGTCCATCAAACACAGGTACCCTTTATCCTGCTTTACCTACCGTTGTTCTAACCCCCTTAACTACTAATTTCCTTCATTTATGAAAGCAAATAACACCACTCTGAAGATTTTGTTGGCCTTCTGTGCTTGGCTGCTCTGTTCAAGATGGATGGAAAGTCACTCTCTTTGCAGGGATGGAAAAGGTGGACTGTCAGAGCCAGTATGGCGGCAAGGTCCTTCCAGGGGGCAGCACCCTAGGAGTGGAGAACCCCCTCTCCCACTACATGTCCCTCTGAGCTCTCCACACCAGGAAACAGAGTCTAGCCCCAGGCATGCCTGTTCATACCTACAAGCCACAAAAGCAGCAGTAGCATCACAGGGAAGAAGGACTGTGACCCTTTCACCCTGTGAAAAGGAAAACCCTCCAAAACATCTGAGTCCCTGGATGCCTACACCATGCCTTTCCTCCATTGTCCTCTGCTCTTTGCTGAGAGGAATTTGCATTCCTTGCCCATCTCACTGCTATGGGATAACTTTCTTGGGCTATTGCCCAAGTCACTTTAGCTCAGGTCTTAACATCCTTCTCCCCAGCTTAGAACACTTGAGTACTTCGAGGTATGATGAGATATACTTGGACTTTCAGCTCCACACCTTTGACTAAACTCACCAACTTAACCAGGTAATTTGACAGAGTCTGGTCTAAATACGTGAAAATATATTTAAGTAGAAATACTATTTGCCATTTCATTTTTCAGCTGGGTGTTGAGACTAGTGTTGTCCTTCAACAGCACAGGTGAAGCATTTGGGTACAGCAGCAGGAAGGTCAACCAGAAGGTTGCCAAGAATCCTAACAAAGGACACAATGCAGTGATTCTTTAGGCCAGAGGACTGTGCACATTTTTGTAATGACTGTATTTTACTTCTACTCCTGTGAAGTGTCTTAGATGGCAGCCCCCGGTAATTCTTACCAGACTGGGACTCACTCAGGCATTTCCATCTTAGACAGTAAAGGACTTTGGAGTGAAACTTCATTTTAAGAAACCAAAACACTTGGAATTCGCCATCATGTATTACTCCAAATAAGAAACCAACACAAGTGCTCTGCATCTCACATGGGAGATGGGGCAGAAGGATACTTCACCCATTTGTTTACAGCATTAAATATCAGTCAATGATAAGAATTTATGACTGTGTGCATCACAGTCAGTTTCAGCAGGTAGTGTTTTTCTTTGTTTGACCAAGAAGATCCAATTATTGTAACAAGGATTGACCCTGTCAGCAGCGCTCAAGGCAGTTAAACATAAGATGTTATCCCTGGAAACAAATAGCTGGCCCTTTACTTTTACGGACAGTAGACACAGCTTGTTACCATAGTAATGTTGCATTTTTGTATTTCAAGGCTACAGTTGAAAGGGGCAAGCAACCTCTAAACTTTACCAGTGGTGCTTTTGCAATAAAATAGCAGGCAAAAATATTAGCTCTTTTGTTGAAACAACATTTGCAGTTCTGGGGGAAAAATGCTTAGGGTATCCTGTCATGGTTGCGCTGTGTCACCCAACTCTTACAACCATACACCTCATCTCAGTCTTGGTTAGACAGAAATTCTAGTGCTGCTCACATCACCTGTCTTCATTATCCACAATGGTAAGTGGACATGGGTGAGCAAATGAACATTTAAAATTTATTACTGTGAATTAATTAGCAGAAGTTTTCACATTGATTTAAATACTGATATTTAAAAAGTTCTCCTTTGGGAGAAAGTGAAACATTCCCTGAAGTGGGATTGCATTTTAAGATCTAAAAAATGATACACATCTGAGTGTGCATGCACACAGATATTAAACGTGCTCACGAGAAGTACTCCTCAGCTTCACAGTCATTTAAGCATCAGGTGAAGCACCTTCATTTCGGAAGGCTTATTTGCGCAATTACTAGACAAGCCAAAATAAAATGAAGCAAGCATAGGCAAGCATGCTAAGGTAGAATCTTTCTAGCCAGGCAGTTGCCATAGGTCAGAGCAGTGGATTTAACCAAAAGGATCCTCATCAAAACACCACTTTCATTGTCTGCTAAACACAATCAGAAGTCAGGTGAAAAAAAGAAGAGTGAACACCTAGGAACATTAACTTATAGCTCATTGCTTGGCAAACAGAGAAGTACTTTAACACTGTCTCATGAGCAACGCATATGAGACTTGGTCATGACGAGCAGGCTCAGTTTGTGCAAAATGGGAAAGAACAGACTACTTTGAGAGTTTTGTGATTCAGTATGCAAGCTGGACAACGGCCACTGATGGAAGGAATAGAGGTGGAGAAGAAAGAAGTAAGAATGATACAAGTTCTTTCACTACTGTCTAAGAATGAGCTCATATCACAAAGCCTAGGATGTCTTTCAAAGTTTTCTTTTTTAAATAAGTAATTCAAATATTATTAATACTTCAGCCACTTTCATGGCTCTTATTACATTTCTAGCTAGAATGACATTTTGTGCCATTGACTTCCATAGCTGATCACATACTTTATGAAAGAATCATTGCCATCCAACCTTCAGTTGCCTCTTTCCAGTTTAACTGAATTTAACAAAGATTCCTGTGTTATCTCACTCTCTTAAGGACCTAGGGGGGGCGGAAATCCTCAAGCAACATTTTATATTTTTGGTTCCTCCCTTTACACTCAATCTAAAAGAAATAAAAACCTCCGGATACAAAATTTAATACTTTTTTCCCCTCTTTTTAAAGAAAGCTGGTCCAAGGCAAACAGGACTGCTTGAAATGTTGGTCATGAAACTCTCTTGTATAGTGAATTATCCATCTGTGGGCTTGGAACAGGAACAATGCAGACCTCGCATTTGGACTCATGTTAGCATTTAATGCTCTTTCCAACAAACCATTCATAAAATCCATGGCTACAGCTGATCCCAGCTACGCTGTTTCTTTTAGTACATTTGTCTTGGAGAGCGTTCCACATCTTTACAAAGGCGTGTGCGGAAGCGCAATGTTTGACCTGCAGCAGGCTGAGGCCTGATGCTCTTGTCTGCAGCTATCAGCCAGCAGCAGTCAAACAGTCAATTATACAATTGCTGACAGCGCGTTTGATGATTTTCCATTCCTCTTCATCTCCAAAATCTATCCTCAGAAAACAGACAGCACTGTAGGTTCAGCATTCCTTCTTATTCCTTTGCAGCAAGTGGGAGCCACGCCACTGATTTCAGTGAGAACAGAGATGGATCCAAAGGCAGAGCTGGATGAGCCCAAACTCCCACCTTTCTGTGGACTTCAACTTCTAGATATTCTCTCATCATTACTTTCCCTCTTCTCCACCCTCACTCTCCATTATTGTTCCTCCTAGAGACATGGTAGCTGAGGTTTTGCCAAAAGGATCTAATAATAGCAAGGTTGGTTTCATTGTGTTTTTAAACAAGGGACTATTTTTTTTGAGGGAAAATTTCCAACTAGTGGCTGTTTCTCTGAAGCCGATGCTCCTCTAACATGCTTCTATTAAAAAAAAGGTTGGACAGGGAAAAATTATATTTGAATGGCATCAGGAAAGGACAACTCAGTTGCCAGATGCATCTCAGCATACTCATGACATGAGGAAATAACTCCAGGGTGCACAGGGTAACTAAAACAGTACTTGGCAAGCTGTAGTGTGGGGACTCTGGGAAGAGTAATTTAGTATAAAGTGACATTATGTTTCTGTGCCTACGTCTATTGAACTTATTTGTCTCAGGACTATCACCAACAGATCTTTACTGAAGAGAACCTGAAGACCAGAAGTCTCATTTGATAATCCATGGCACTCACATAACGGAGCAGCTGTACTGTCACTAAAGGATATCTCCCCTTACCTTTCCTTTGCTTCCATTGCATTATATAACATCTCATTTAAGAACATCACGCTGTGCACCAATTAATCTGAAGCAAAAGAAGATGGCATTGAAATCAAGTTGGCAGAAAATTTAATTTTTCAACTTTCCTTGGAGTCTAAAATAAATGAGCAGTATGATGGACATGGAAGGATAAATGGGAGATGAGAAGAACTTATTGGTAGCATTCTTTGATCCGCTTTTGAAAAGACAGCTTTGCCACATGTCTGCTGTAGGGAGAGGGATAAAGGACATTCTCATAAATAAAGTGCTGGAGGCTATTCCATTGTCCTCCTACACAGTACACCTGCTTTTCATCACATACGCCATCAGATAGTTCTCATTGCTCTGACTGCTTTGCATTTCCATATGTCTTCAGAACACTTTTCTACTACTTAAAAAACAAACAACAGCCATGACAGAGCCATCAAGAGGTTTGTTATTTGCCATGCTATACACTTAACATACACCCAAAAAGGCTCAGACCCTTCC
The DNA here is from genome assembly GCA_013396775.1 of Cephalopterus ornatus. Classification (NCBI taxonomy): domain Eukaryota; kingdom Metazoa; phylum Chordata; class Aves; order Passeriformes; family Cotingidae; genus Cephalopterus; species Cephalopterus ornatus. The sequence goes on along the minus strand of VZRE01011175.1, from coordinate 405,178 downwards.
TCCTCCCTGTAAATCACAGCAGATTAATTTACTTTGCCTCTATATCTGCAAAAGGGCATTTCCAGGATGAAAATTCAGATGTCAGGGAGAATTCAGCACTGTATTAAAAAATGAGACATCTGTTATGGTAGGCTCTGGCAAGGAGTGATATTCTCTAATTGAAATGCTCAACCTCTAGTGGGTATCTACTCAATAAACCTCCTCATTGTTGGTGAAATTGTTACAGATGCTTCTGAGCTAGAGAAGCCAGCAACAAGCCTTGCTTCTCTGCACAGAAAAAAAAATCTGGCCCTCATACGTGTAAGTTCATAGGATGAGGACAATGAGACAGACAAGCAAAGACAACTGTATTTATTCAAAGAGAATGGATGAACCTCATTCCTCTCCTGAGAACTATTTCCTTTCCAATGTAGATGTTGGCTGAGTGGTTAGATCAGAAGTGTGCTGTAGCATCTGGGTTGCAGTTATGCACAGCTACTTGAGCTTTGTAATTGTGTCAATGATTTGTTTTCCATCATCAAGACTATAGCATCTTCTGGTTACAAATCTAATCCTCAGCAATGGTATTCTTTAGTGTCTTGAAATCTAAAATACAGTTTTCCCTCTGAAATACTGGTCCACAACTGCTATGTTTGTTGTTTTATCAGTCAGAAAGTTTCATCTGATTCAGATAGCTGCATAACTATTTGTTGTCATCAATGAAATACCTAAGCAAACTTTCATTTTTTTCCTTTTCTATATTATACTTTGTTGTTTCAAATTGTAAAAAGTGTTATATGTCCTATTCTTTCTTTTACAGTAAATGCAGTGTCAAGACAAATAAAGTCTTATTTAAGAATGACCTGGAGTCATTAACTTTTCATGGAAAACTAAAATCAGAGAAATGTTGACTCTCTCATCCAGCAGCAAACACACACAAACTCCAGTACATCACAAGTGAAGCAAGCTGCATTGTACACATAAGCAAAAAAAAGGTGGGCAACATGGGAATGGCACAAAGAACTCACTGAAGTAAGAGACAAAAACTACAGAACTCTTCTATACACACAAAGGTTTGCACTTTCACAATTCACAGGTGAAACAAAAAACATGTTGGGATGCACCAGTTCAGAGATCTGATTTGTGAGCGCCCGGGGCTAATTCTGAAAGTAAGGTTGCAGATTGAGGATAAGAAAAGCACTTGCTCTTTGGCAGAGATCACGTAGCCACTTCCAACAGAATAGAATAAATGTTATCTGACATCAATAGCTTTAGTTCTGATCAAAACTCACCCGTGGAAGGAGGCAACAGCAGTGGAACAAGTTATTCTCCATATGCACTTTAAAAAGGGAGACGAACCCAAAGGGGAAAGTCACTTTACATACAAATTCAGTTTTACCACTCTACTTAAAGAGACCAGCAGCAGAATTGGATCATACTTTGTCATCACTGACACTTCAAATATCCCTTTATTTCTTTGTAATCTTTCCCAATCGTGTTTGCCTCACACAGGGAGACAAGAAGGGGAACTTGCCACAGCATTCTGAGTACTTAAAGACCTGCTTCCCTTACAAGTGAAGAACTGTTTTTTGAGTACAAGCTGAGATACAGATCTCGGATTAGAGAACCTATTTGTTACTCTGATATAAAACTTCTTTCTCAGTAGTTTCATGCTCTTAATATCACCTTCTGTTCAGTTTAATGATCTTTTTCTTCACTCAGTTATTTTGTTTTACTACTTAATTTGTACTTAATCACATTATTTTATGATTAGCAATATTACTACAATAAGAATGCTTCGAGTTTCTATGGCTCGGTTAACTCTAGAATGTTTCTAAAAAAAACCCATGAGCACTCAGTGACCCAGTTTTTGTTGATGAAGCTGCTAAACCACAAAAGGGTGGAAAATAAAAGAAAAAGAAGAAAATCTGAGTTTCTTGGTATCAGCAGTGCAATTACCACAGGATTATTCCCACTTCAGTTACATTGTCTTGTCCTGCAACATCTATGAATGCATTTAAGGGTAAGGGGTTCTGGCTTGTAACAGAAGAAAATAAGCTCAGAAATACCTTTAACTGAAGTTGTTTCACATGGAACTTCACTAGCAGTTCACACCATTTTTTTAGATGTTAGATTTTAATAGCCGGATATGTCCTTCTGATTTAACTTAAGGGAAGATACACGAGGTGACAGTAACGCCTCCAACATACTGCCTGCACAAAAGACCCTGTTAAGCAATTGGCCATCACTTGGGAAGCTGTGACAAGGTGAGTGCCCCTCCACAACCTTAAACAGCAACGAGTTTGGAGTCTGAAATTCCCTCTATTTTGCAAAATCCTTTTACAGCCCATGGCAGAGATTTAAATTCAGGAAGACAGAGAAGCAGCACATTAATTCATGTTATCAAGTACTTTAAAACAGTGTATTTTAGAGCATGAACAAGGACATTGAACTGAGAAGGCACAAAGAACTTCACTATTTCCAAACCAATTAGGCCCTAACTTTGTCCTCTTTAAGTTCTTCAAACATCACCTTTTAAATTACAGTCAATATGAGGCTACACTGGACATGCAGACTCTCAAAGCTGTCACATCCCATGATTTTCAGCCAGTAGTAAGAAGTGTAAGTTACTGATGCCTTCATAAATGCAAAGAGCAAACTTCGGAAATCAAACCAACCATTTCCTGGCCTTTAGAAATTTTTCATTTAAGGACAGGCTTGGTCTTCTGCTTATTTGGCAGTTAGTATCTTGATTTTATCTAGCTACCATTAGGAAATGAGACAAAACTTCTTTTAACTTCATGATAACCACAAAGGGCCATAACTCGAGACTTCTGAGACTACCTACTTCTGCCTCTATTGTTCATCTTTAATTAAAATAAGCCTTGCAAGGAACTTATAAATTACTCCCATACAGCCTAGGCTTACAGGTTCTCTCCATCTTTTTGTGCTTTCTTTCTATTGCAACCTAAACTCAACACAGCAAGCCTCCTTGCATGTTGGTCTCCACGCCAGTGCTACGACTGTTAGCATTTGGCTAGTTGCTCTGCATGGAAAGTAGGGTTGTCCCACCAGTTTCCCTTTTTCAAGGCTTCCCAAGTTATCTACAAGAATTTTAAAGGGTTTGGTTTCCAAGAAACCCAGATTTTTAGCTAATATTCTATAAACATATTAATGCTTTTATGGTGCTCCAATTTACCGCCCTTAAATAACTTCATATCAATGTACATAGCAAGGTACCTAGTAATTATTTTAACATACAGACATGCATAGGGGAGAGGAGTATAAACAGATGGTTATAATCAGAGGTGTACTTGGAGATGAGAGTTGTAGAATCTAGACAACATGAATATAAAATGTAAGCACAGGGATAATACAAAAAAATACCAAGACCTACAGAGACATCTTTGTAAATGTCAGAGCAGAATGTGACCTTTTGGTATCTATCATACATTCACCTGTCTTTGTTTGGGACTGGTATCTCCAATGTCATTTTGCGTTGCCTTGCAAATCCTGTGGTGTCTGTTCAGAAATGCTGCACAGGGAAGATCCAAGAAGTAAGACAGACAACTTCAGCAACTATAGGGGCAAAAGTATCTTCTTAAAGTGTCTCGGAATCTAAAGTCCTTCTGCATCCAAAATTTTGTGTGAGCATTAGCCACAACTGCATTTCATGCTTGTGAACGTGGGGCTCCACATTCTTTGGATTCAGGTGGAAGGAAATACGCTTAGTCAACCATGGCACCTGTTTCATTTTCTTCACCTCACTTCCTTGCCTGAACTGGCATTTTTGGGGCAAAAATAGGCTACTATAAGCCACTCACAAAAATGCCCCCTCCCTTTTTAAAATACAATTTTGTTGAACTAGCAGTACACCAATAGTGATCCTGTGGCAAACTTGGGCACTGAATTCTTCCACTGGCCTTTATTCTCTGTCACCCATTAAAAGCACAACCTACAGAAACCAGTGAGGGTACAGCATGAAAAGCAATGTTTCATTAGCCTTGCAGCTTGGTCTTGGCTTGGAAGAGGATTTGGGAAGAAGATTAAAGGCAGAGAGAAGTTATTCTATTAACAAAAATGGGACCCGGAGGACTTGGATATGACCTAATGTTCTTCTGGCAGAGTACTGAAACACTGGTGTCACCAAAACCCAGCCAGGTTTTGCAGGATACTCTTGACGAAGCAGAAGCTACTCAAACAAGCACTCAGAGGACACCACGTTCTCCCCCAAAATTACCAAGCTTATTCCATCAAACGGAGGCATGGTACATATCCAAGGTATGCAGTCGGGACTCTACGACAACCACTGCAGCAGCAGCACATATGACAGGGAGCTGAGGTTCTCTGCATAGCACTAGAGCTGCAGTTCAGCTGTGTTTCTGGACTGAAAGGGTATTGTCATCTCATTTTTTCTTTAGCACTAGAGTTTTAGAGGGGCATGCTGGATTGTATAATAAAGCACTCACTGGTAGATGTTTCATAAAGTAGATTTTTTAGAATTTTTAATAACTCCCTCCCCCTATTTTTAATTAAGGGAAAAGGAGAATATGACCTTCTGACACTGATGACTAGAACAGCACACACGAAGGCACTGTTGATTACCCCATCTGCAAGCAGCTCCTAAATAAACAGAAGTGCAATATTTCCAGAAAAGCACAAATTCATTTTTTTCTTTTTGTTTTCTGTTCAAAGGAGTGGAGAAAGGTATAAAGGAGACAGAAGCTGCAGGAGATATGACCAACCGAAGCTAATCTTGTCTCCGATGAGCAAGTTGCCTGATCAGTGCTCTAAGTGCTCTGTTGATGCTGAAAGACAGACTGCTCATGGAAACCAAGCATGTTCCACAGCAGTTCACTCCGCTGGGGTCTCTGAGCACACACCTTCCTGAAACCTCTGCAGAGGGCTGAGACCACACTCAGATTTTAACCCTTACTCGCAGGTTCCGCAAAATCAGGATCCTAAGGGCACCTAATGGATCCTGTTTCCTGTTAGGCAAGGCATTTAGCTGAGTACTTCACCTGCTTTGGGGCTTGTTTGCTTTGTGGGATAAAGGCAAAGCATAGAAGCAGGTGTGCAATGCATCTGTGAAATGTAAGAAATGGGGCTGTCATATGAACCTGGTCCAACGGCAGTTTCCCCAGCTATTGACAAATGACAACTTGGTTTAGAATAAAAGTCTTCCTCTACATACATTATTAATACCAATACACAATAATTTACTGATAAATTACAAGGAACCGGATAATTACTACAAGAAATGCCCGTTTGTAGTATTTATTTTAGAAAACATTTCTTTTTTGCAGATGCTTGTTCATATCACAGCACAACTGGTAATTCATTCCAGTATAAGTATTTGGAGATGTGGTTTTAGCTTGTGGTGGTTTTGTTAGCTTTTTTTGTTTTGTTTTGGGGTTTCTGTTTGTTTGGTTTTGGGGTTTTGTTTGTTTTGGTGGTTTGTGTTTTTGTTTGTTTGTTTTTTAATTTCCTTCCCTCCAAAAGAGTATTCTTCCTATAAAATGTTTATGTGGAAAGTGGAAGTGTCTCTTTTTTTAAAAAAAAAATCTATAATTTAGATTAATATTTGCAATTTGAATTTTTCATTTAGCTAACAATGAAGAGATGTTAAGAAAAGTTACGAATTATAAATTATAGCATTCTAATAGCAAACCATTGCAATATTGAAAGCCCCAGTAATATTTGTTTCCTTTCACTTTAACAAATCACAGGATTTTAATTTTGAAAATAACCTTATAAGAAAACAAATGCACACCTCCCACAAAATTCCAAAGACCAGCAGACACAAGAAATATGGATGCAGAGAAGCACTGAACAGACAACATTCTTTGGCTTGTTCAGTCTGCCCAACATCTGTAGCTCTTATTCCTTTCTGGTTTTAACTAACTTCTTTGTTAAGTTTATTTTCTTTACTCAATTTTCCATTTCTCTGCAGCCTGAATGTAGTTTACCGGCACATCCCTTTCTCAACATGTTTCCCACGGGCTGTGGCTCGAGCTGCAGCTGGCTGGCAGTGTTACCCTCTTACCCCTCAGGACCATAATTATTGATTTATCTACTACTGACAGGATGGGAAAAAACCCCACTTTATTCAAACACTGAAGAAATCAGATCTGAATCCCACATATTTTCAGGAATCTGGGGCCATCTGAGGAAAGAGAGGAAGGAGATGATCAAACATGTGAGCTAGTTTTTTAGCAGTTGGTCACCTCCAGTTGCTTCTATCTTGCTGTAAGAGAACCATATTTTGACCGATAACTTCTATTTCCTGCAACAATCCGTCTGCAATCAATAGATTACCTGACAGCAGGTACTCCTGGGATGCACTGGTCAATACATATGTGGAAAGAGTGTTTTCTTTCTGAGCTGTGGGTAAATTCCTGCTGTCCACATCCACCTGTGTACCCTCTAACAACTGCTTTTTATTCAGAGCTCCTAGACCTGAATATTTGAGAGCTCTATTTATGTCACACTGGCACCAATCCTCCACCCTCCAGAAATACCACACATATGCTTGGCTTATATCACTCGAAGATATTTTCCCTAAATTATTTGCTTAAAGTGCATTCAAATACCTTTATGTTATTTTCCTACTTGTAAAAACAAGTGGAATGTGTTCAGTCTTTGAAATTATTCACCTTTAGAGAAGAAATTTCCCCTCTCTCCAAAGGGATGAAATGGTTCACTGTTTTTTCCCTCTGCATGCTCATAACAACATTTGGATTAAAAACTACTAGTGGTCACCTATCTCTTGGTACAATTTTCATTATTTCATGGAAAACAAATTATATGTTGTGATAAAGAAAAGAAAACCTGAAGTTACAAATATTGCAGGCCAGATCCTTCTCTGCTTGTACCATAACCTACTTCTAGGACTTTGATAAGGGACCTTCTATCTTCCTGTGTGTCATCTTTCCATCACAGCTTTGCACAGACTTGTCTGAAAGACTAAGGATATTTGATTAAATTTCTCTGTTAAGTAATTTCTGCTTGAAAAAATTGCCTATGTGAGCATCTCCTCTGTTCCTACGTGATTGGATCAACAGTGGTTACCAATTTCCAGAATGTGTGGTTCTAATTTATGTCATTTAGGAGGATGCAGAAGTGGTTTTATAACAAGAGTTTTCTGAGGTTATAAATGGAAACACAAAAGAAACCACAGTAAGTAATTTTGGGAATGTAAGCCTGTGCTCTAGCCAAAATACAAATGGCTCAGGCAAACAGATGTGGAAGAGGTGATTGTTGCCCATGAGCAAAGAACCTTCAACTTCTTAAAACTCAGTTAGTTTAGCCACTGTCACTCTCCTAGGCCACCCAACCCAGCACATGTGGCTACTCAGTTTGCACTGACGGCCTCCACTGTTGCACACGTTGTTCTACACCAATTTTAGAGCTCCAGAGAGAAAGACAACACTCAAGCTCCTGCTCCTGCCAAAGATTTCCTGCTAGTAATTTGTCAAATAAAAGGAGTGAATTTTTGCTTCCCGGTATCCAGTCTGAGAACACTCTTCCTCTCCCAGACTCAGATACTCTGTCAGAGAGGGCATTTCAGAGTGTTTTGCACAGATCATCACACTTGCTTTCCTGACTCCCTCCAATTTCTCCCCTCGGTCCGTCCCTTCCCTGTGCTGCAAGCAGAGAAAAGCATCTGCCTCTGGGATAGCTCAGAACCCAACAGTAGCACCATTCTTGTATTTCTGGCAAGGAAGGAGGGTTAGGTGCTTCAAAAACACATCATGCATGTGGGAGTGGGAGGGGGGAAGGGATGAAAGAAGCTAGCGATTTCTATCAACATGTGCCATTTGGGTGCCTCTCTCACGCTAATTTCAAGATAAAATAATAAAAATTTACCACTAACACAATTTATTACCTATTTGCATTTCAGGATCTTAGAAATAGAGCAGACAAATCATAATGCATGATGTCCCTAGTGATTTCTATTCCCTAATTGCACAGATAACTTGCTTGATTAATGCTATGTTTTGTACAACTGGACTAGCTGGAACACAGCGAGTCTATTTACTTCAGAAGTGCTCTGGATATGATTAGCAGGAGTGCATAAATGTACATTAGCGCATATTAATACAGCAACTAATCTAGGCTGTGGACAGAAACAATACATATTCTATTTTTCTACCCAGTATATTTCTATTTGAAAATTCCTTCCACAATGAGTGCCTCTGAGGTACGTACTTTAATTTTCCTGTTGCAATTTGTAATTACTTTAGATTGATACGTCTGTTTTTCTAAATAAATTGCTTTACTGGCAAAAATATGCCCTCTCTGAAAGCAGATTATATTTAGCGCCTCACAGCACACTTAACTTCTTTCTCATTGGAAAAGGAGTACTCCTTGCTGTGAGGAGTATCTTATTTTGTTTTTAAAGGACATTTTCTGTCCAGAAACACAGCTGCCCTGTAAATTATGTGGATAGTTCTGACATCCATCTTCTAACTAAGGACATTTGCATTTTAGCGACTTGCACCGGGATCTTTCAGCAGTGAGGAGTAGCTTTTGTACACAAAAACTGGCACCACGAGAAAGAGATGGTTTATATCTCTGTTGTTGAACTATACATTTGTTATGACTTTTGCTATGACATACATGTTAATTACTAACAATGACAAATATTTGCTACGTAATATAGGAAACATAATAAATAATATTTCCAATACAATGGCAAAGTCATTAAACACCAGGAAATGGAGAGGAAGTTCATCCCCTTTTGTCTGTGGTGCCTTCAGGCCCCTGCACAACACCACAGCTGAACTACATCCAAAGGGCACCCACCACCACTTTGCAGAAGAGGGACACCCCTCAGCGGGACAAGGAATACACTGCTAACAAATTCTTGTTCCTGAGCTAGAGAAAGTGTGATCCTTTCAAGAGATGAGAACTAAACATCACCCCAGGACCTTATTTTTCGAATTTGCAGAGACAGGCTGATTAAAGCAGCATGCCTCACTTAACATTTGAGAAAGCATTGTCCCCCTCAAGTCTTTGGAAGACATGCCCTCTTCCCCAAGTTCCTTTCACCACTACCCATTTTTGATATAAGAGTTAATAGTTGGTTTTAAAATTATTTTTTTTTTCATGTAAGACTCTAAGTGTTTCTATGTTTTTTCTACTGTCCAGAGAAAGCTCTTGGCTGTGCTATCATGACATTCAGTGATTGGCAATTACCATTGGGATCATCTCCAATAGAATTTTCTATACAAAGATACAGCAGTTGAACAACATTCAGTTCAAAAAGCAAAAAAGATTACTGAAAAAAACAAATATAAATACCAAGATGTACTTAGCAGTTGCTATCTGTACAAATTAGACAGGAGAGTTCTCACTTCCTTACCTCAGAAAGATTGCACTTCCCTTCCTTACACTTAACATCAGAGAAACACAGAATATTCTGAGTTGGAAGTGACCAACAAGGATCACTAAGTCCAACTCCCGGCCCTGCACAGGACACCCCAGGAATCACATCACATGCCTGAGAGTGTTGTCCAAACACTTTTTGAACTCTGGCAGGCTTGGTGCTGTGACCACTTCCCTGGGGAGCCTGTTCCAGTGCCCAGCCACCTTAGGGGTGAAGAACCTTTTCCTAATATGCAGACTGAACTTCCAGTGACATAACTTAAGGCCATTCTGGTCCTGTCACTGGTCACAACAGAGAAGAGATCACAGTGCCTGCTCCTGTGCTTTCCCTCATGAGGAAGTTGAAGACTACAATGAGGTCTCCTCTCAGCTGTAGCAAGTGCACATTTAGCAGAACCACTCACATTCCTCCCAGTTTGGCTTCAGAGAGACACATTGTACTGAAAATTCAGATACATTCTGCTTGTCTCTTGCTAATCAAGTTTCACTGCTGGCAGCCAAATGGATGATGCCCAGATTTCACAAGATCTGGAGCATTGCAGATTGATGTTTTGCTGGGTATCTGACCATGTCAATCTGCAGCCCTGCCAACACCTAGATGAGTAACTTCATGAAGATAAATGTCAACACTAAATCACTAGAAGGATTACAAAGACTGTGCTTCACGTGTGTTGTTTATCACTGTGCCAAGGCAATACAAAGAAAGGATGGCCACGACAGCTGAAAGAGGACACTGCAGAATGGAATTGTCTTTAAGACAGTGCAGCCATACTGATGGCCTTGGAATCTGTGACACGCTTCAGATGAGCCCACAGCTCAGCACACAAAGAGCAAGTTGGAAAAAGAAATACTCGGCACTTTGTTTAACTGTAACCAGACAAAACCTTCTGCCTTTGGAACTGTGTAGTTAGATTAGAGACTATGAAATTGCATAGCTTTTCTGATGGGATGCTACTCTGCAGTATCTATCATTTAGTTTTCAATTTCTTTCCAAGAGTTATGGGTCAATGGCTAGAGTCAAATATAACCACTTCCTCATGCTTATGGTAATTACTAACTCCCACTTTATCACAGTGCCTTTTATCTGAAGTATCCCAAAGCATTTTACAAATTCAGCAACACATCAATGTTGGACATGATCCAAAGCGCATTAGGGTTAATGAAGTTAATATACAATGTATTATATGCATGTAAACACTGCATAAATTGCTTGCAATAGCATAATTACAGTTGAGGGCATCCAAACAGCCTTAACTCTGCCCTGTAGTGATGGAAACAATAAAAAAGAACAATTGGATGAGTCTTCCAAAAACAAGCTGCATTTTTTGCAGCTAATTCAAATTAAGACAATATTGAAATAGTTAAATCATAATTAATGTGTACTATTGCCCTTTGCCAATAGACTGGGTTTAGGTTGTATGTGCCTTAGCTGAACATTCTCATTCTTCCAACTTCTATGCTTTCACTATCAGTCCGAATTTCCCAGGTGGAATGCAATATATCTGATACGCTTTGAAAGAAATTATTAGGATAGAAGAGATGACAAACACTAGTTCAATTTTAACACTGTATTTATCTAACTAGTGATCAAAATGAGCCTAGACACGTCACTACACCATCTTGACACTTTCCAGAACACTTAAAAACTCACACTGCCCCAGGAAGCCTTTAAATTGGAGATGTACTAGGAAAAATATCGTCCTCTGCTTCACACCTTTCTAAGTATCTTTTCTTAAGTATCCTTGAGTGCCTGTTTGAAATAAGACACGAGTTGGATGCACATTTCACACGACCTAGTGCAGCAACAGTGCATTGAATCACACGTTTTAGAATAAAGACTTTGAGCTTTATACCAAGACTTTTAAAGTGTTAGAGCTAGCAAATCTATAGGCCCATTTCAGCCATCCTCTATGACTTCATATATCCTAACAAAGGCCCACACTGAAACACTAACATTAAAACACCTCATGTCTACCCTAGAGTGGTGCTGGTATTTTAAATGTGGACACCACTATTTTAAGGTCGCTAGAAATAGCAATTGCAATTTGAAGCTTGAATAGCTTAAAGTCCATTGTTACAAACGCTCATCTGCTATTTGGAACTTGGTTTCCTTCTTTTAGTGACATTGTTGGACTTTTACTTACTAAATGACCTACCATGTATTTTCCTGTACAGACTTCTGGGGTTTTTTTCAGCACTAGAAGGAAGAGGAGATTGAGAAGAACTAAAGAAAGAGCTGAGGGATAAATGGTGTTTAATAGACCAAAGCACTCCTTCAAGTCCGCTATGGGAGGCAAAGGGACTGCTTCTTAGAACAGTGTGTTATGATCAGTGCAGGTATCATCTGCCACACTGAGTATCTGCTCCTAAAGTGCTTCCACTAGGACAACACAATTCCCATCTTTCTTCCCAGTAATTCAGTTGGAGAGTATGCCTCAATTCACATGGGAGGGATTACAGCAAAATTGCAGTGCTTGCGAGGTACGTTGGGTTGGCAGCCTCGGATGCCAACACAGACGACTATTCAGCAGAGACTCTCAAAACAGGTATAAAACAACGCAAGCAAATGTCATTTCCTCTACTAGAAAGAGCTCAGCTCTGGAAAAGCTTTCCTTCTGCCTTGGATCAGGCTCCCCAGGGACAGCACAGCTTTTCTGCCAACTGAAGCGCAAACCGAGGCTGTCTAACCCAGCAGGCTTTCTGTGATAACTAGACTTGGTGCATCTACTCACTGCACAGTGACAACTGTGTTCAGCAGTATCAACTTTCAGCCATTCTGATGTCTGTTCTGAAGATATAGAACATTATCTTGTTACCGATCAATGTATTATAACATTTCATTTGTCTGAAAAACATCACAGTTCTTCACTTTTGAATGGAAAATGTTTTCACAACAAACCCCCTTTCTGCGTCAAAGCAGAAAAACTGTACGAAATCCTTCCCATTCAGGTTTGCAATAGTATTTTGCATTGATTGAATAACTCTACGTTGTCCCATCATTTACTAACATTACAAAGTAATAAGCTAGGCCAGCTGAATAAAAGCTGTGAAAAACTCCCTTAACTTCAAACACTCGGATATTGATAAAAACTGTGTGAAGGTGAAAGGGATAGGAGAAGTCTTTTCACCATGAAGACAGAGGAATGGGGACCCAGACAGGCTGTACAGTCTCCACACTTGAAAGTTTTCAAGGTCTGACTGGTTAATGCCCTGCAGCATTAATAACTCTGCAGCCTTGTCTCACATCTAACACTGCTTGGAGTACAGGTCCCTTTGAACCTGAATTATCACACGATCCTGTGGAAGCAATTGTCTGACAAACACAAGACAAAATAACTTCAAAGTCAGTATGGGATTATCAAAGTATTTGATAACAAGTACATTTGAGTTGGAGAAAAATCTCACTCTGCTTTTCAAGCGCAGAAGGCCAAAGACCTGACCAGTAAGGGCAGCGATAATGATACAAGCGAGCATTTTACCACGGTATCATCACAACTTAGATGTTCACAACATAATTAAAGATCTTTATAATGGACACATTAATGAACTACACAACAGCCTAAACAATTGCTTTCTGAATTTAAAGACTTAGAATTGTACATGTACTAGCAGACACAGCCAACATCGACAAACCAGACTGGAGTTACTCGAGTCCTGAAGGGATCAGGTTTGATGTAGTTCAATAAGAAAGCAAGAAACACTTGTGAAACTGCTGAGGGCACCAAGATTATTTTGGCAGTAAGATAAAAAAGTGAGCTGGCAAATTGGTGATGCTTCAGTGACCTGGTAAGCTGGCAACAATCCAAGAATGTCTGTTTAATACAGCCATATGGGAAAAAAACATATTAAATGGTTAACTATTAAATGAGATAGAGAGTGTTTAAGGATCAGAGTTAAGTTGTGCAAGAGGAGCTCTTAGTTGACATGAAGTTAGCAGAGCTAATGTCCTTGATTTGCACACTAAGGGAAATATATTCCTAAATACTGCATTCCAGTTCAGGAACCCATATTTTAAGAATAAGAAAATAACCGTAAGTCATAAAAGTCTGTGGCAAAAACAACAACAAACAAACAACAAACCAAAAAAAATCCACCATACTGAGATATTTGAATTACGTTGCCCAAGCTATTTAATTAATTCAATGTAAACTTTGGAAGTAAAATTTTAGGATTTTTATGTTTGCTGTTCATAAAAGCCACGAATACAGAGCTCTCAAGGCACATCACAGAGTAAGATCTTCCAGTCAAGTAGACAAAGGAATAACAAGGGCCACTGACTGGCCTAACAGCAGCTTTAATTCCTGGGAAACACTTTATAACAAAAACATCCAAGTCCCTCAGACATTCCAAAACCAAACAAAAAACCACAACAGCCAGCTGGCTGTCATTTTATATTGATGCTCAATTGAAAATAAGTTTATAAGAGGCAACTGGAGCAATTCTGACTGCAGATACCACAGGTGTGTGTGTTTAGAACTCACTACAGTTGTGTACCCACTACAGCAGGAATCAGCAATATATGTATCATATGTATAGTTGATACATATAATTCTAGTCTTCAACTGCTGGTTGAGCTCTCCTTTACCTTCCTTTGTTTGTGATTCTAAACATCTAAAATATTCCAAAGCTATAACCTCATTTTAACATTGCAACTCTTACTTGAACGGGGCTGTGACATACAGCACATAGGATATAAGTGTTAAGGGCAAGCATTTAGTTCTCTTTGCCAAAGGCAGAAAAATTTGGATTGCCTTGAATGCTTGGCATTGTGAGAGTGCACAAACCTGAAAGAGCATAATTAAGATGAACGTTGGCCTGTTAGGTCTTTTCTTAAATGGTGCTAGTCATGAAGGGGAAAAAAAGAACCTTAGAATAAAAAAGTGATTAGAAGCATTAAATCTGGTCATCTGGCTTAAATCCCATCCTGAGTCACAGTCTAGTAGGAAATACAGACACTTGATCTCTTTTCCCTCCTCTGTCCTTTCCTTTCCCAGTGAACTAAGCGTTATGACACCCTCTGTCACCCTTCCTGTTGCGCCAGTTTTCTGAAGACCTGCTTTTTTTCTACTCTGATTATGTCATTATACACATTTTAGATCATCTTATCATACCTTCCCAAAAAATTTCTATTTACCCAGGGCCAGGTCCCTTTGTCTAAGCATTTCAAGTAGATGGCTTTACAGCTACCTTCTTGACTCCATTATAGCTTCACAAAGCTAAGGAACACGTTTCCACTTTTCAATTAATTAGAGCAACCAGGTGTAAAACAGTTTTAGAAAGTGACAGATATGCAGACTATTTGGTGGGGTTTTTTTGTCTGATTAGGTTGTTTGGGAAAGGGTGGTTTGTTTGGAGGGTTTTGTTGTTTTAAAATGGAGGTGTTATTTGTCAGTATACTCATTATAAACTTTCCCAAACAAACCCTCTCCTTTCTGTTAAAACAATTAGTAACCCATAATGTATAAGTTATTTATTAGGGAGAGTACTTAACACAACACAATTTTTCTTCCATTCTAGCCAAGATTACAGCTGAAGAGATCTATTCATCCAATAAATTCACCCATTTAAGTTTTTCCAAAACCCCCAAGCTCTCAGGACACTTTTAAAAATACAAACTTCCTTTTTCAGTAGCGCTAGAGAAAACAAAACCAAGGCCTAAGTCTTTACTAAATGGCTACTGGAAATCTCCACAACACTTGAGGGGTAAGGAGAAGCAACAGGCTATTTTGGTATTCCAGGAGAGTGAGAGCACTCCCTTGCTAACAGCTGGGTAAGAACAACCCTTGCACAAGGAATGGGGTGTCCTATACCATATAGTTCTGTCAAATTGCAACGTGACTCAAATAAGGGAGCTCAGCAGGACAAAGCCCATCCCAGCCACACCACCTGACAGCTACTAACAAGGGCTAAAATTTTACCGTGCTGGGGACAGGTGGTACCAGTCCATCTTTGTTGGGCAGTGGTGTGACCCGGCCTCGCCCGCCCTGCCGTGCCACGCCAGGGCAGGAAGATTCATCTTGTCATCTCCCAGTTATCACACAGGCTGAGCAGTTCAGCAGGTGTTTGTGTTCACATTAAAGGCTTGCAAATGGTGCTGCTAATTGAATTACAAATTAACTCATTACCAGATACAGTAAGTAATTTCTTTAAATTAAGTGGAGATTAATTAGAATAGCTGGGCAGAACAACTGAAGCAAAATGGTCCCACCCACCCCATCAACACCTAAACCTGTCAAATTATTTTAATCGGACAGAAATTGATTTGGGATTATCCAGTGCATCCATCAAACTAGCGTCAAATGTTCTTCAAAACCTCAGCAATTCTCCTAATATTAAAACTTAGATAATTTTATATCTGTAACTCTTGAGAATATCCTCAAAAATATGAAGTTATTTCATTATTTTTCTGAAAAGAATAGATTCAATCATTTAAGTGCTTATGAAGGGCATGCTTGCTTGTTGTTTTAGCAGATTAAAAATCCCAACAGAAACCAGCCCCTATTATCCTTTGAAACTTTATTACTTGTGAAATTGTTACTAGTATCAGAGTGTTATTCCATGATAGCTAATAATTACACCGAGCATTCCTCAGGTTTCACAAATATATTCACAGTAACCAGTGACACTGCAGCTTTCAAGGTTACCCTTCATAGCATGACACTGTGTCTATCTGTAGACCAGGACATGACAATACAAGTGCTTAAAAAAAAAAACCAAAAAAACCACAAATCCAAATCCATCTTTTTTTTTTGAAAAGAACATTGAAATACAGCAGTTTTTAAAATCTGTTCCTAAAGGAGGAGAAAGTGGTCAGGCATTATAAATCATTATTAGCAACTGTACCATTAAGGACAAAGCCAATTTAGAAATAATCCATCAACTGATCAAGAATTTTCTTCCTCCTCCCATATGTATAAGCAGTGCCACATGAAATCACCCAAAGTCTTACAAATAGCATTTTCACTGCTGAAAAATAATCCATTAAAGTCTTTTCATATGAGTCACAATAAAGTACATCATGATAAACTACATTTTAATTGGAGACTATGAGAAGGAAATTAATTTCACCAATAACCTTCTGTGATAAGGAGACACAAAGGTAATTTGATGCCAGCTTGGTCTTGTAATTCTAACTTCCCAAGGAAAACTCTGATGCAAAACACCATTATTTATAAGCCTAGAAAGGGATGAGGTATGTTGGGCCTGAGAAGCATGTGATAGGCATGTAAAATAGTAATTAGCTCCTCCAAGTACCACCTCTCCAGGAACAAACAATATCTCAAAGTACTAGGAGGGGCAAGAGGGTTAAAAAAGCCCACAACCCTTTCCAGAAGGGCTCTATTTGCTGTGCAGTGACTGATACACAGCTGGCGGAATTCATGATGGACACCGTCAAATAATTATTGGAAAAATTCCTTTCATGGAGACGTCATGGAGAGATACGTTTGTATGTGGATGTTGGAGCTGAAAAGGTGACAGATCCACATTTTGTCTACCAAAGCAGATTATGACAGAAGAAAAAGTAGTGAAAGAAATTTCTATTTCCAACTGCCTACTTGAAAAAATTTAAGTCATTTTTCAAAGGTAGCTTTTTTCCTCTCAGTGATCACATGTAGATGTAATGATCATGGTCTTAGTAAGGCTTAAAAAAAACCCAGTCTCATAGAATGGAATCATAGAAAGCACACCTATGCAAAGAGCTAAATGAAAGCCAGTGAAAGGCTCTAGTACATCACTCCCCCTTCTTTAAAAGTCAAAACAGAGAACAGTTAAAACAATTTTGGAGGACTGTCATTTTACACTAAGACAGAGAAGAAATACAGGTCAAATTCTTTAGGGGAACTCCCCCTCTAACCCCCCGCCCCACCAAAACCACCTTTGAAGAAGTACTAGAAGACCTTACCCAAAAGTGAGACAAAGGGGTCAGACAGACCTGTGGTACTGTCAGAAGTACCAAAGACAGAAGTAAAAAATGCCACCAAAAAAACCCCCAACCACAAACCTCATTGGTCTAGAAGAAGGCAGGTTGTCACTGACATTGTCAGCAAGCCTCACCAAGGTAGCTTAATTCTGCTGGGCAAAGGAAGGAGGCTTTAGACACGATCATTTAGTAGTGACCAACATCATAGTTATATTGAACTATAAGGTTCAGCCTCTGAAGCTCAGGTTCACAAACAGATATGAAGGTCTAGGTATTGTGCCTCCTGCAAGGACTTCTACACACACTCCTGTTACAAACCCAGAACTGCCCATGGGAAGCAATGGGCACGCAAAGTGTCTGTATTTTAAGAAACTACAGGGACAGGAAGACAGGTTAGGATTTTGATATCCCCTGGTGTCTTGTGCCAGGTTATGATTCAAAAGACATACACAGAAGCTGAAAAACATTTAAATCACATCTACATTAAACCCTCATCTCAGAAGAGCAAATTTGACTGAAGAGCAAATTTGACTGAAGAGCTGTGGCAATAAATGATGAAAAACTTGTTTCTTTCTGTTTTCTAGTAATGCAAATTAAAATGGCATGAAAACCTGACAATTGCCACATCAGTGGGGACACGGCCACTTCTTGGCAAGTCCTCTATGACCTCCTTATCATTATAGTACTGGAAACCTTTAAGGAAGACATTTGCAGACAAACCTGCTTGTTCTCATCCCTACTTCTAAAATGTACTTTCATTACAATGAGGAATGGTTATAAGGATTAAGTAGATATTTCAGAGTAAAACAGCTGGAGCCCTCACTTCTGGAATGAGCAAGGAAGTGGGGTAGAAGAGAGTTAAAAGTGTTAACTGTAAGGCAATTAAAATTCTCTCTAAAACTACCAGTGGTACCATATTAGAAAGCAGACCGTTTCCACAGCCATTAAAAGAGGTACAATAAATTAACCAAATGACACACTAAAAAGCTTAAACTTAAAATCTTCTAATCCCTTTAGACTCAGACTCTAACAATTTTGCAACAGGAACTGCAGCTCCTTTTGACAGAAACAGTAAATCATCCTCTCAAGCAGCATATCTTACTGCAAATAGGTATGTAAGAAACTAAATCTGTCCCAGTCGGTTCAGAACAGTGTTTTAGAGCAGCTTATGATTATATTTTAGACGAACTTTTTCGTCATTTAAAAATCCCATCAGTTTTAACATTAAATCCAGAGATAAATTGGGCACTTATAGATATTAGAGGCTTTTTCAATAGATGTTCTAGACATTGTGCTACCTTTCATGTTATTCTAGAGGCTAGTTAAGCTCATTGTTTGAAGTCCAAAAGCTTTTTGGAAATTGATGTCTAGGGCTAAACTTAAATCTTTAAACACTTTTCAAAAGCAAGATTCATTCAGAAAGCCAGTCTTAGCAGTCAGCCTTTTCAACAGGGCCTATTTGCAAAGACGGATATGAAATAGATTACTTTATCTGGGTCTACCACTGAAAGCCATTTTCAGAAAAAATATTCTCTAATACGTCAGTCTGTTGTATTCACAGAAAGCAGCAGTTTCTAATTTGTCCTTCATACAGCTGCAAGTGCAGTGAAGACCTTAAATTCTTTATCTTGGTGTGCCGAGGGGTAAAGGGAAATGCAGATGTAAAATACTGAACTCATTTATGTGGACAGTAGATGAGGCAACAATGATACATTTATTGATTTGCTGCTCTACTAATTAACATAGTGCTTTCAGTCTTAGAGTTTTCATCAAAAGATCGAGCTGTTTAAGACAGTGTTTGCAAAATCACTTCTCAGAAGTGCCACCTTAAACCAGAGCAGAAGCACTATATTTTCTGGTTTTAATTGGTAATGGAAAGGTCAATTCCCTAAAGACTCTAATCCATATACTCTGACACAAAGGGCTGTGCACAGCAATGTAAGAAGCAAACCAAAATAACATGTTGCATATTTGCCTCTAAGTAGCAAACACACTGGCACATGATATGGGCATGGAAAACCATCCCCACTGTTAACATGGGAGGCATCAGACTTGTGTCCTTCTTCAGACATCTCCCTCCACTCTTCTACAGTGCACCCCTGTGCGACTAGCAAGTTAGAAAGGAAGTAAAAAGCATGGTATGACACATTAAGAACACATTTCCATTAAATTCTGCCACGTTTAAGGCAGTAGCTCATTCATTTGGTGGCTCACTCTTAGCCACAACAAACAACTGCAGCTCCATGCAAAGACAATGTTCGTCATGGTATTTTCATGTCTCCTGACATCAAGGAGACTGTTTATTAATGCTAGCTTGTTTCTTTTTTTAATGACCTATACACAAGCAGCATCTCAGAAAGCAGAATAGAGTGGCTAGGGTGAGCATGAGCCTGAAGTCCAGCTTGTTTTCTTTATCCCTGACTTTTCTCAGCAACTACTTAGAAAATTCTCTTTTATTCAGAGTATCAGCACAGATTTCTGACCTTTGTTCCTTGCTACATGCAGATAATTAACCCACAAAAACAGTACTTTCACACCACGAAAGGAAGAAAACAAGACCACTGCCTGGGAATTAATCTACACCCTGGACAGCAGAACACACAGTCTCAGTTAACAGCCACACAAAAGGCTTCTTCTGATCATATTGTCTCACTGTCAGCATTAAGTCATGATAGAGGTCTTGCCCTTACAAACTCATCTACAGAAGCAGGGCTTAGGGCCCTAGAAAAACTTGGAGGATGAGAACAAAGGCAAGGAGTTTTCCTTCCCCTTCCCCATGGTTCAAAAAGGTAAAGAGGCAGCAAGGATAATAAATCCACTGGGCCCTGGGGAATCTGATGTCGCCCATAAAGGGGCAACAAATACATACAGAGATTTCTAAATTTGACATCTGCTTAAAAGACATGTATCCATGCTCTTAAACATACAGCCCAGGCGCCAGACCCTGAGCTCAGACTGCTGGATGCAAGGATGGTCTCCATACAGAAAACTGTTTCTCTATTTTCTGTCTCTCCTTTTTTTATTTCCCTCCCCAGCACTTCTGGCAACTGAGAGAGCTAGAGAAATGGGCTGTACACAGATACTTTAATACGTCAGTGGATGCCCACCTATTACTGCTGTTTGGATATAAAACTGAGTAGCAAAACCATTCCCCCCAGGCTACACAATAGTTTATTTCCTAAGATGCTACAGAAAATCATTAGGAGCCATGTGTTAAGGGACACACATTTTAAATTCTAGGTAAGCATCTTCCAGAGAGGTGTGAAACTGCTGTTCATACCCAATACAGTTCAAATGAACTATATAAGCTTTTTTTCCCTCATGCATTTTAATCGTATTTTCCTTATATTAACAGCAAAATTAAAGCCTTTCCTTATGTGCCAAGAAACCCATTTGTAATTAATTACTTGTCAGTGTTTTTATATGCTGGTCTTCCTACTCACAATTTCACAGTTCAAAAGAAAAAATACAACCTCTTTAATTAAAAAAATACACAAAGCCTTTTCACTGAAAATAGTAATACATTGATGTTGTGACAAGAAGGACTATAACCATCTTTAATAAAGCTGCAACCTCAGGTAGGGTGAACATGTGACAAGGTTATAAGAAGAAAATGAGGCAAAAAGCATATGGGAGGAAAAAAAGCACAGGGTTGAAACAAAATAACTGTGGCCACAGATTGGGACCTCAATTACAGCAACCATGTAAGAGAACCTGTCATCAAAATGATCAGTACTTCTGTCTTCCATTTAAGTGTAGTTACAATGTAATGAAAAAAAATCTTGCAAATTTCATCTTGAAAGAGTTCACATTATCCACTTGTCTCTCTGCTCCTGCTGGATTCAGCAGTATTTTCAAGAGAGTGAAGTGGGGAGTGAGGTGCAACTATTTTTGTAACAATTGAGATTTCTTAAAAGATGAACAGTGACCAGTGGATTTCTTTCCTGTCCATTTTACTTTGCAGATAGCAGAGCACTTGAGCATTACAGGGTCTGGTCCAGCCTCTGAATACCCTGCTTTAGAAAGAGATGTCTGCTGATGCTAGTGGCAGCTCTGGAGAGACATGACTGAAGGTCTTGGTGGCTGCAGAAGAATGGTGTTCCAGTGCTAGCTCAGAAACAGAAGCTTTACTTCATCTACCAAAACTTTAGTCAACACAGGTTTGAATTTGTACCTAGGGACAGACTTACTTTGACCCATCTCCACTTTGGATCAACATTAACCCACAAAGTAGGCAACTGCGTCCAAAAGACCACCCACCAAAATCTTCACAGATGCTGGAGGACCAGTTGTCCTCCGAGGAGCAAATCTTTCACAGGTGCCTCAGACTTGTTTGCCTCAATGGCATATGTCTCCCACTAGAGCCCACTAGGATTTTTTAGTAAGGTATTTCCTTTCCCTGCACTACTACAGGAACTTGGGTGTGCCTATACACACAGTACTCACTAAAAAGAACCCATATACAGAACAACCCCGGTCTGTGAAGCAGCTCTGCATTCCACAAGGCAGAGAACTTCGTTTGGGAATTAGGGACCAACTTCATACTAGAGCCTCCCAAACCCAGGCACCCATAGAAGCTGCTAAGAAGACAACCACCTGTCTCATTCAAAAGGGTTTATTTCCCTTCATAGTAGCACAGTTGCTTTTCAGGAAATGACTTTGTGAACTGTGTCAACTACTTGTTTGTCTGTCTAGTAGATGTGTTCCTCAACTGTAAATGTATTTATGACCATGAAATAAAATAAATATACATTTCTCCTTTATAAAAGGAGAATACATTTCTCCTTTATAAGTCCTGCTAGTTTTACAGAGCCAACACAACAGCAGGCAAGGCAGATTTGAGTTCCCCCATATAACACGGAGAACTGGCTGCTAAGCTGTATTTTGTCACACCTGCAAAACCGCACTGAAGAGGCAGGTGTAAACAGAAGCTGTAATTTGTCCTGCTGTGGCTGATGCATGGGAAAGCACAAAACCCAGCTTGAGCCAGAGCCTCAGTTGAATGCACAAGGCTGCCAGGTAGAAAAACAAAAGCATCTTTTCACTACCAAACTGGGTGTATTGGATCTGAAGATCACTAAGGCACAATAAATACAGAACCTCACAAAGAACTTTTTTTTACAGTCAATTTTCAGAGGAGAGCTGCAATTTCTATAATGAACATGCATTAAACCCTCAATAAAAAAGTTAATTAAGAAAATGAGTTTGTTTTTTCTGCTCAAAATAAGTATTTTGCTGTTGAAAAATACAGTATGTACGGTAAACATGGTTCAGCAAGAAAGGTTTGTTGCAGGGTTTCATTGGTATAGATAACAGAGTTCTGTTACAGTGTAGCCTATAACAAATTCAGACACTTCATACATGGAAAAAAATAAGAAAAAAATAAAGCAACACAAGAAACACCACAAGATCATAAAGAAACAGAACGCGGATGTGCTGAAACTGCACAAAACCCACAGGAAAAAGAAAGGTCAAATATTTGCTATTAAAATGGATAACTAAAGTGGATTCTTTCCCCCATCTCACACTGCAGCTGGTTTCAGTAGAAGCAGAGTATCACACAGTTTTTCCATCAGTATTCTGGAAAAAAAAGAAGGCTCTGAAGAACTGAAGGTTTCCTTTTTCTATCACACAGATTGAGAGATTTTGAAACCACACTCAAACAATTCTGTTTCCAAATTTTCAGTTTAACTCACCCAATAAAGAACTAATGACAGTGCCCTGAAACAAGCGTCAGTAATTAAGGCTATCAGAGAGGTGACCAAGAAGAAAAAATGAAGAGAGTTTAGAGAAAACCATATGCATATGGTGAGACAAAGACACAACCTATACAGAAGAAGAGCTACAGATTAAAGGAGTCTGTTGGTCACAACATAGTAAGAGGAAAAAATAAAAAAAAATCTATTTGTATCATTAAGCAAGGAGAAATACAGAGTAAACCTATAAAAATGGAAAAAAACCCCCTAAGTTTTACAGTAGTTTATAGCTTTAAAAGAGAAACCAAGTTTTGCCAAAGTAAACAGAAAAAGAACTTGGAGGGTACCACACATTTGACACCTACAGAAGTACTGGGTTTATATTCTAATGAGGAGATCTCAATATTTTCAGTGTCAGCAGCCTACAGTTCTCAGTAACCCCAGTGGAGCATGGAAAAGAATTGTTCTGTGGGTGTTCAGCTTTGGTTTTCCCAGGACAACCCCAGATGAGGAAAGTGAGCCCCAGCCCATCACTAAGGCTTCTAGTCAGCAGGAGGAGCAGATAACTTCTAGGGGCTGACTGAGAAACTCCTCATCCCCAGCAATCAGTGCCTGTGCTCTGCAGCACAAGAAACAGGATTCTTGAAAATATGGTACCTTCAATGCTTTTGACAGACTCTTCATCAACACCCCATTCCCAAGCTGACCATAAAACTGATCTGTAGCCTACTCAACAGCTGCAGATGAAGTTTACCTGAGGTATGGCAGTGGCGGGGTGGAGTGCAGGGTGTAAGTCTGTTGCCAACAAAATTCTTTTCCCTAAACTAATTTTTCTTTTTTTTTTTTGACCACAGACCACCTAAGGAATTAAGATGAGTCAACAGCCTGCAAACATCATAAACTAAGAGTATGGAAAGACATTTATTTTTCTAGCACACAGAAAATGAGACATTCTCACCTGTAGCTCAAAAAACTCCATTGAATAACACAACCAAGACAGTCACCACACAAATAACTGCACATCAACCATATTCCTGAGACCACAACACACACTATGCTCAGAAGATCGCATCAGAGAGGACCTTTAAGAGCAGACCTAAGCATAATCTGACAGGGCTCAGAGTAATTCCTGCACCTTCAGAGCTCACTCTTCACACCAGAAGCACCATCTTCTCCAAAAACCTATCATATAGAGAGCACACAGATACCCACTTGTTCCTCTTCCCTTTGGTTAACTGTGTAACACTCCAAACAAACAAGGACGAGCAAGAGAAGAAGGACCTCAGCTAACTCCAGGAAAGGAGACACACACTCCCTACTAAACTGGATACATCAGTGTAACTTGGTTCAACCATATAATTCCATAAAGAACAAAGTTTCTTACCGTTTTTCAGGTGGCAAAGAAGGAAATCTCTTGCTTGCTCTTTTTCAATGACTTTTTTCTTTCACAGGCAAGAAATCAACTTGCCTTCTGCTCACTGAGAGCTGCCTGCTATTAGGGCCTGACCAGCCCACCTGAGGCTAATTTATAGTCTCAACCATGGCACAAAGCCAACGAGGCAGGTGGAGGCTGTAGGGATAACTCAGCTCTAAAAGGGAACTTTGCAGGCAAAACCTTAATTGCTCGCTTCAGGGTAGACGGGAGAAATATTCCCTCTTAATTTATAGATGTTTTCTTTTCCTTCCCCTTACTCTCATATACATAGCTTTCTTTAGGGCTCTCCCTTTTCAACTTTATCTCTCAACCCACATTTTTTTTTCTTTTTTTTTTTTTTTTTTTTACATCAAGCATTTAAATGGCTTAAATTTCCTGAAAAGGAAAACGCTTAAGTGAAAACCCAAATGTGCATTTTAGATATAAGTGAAAAACGCATGGTTTATTCAGACAAATTAAAACCCATACCCAAGAACTGTTGGTATTTTACTGATTTTCTTTCACAAAAGATTCAGTGAAATGAACATTTGCTTACGAGCTAACAGGAGAACCTTCTCATTGGTGTGGTCCTGCATCATGAGTCATGACAGCTCCTGCTGTATGAGAGCCGTAGTCCAACCTAGCCCACCTCACTAGCCCTGCTCACTGACAGGCATTACGAGGTCGTTTGGGGAACAAGCCCAGGAATCAGCAGTTAAGAAATTGCCTTTCCCTATTTAGAGGCTGCAATCCTTACCTGCTAGAAGAGTGTGTTCCTTGGTGTTGGTTTCTCACAAAGGTATTTCAGGATGTTTATGGCAGCCTTTGGATGCCAGGGCTTCTCCAGATATGTGCTTATTTGAGTTTTTATGTTACGTTAAGGTCCTAACTGAAACGTCCCTGCAAACGTATTCCCTATGCAAACGTTCACAGAAAGTGAACATAAGTAGTGTAAATTTGAATAAAACCAATTGTTGTGTGCTGGTATTTCTTATTAATCTATTATTACAAAGCATGCAGTTGCTTTGTAAATGCAGGCTCTCTGACTCCTCTGCAGAGAGGCATTTGAAGCATCACTGAATTCTTCCTTTGAAAATTAGAGTAAATTAAAGAAAAAACTTCAGCTGATTTCAAACAGTCATGTTCAGTCCACAGACAGGATGACATGAATCCTTCCCACTAGAATCCTCCCCTCTTGCACATGCCTGATCTCAATGGTGGGTGTAACTAATTCCATGTCATCTCAACAGATCTTCCCTCTCATTACCAAGACTGTGATTATACTGGATGGTGTCTTGTCTAGTCTATTAAAATGCATATTACATGACAAAAAGACCTTCAGCATCCAGAACTGTCAGTCCAGCACGTTTCAGCTCCTGCTGATGCTGTTGGGAGTCTCTCACGTGTAGGGAGCTGAATATCTGAGCAGGGATCTGTGGCATAGATATGAGGACGTTGTTGTCTTTAGTCACTGCTAGCACACAAGCAAATAGAGAAACATTTTTCTCCACTCTGTTGTTTGGTATCCTGAAGACAAAGCATCTTTTTCTTCAACAAACTCACCATGTGCTTCACTGGAGAAAAAATGTCAGGAATAATTAAAGAAGACACGTGCTGTCCAAACTTCTGACAGAAGCTGCTTTGATAAATAATTAATCTTAAAATCTTGAGAGGTATGAATGAGATGGCAAACAAGGTGCTCCTCTTCAGCACACAGGCCTTCCTGGGTGACCTCCTCTGGCACAAGCAGCTCATAATATCCTGGAGGGGGCACAAAGAGAAAACAGTTTTAACAAATTTGTCAATGGAGCTGTCAAGTACAGGCGGATGCTATAATCAGGTACTTGCATATTTCACAGAAGACACTATTGTGTAATTCATAAAGTATCATATAGCTTCCCACAATGAATTCAGGGAAGACAAGGGAAAATATCAGACTCAACTCACCAACCATAACTGAAAAGCAGTGTAACACATTAATGAGAGTTTGCACAGTGTGTGTCCTTCATGCAGGACTGCAGTGACAAATATCCATGCAGTTACAAACTACATGACATTACACCATTTAGACCTCAGGGAGCATCCTGCCAATTTTCTGTCCATCACTTATTTTTAGACGTGGTGGTGTAAACACTTTGAGTGCTCTTAGCAGAAGGTCACATCCAGCGAAGTTTTAGTAACAGACCATTCTCCATTTCTGGTTTTGAATTGTTTGATTGTTTGTTACACTTCTTTTCAGGGGACATGTCCATAAGAGTCAGAAAGGAGCTGAGGCTTCCATCAATACTATTCTTTAGCTTTCTCCAGCATTTACTCTTATACACACCAACTGAAACATTTGCAGTAAAAATTTTGCTCTTTTTAACCTTACATCTATCTTCCTTGGTTCTCCTGACCCCCATGCTAGGGATGTCTGTGACAAACCTATAAAGAAACACTTTATTCCTTCTCACAGTTAACAAGTAACAATACATTTTCTTCATAATGGGAAAACATACAACAAACATTTTAACAGAACCAATCTTTATAAATCAGGGGTCTTAACTGAAGGGCAGTTCCGGATAAGAAGATACAGATATGCACAATGTGCGTATAAAACACATATAAATTATATATACATATTTGGACCAGATTAGCCTGCATGAAAATTCTTTATAAGAGAGGATTGAAAAGGTACATTTCTTTGCTGAGGGTACTTGAGCTCATCTCAAGTAAAAAAGCATTTCAAAGAGGTATTGTTATGTGACAGGCACTGCATTAATGGGAAGTGAAAAGCACTCTGTGCTGAGGAGGGGCTTCCACATGGTTTGAATTTGACAATTTCAAACCAGTAGCAGGATGGTTCATCAGGAAAGCAGAAAGAGGTTTGAGTATGGCCCACAGCAAGCTACTCCTTGCTCATACTTTGAGAGCCTGAAAAATAGTTTTCACAGGTTTGGGGTTTTTTTTCCCATTTGTATGTTATATGGGTCAAATATGTTAAACTTTGGGAATTTTCCCATCTATTTGCCAACCACCATTTATTTAACATAAATACTGATTTTTTTGGTGTCTGTTAATCAGGGATCATCTGACAGACTCTTAAAACATTTAGCTGACCCTGTCAAAGGAAAGCTTCGAGCAGATCCTGTTAGACTGCCATTACTTTACTGAGGGGGAAATATTTTTATACCTAATTTTACCTCCTTTCCACTTCTGACGGAAGAGAAGTCACAAGCTGAATCAGGCTTGCCTTGAATCCATCCTACAGAAGCAGGAGCAAGGGTGCCTAAGTTTACTCACAACCAGATTTAATCAGGATCCATTTCGGATTAACAAATTAATTAAAATAAGGGAGAAAACAAAAAAACCCTACTCAGTTCTACACAGATGTTATGTACATGAGTACGTGTCAAAGTTAAATTCCTAAGGACTATTCTTGCCTTGGAAATAAGTACTGCTTAATAGAGACTTTAGAGTTTATTAAAAAAATATCTGTAGACACTCACAGACATTTTCTTGTCTCGTGTTTGTACTCTTCTGTTATTTAAGCTGAGCAAACAAGCACAACATTTGTGCTGCAAAAGTATTTAATACTTTACATATTGCTAAGGAGGCACCAAGTTTTATAAGTCATTTAGTAAGGGTCTCCAGCACAGCTTCTCTCATCTGCCTTCAGTAACATCCCATCAATCCTGTTTAAATGAGTGTTTAGGTTGGAAACTCCTAAGGTGCACCTGGACAGTAACCACTCCTTTGGTGCTTTCAGCTTCTTTTGATTACATGTAATGTACCTTGTCCTTAAAAGTCTAAACACGAGTGTGCATTTTGATAGAAGGCCACAATCCAGTTTCAATTTACTTTTATTTATTGGCTGACCTGGCGCATCAGTAAGGTTGCATTACCCAAAGATGAATGCCTACTGTGCCCCCTGCCTGCGGGTGATTACACACAGCGAGTGATCAAAGCTAACGCTAAGGAAAAGTTCAATGCTAGTAACAAAGAGACCACAACTAAGGAGCCTTTTATTGACCACCTTCTAATATTCTGAAGATTTTATTTTATTTTTTTTTTTAAATGAGATCAGCTGACCAAACTTATCAGGGCAAAACAAAACTCTTACTGGGTGCCATTTAAATCTCGTCATTTTGATGACACTGGTTGTTTGGAGAAAAAAGAAGGCTAAAACTAGTTACATAAAATAAAAACAGATTATTTTTTCCAATTTACAAATCCACAGAAGACCTGAAACAAAGAATTTAAGACAAATTTTAAGAATGTCCTGTCACCGATACTCTTCCACAATATAACTTTTGCAATTTATCGTGTCCTAATACTATGTTGTATCTGTGATTCAGACAGCGAGAAATCTAATTTCTGCGGACATCCACATCTAGAAATAGCAATTTTGAAAATAAGCAGGAAATGTATTTTCTCAAAATAAATTAAATGAGGAAAGTCCACTTCTCTTATGACCATGATGAGGCAGACTGCTTTTCTGCAGTTTTATGTAGTTTTCATGTTTAGTGAAAGAGGATATTCTAAGTCAGAATACAATTATTCTGCCAAGAAACATACCCTTCTGACCTTACAAGAATGTTCCATAAGCTGCATAGCTGAATGTGTTGGACAGTATTGAGCAAATAATTGTTTCCTCCAGAGAATGTCATATTATGTTTCCTCTACAATACAATACAATTTATTTCACAATGCACTCACAGAAATACCTTGCTATTTGCAGAAGTTATGTAATACCAGAGTGTTCTATTGTGGAGTGCTTCAATGAGAGGGAAGTGGTGTAAATGCAGACAGATGAAAAACTGAACTAAAAAACTTTGTATGTTAGTACTGAAGGTACTGGTCTCAAGCTGGGAGTAAGCAATGAATAGAAGAAACTCATCTACTGCAGACAGCACAAGGAACTTAAACTTTCTTAATGCAACTTTAAAGTGGACGTGAGGCAGAGAAATGCAAAGCCTGGCAGGGTGAGGGGGAACTACTGTAAACAGCAGAGAGGGGAGAGTGGAATCACAGAATCATTTAGGCTGGAAAAGACCTCTGAGATCCTTAAGTGACTGATAACGACCTTGTCAACTAGACCACAGCACCAAATGCCACATCCAGTCCTCCACGGATTGAACACCTCCACGGATGGTAACTACACCACTTCCTTGGGCAGTCCATTCCAATGCTTGACAACCCTTTCCATTAAGAAATTCTTCCTGATGTCCAACCTGGACCTTCTCTGGTGCAGTTTAAGACTATGTCCTCTTGTCCTGTCACTAGTTGCCTGGGAGAAGAGGCTGACTGCCACCCGGCTGCAATCTCCTTTGAGGCAGTTGTAGAGAATGATTAAGGTCGCCCCTGAGCCTCCTCCTCTCCAGGTTAAACACCCCCAGCTCCCTCAGCTGCTCCTCATATGACTTACTTTTAATATTCACTGAACCCATGGACACTGAAAGCACAGAAAGTTAAAAAACTGTTAATTCCACCATGCACCTGCAATAGTAATTGCAAAGTTGTGTCTGGTTCCTGCACAAATTTAGTTTGGGACTCACAATGAATGTTTGCAGGGGGTGTGTGTGTGTTCTTTTTTGTTTGCATGGTTTGGGCTTTTTATTTTGTTTTGTTTTGTTTTGTTTTGTTTTCGTTTTTCCTCCTGAACTGAAACTAAAGGAACATTTCCTGAAAAGACGAAACTCTGGCTTTTGTCCATCTCCAGAGACAGTGTTAAGGCTCAAGAATCAATTGCAGGAGCTAAGGCACGGAATAACGTATCAGCAACTCAGAGGAGCAGGAAGTGTAGTTTTATGGCTGATTGTGAACCAAGGGACACTCACTGATTCTCCAGAATTGTTCCGAAGACAAATGAAGTGCAATAGCACATCACACCATTGATTGCATGTTGATGCCATTTCCTGAAGTGATGTGATGACACTGTGGTACGACCATTAACCCATCTGTCACTTTCTGCGTTTGTCTCAATCAAACTGACAAGAGGATTGTGTAAATATGACTTTGGGCAACACAAACCCAGTGTTACAGACCTGACTTGTAAAAAGGCAGTTGGTGTTGAAAGGAGAGGCTGACGTGACATAGACATATGTTTGAAAGTAGGACTCTTGCTAGAGGACATTTAAATAAAAGATTTGTCATTCCTCTCAAGCAGTTCGAGATTATTGCTAAGGCACCCCAAAGATCGCTGCGATTTTTTGACAATCAGCCTGCACATATCAAAGAGAACATCACACTAAGCACCAGAAAAAGCAAATTCCTCTACTGAATAGAGACATCCATTTCACTGTAGGCTCACCTGAAAACACTGCTGAAAGTTTCAGAAATGCTGTTCAGGACTCTCAGAAACAATGTTTTGATAATACTGTTGTCCATGTCTCAGACAAAATTTCCACTTCCATTCACTAAAATTCTGGATTGCGGATTATAAGGCTTGGTTTGAACATGGCAATACAGATCCAAATCAGCCTTCACTTTCATATTTATTTTAAAAAATAGAAATATCATTTTATTTGTGTTGTCTCTTTTCTTTATGACATGATACATCTTTACCATATAAATGAATCTCCAAAGATGTTAACAAGTACCATTGTAACATTATCTTCTTCATTTCTTAGCTAAATAAAAATATAAATATCCAATTCCTGTGTACAGATTACTTAGAACAATGAAATAATAATTAAATATCTCTCTGCAAAATTTACTCCTTCTTGCCTTCCGTTTTATTCCTGATGCACTAAAAGACACATGTAACAAAACTTTCTGCTGCCTTTTGACAGATTTTGGTCTGTTAAAGTATCATCCATCTTGCAATGTAAATAATGAATAAGTACAGAACAGCTTCTAGAAGTGAAGAAAAAGACAGAACATCTTCTGGAGCCCAGAAAAAATTTACAGAATACTTGCTGGGACACTGATATTTAGAATTAATATGTAGGTTATCGTGAGAACTAGTATTTAAAAGAGCTGAAGACCAGTGACAGACTTAAGACAGAAAAACAATAAAAATCATATTGCAACGTATTCAAAAAGGATTGTTCTGCTTTCCAAATATTGTTTCACTGATTAAAAGACTAGGTGCGTTCAATTCTAGAACATTTCAGGGTATAGCAGATGAAAAAGCCAGCAGTTGCTTAATAATTACTATAGGCTAGAAATAGGAACTAAAAGTCACAGTGTCCACAATGATACTACCTTGGTGACACATTTTTCCCCGCAGGCTCTCGTGTCCCTCAGTGTCTGAAAGTTACCTCCGTCTCGAAAAAACCCCAACACTATCAATTTTTCTATTCCCCACTATCCATCTTTTTATTCCAAACACCGAGTTTCTTTACTTGTTGATTTTGCTGCCAGAGTAGTATGTCACCAGGATCGGCTCCATGACCCGGGTGACAATGAGTCCACCTCGAACACCGCTGAAAAACCGAGCAGCAGCTCAGCCCATCGCTGACACCACACCTCGCTCTGCCAGCCTATTTATTTCTAGATCCAGACAGCTGCCTTGTCACGGCTGAAGGATCAGCACAAGGGGGGGATCAGCTACTGAAGTAAGAGCAAATTGAAGCGCATGGGCAGAGGGAATCTCCAGCTAGCACTGACACCAAAGAATGTATCTCGATCGGGGCCTTTGGTGTTACTTCTCCCGTAAGTGCAATCAGAGCAGAAAGAACAAATTGAAGAGGTCTTGTGAAAGCTCGCCTGTTTTCCTACTATATCAGTTGTCTAAAAAAAAGTTATCACCTCCCCCTAAAGCCTTGTCTAACAAATACTACGTTCCATCTGCCAAGTTTTCTATATTTTTTTTTACTTTTTTTTTTAACCTTTTTTTTTTTAATGCCTCAATCATCCAGGGATAAAGGAAAGGCATTTATTTTATTTCCCTAAGTGTAATCTCTCTACACAGCAGATGCGACAATTCACTGCCAAAGTAAATTCATCACACAATTAGCGGTGTGAAAGGAAAGCCTATTGTGCACCATAATGGTTTTTCTCGCCATTAGCAGTCAATAATTACGGACACCGGCTTCAGGGAGGGCTGAGCCCCCCTGTCCAGGCCCGGGCTCTGCGTCCCCATCTCCCTGCAGCACCAAGAGCGCTCTTCTGCCCCAGAGAGAGGGGCAGAAGACGCTTCCTGACGGGTCTTGATAAAGCCATTTATTTCTCCCAGACCCATGCAGACCCAAGTGCTCAGGTGGCGAGCACAGCTGCATCTGGCCCAAACCCCCTGAATCAACTTGACTCGTCTGATGCATGCAGATTACCTTCCCACTGCTGGTATTTGGGATGAGGCGGCTCTTCATGGTTACAGTAATGACTTCCCTATAAACTATACATTTCATAATAGCATTTCATAAATATTACTAGCACAATATTAAGTTCAACATTTTATGTAAAACCCCATAAAGTAATAATAAAGATCGTCAAAACCGGACCTTTAAACTACACAACGTATTTTCATACAAATCACATTCTAGTAACTGACCCTGCCTCACTCTTTTGGTGCTGTCAGCACTTCCTGCGACAGGTACACTGGGTCCCCAGTGAACAGCTGTCTCTGCTACTATTACTAACTTTTCTGCCTTTTTTTTTTTAAAAAATAATTCAATGTTGGGGTGGTTTTTTGTTTTTGCTTGTGGGGTTTTCTTGTTTGTTTATTTGTTTTTTGGAATGGGGTGGAGGGGTGGTTTTTCACTTTTTCACTAGGAAATCACAGAGACTGTTGTTTTCTGGTAAAGCTGCAACAAAGAACTAAAAGAAATGCAACAGAACTCCCAACAGAGTCAATACATCAGAAATTTATGAAGAGCCAACTAAGAGTGTAAAGTTAATGAGCATATATCGAAGCCTGTTAAACCACCATGTACGTGCTTCTCATCTGGGAGTAAGGCAACCTTCAAACTACATTAATCTAAGAGTACTTTACCCCAAACAAAGGCATACACACTGGAGTTTAAAGGCTTTTACTTACGCCCAGTAACTTTACTTGAGCTGTTTGCATTCTGCTCTGCTCTAGGCAAGTCCTCAAATTGCTGCTGCTCTACACTATCTTCCATCCAGAAGTTTTGCTTTTCCATTGGGAGAGCCACAGTTATCCCTAAACCCTAATCATCATTTTACTCCACCTGTCCATCACTGCTTTCAATAGGGGATGGGGCAGTCCCTTTGGGGGGCCTGCCACAACCAAGTCCCTTTTCTGTATTCTGCCATGGAATAGGCACTCCTTTTCTATTCACTGCAGTGAGAAATAAGACACGTGGTTCTGATATCTAATTCAGATGCATAAGGTGGGTGTACAAACAACACAGCCTATCTTTTAGGACAAGCTGGAGAACCAAAAGAAAAAGAAAGCAGTAGTGAGATTATTCAGTGAGATGGGTTGAGTGCCTTGGTTGCTGCTCCAGGATAATTGATAAGAACTCTACATTGCACAGAGTAATGAGTAATATTTAGGAAGCATTACTGACACGACAGGAAATTGTTTCTATATATTATAAGTAGTTTTTTTAATGCTCCAAAATACATGGACAGTGTAATCCAGATGCTGGATATGAAGCCATCTAAATTCACAACCAGCAGCTTGTCACAGCCATGTAACTGGCAAATCTCCGGGCAGCTTTTACTCCGTTCACACCCAGATGCAACATTTCTTAGACTATGTTTGGCTACATCATGGTCATATATGAACTTCTTTGCTGTTTTTCCTGCTGCTTTCCCACACCACTTTGCTCCACTGGTGTTTCTGCTCCTCGCTGGACTCTCAGCTTATGTCACTACCTGTTACCTTCCCTTAGAAGTGTGGTCGCAGAGTTCAATCCTGTCCCTTTTCACTTAACCCTTCCATGAACCAACACTCCTTCCAAGCACATCTGGTACATTTATCTAGCCCTTATTTCTCCACTCAGACCCCACCAAGACCATGGATTTCCTCACCAGCTGGGGAGAGGCAGTGCAGAAGCACTGTGATCTAAACCTGCACGTGCATTTATGCACATCCCAGGACTAAACCCTCTCTTCCAGAAAGCTTTCCCTTGGGGAACATTTTGTGGGCTGCCAAGAGAGACTGCAGAGAAAGTTCATAAAATTGCTGCATTTGCTTTCATAAAATGGGATTGTGTGATATCACAGGTGATCATTTTTCTCTGATCGTGATAATTGTTGTGCTGAGTGGATGTGAGAAAAGAGTCCCAAATTCTGTCCACCTTTCTTCCAAGTCCCAGTCTTCTAATGTGTGCTTGGAAAGGGGAGTGCAGCTAGTGAGAAGGGAAGAGTTAATCCCCTCACTTTGTAGTGGTTCAGACCAAATCCACTGTTTTGCCCCATATGGGTTTCCCTAAGAGGTTGCACCCACAAGATTGCTGTCTTCAGCTGTCTCTCTGGTCCCTGTGCTTTGCCTGCCAAGTTGGTAATACACCCTGTTCACAGAAGGGGCTGGAAGACATGGAGCAGGACTGAGGAATAACATTTTATCAAGAAGATTCATTCATTTTAGGCTATTTAGGATTTGAAATTGGCACCAGCTATTCCTCAAAAGATAGATTGCAGAGCTGCAGAAAACAGGGTGAAAAGAAATTTGAGAGGTCATCTAACCTACCCCATCTCAAAAGGGCCATCTGTGGCACATTTGTCTGACCTGTTCTCAAAAGCCTTCAAAGATGAAGTGCCTGTGATCGATCTCTCTGAGAGTTTTTGGAGTGACAATCCCCAGGGTGTGGAAACAGGCATCTCTAGCTCCTTCCTGGCAGCGCAGCTGGAGTGCACAGCTCCCACTCGTGTTTCCTCATGCTGCGAAGCACTATCTGTTGGTATGGGAGAGCTGGCTGCTATATTTCTCAACATCATCTTCATACAGAAGTGTTACAGCACAGAATCCCCCTTTAGAGCAAATCCTCTCACACACAAGCACTCAGAAGACTTTTTTTTCTGGCTTCCAAGAGAGTCACTGCTGAGCCTGGAGCATATTGCATCATGTGGGAGGATTTCGCCCCGTTCTAAGCTGCCTCATAATTTCTGTGTCAATTTCAATACATCAAATTAGGGATTTCTAGCAAAGCTAGATGGAAGAAAAAGCACTAATTTGTACTTTTCAGAACAAGGAGTTACTGGCCAAGACTTATGCATTAAGTATCATCTTTTTAAAATTTTATTTCGTAGGTTCTTCCTCGCTCACACCAACCCACCCGTGGCTGAGCAAAGAAGCTCCATACTTTTTCCACTCTTTGCACATCCCCTTATTATCTGCACAATTCCATTTCGGTATTGAAAAACAAGGCTGGAGCCACTTGCAGCTGATTTTTCCGTAGAAGCAAATTGCTGTTTAATGTTTTCGGTCTTCTCGCTTTGCAGTGCATCAGCTGATGACTAGGCTGCTTTTGGCTAATCTGAGCACTAAACTTAATTGTCACTCAGAAGGACATCCTTCTGTAACGCTTCCGTTCCCTTCTGTCATCCTGGGTTTCTCATCAAACTGAATTAGCTCGTACATGGTGATTTGTTTCCTTTTAAATGATGCTGATTAAAAAGAAATCACAGTCTGATAGCACGGCAGTCTGCAATGGCAAACAAAGAGTAGCTATGTTCCTCTCAACATGGACTTTAACTGAAGTGAGGAACAGAAGCATTTTTCCCCTTCACTGCTCTCAGTTGGGTTTTTTTTTGCTGGTTTTATATGTATATGTTCACTACCCTTCCTTCCACAGCCACTTCCCTTTTAAAGAAACAGAAGGCATCTCCTTGCGGACTCCCCACTATTAATTGTTTATAATGCATCTATCTAAAGGAAACACTTCCAGTGGTATCTCAGAAAACACTTCATACTACTTATAGGAGTAAGTGCTTTAGGAAGTTTGTATGAGCTATTCCCTCATGGCTGAAATAAGCCTACTTCATACTTACCAGTACTGTACTGCCTTGGGACTTAGTGCAGTAGACATACATTTTAAAGTTACATAAGATCAATTTTTTATGCCATTGAAGTGAATTGGCTTTGTAATTAAATTTATTTTCAGATGTCTTTTTTTTTTTAATTGTTAATCCAGAATGCTACTTAGCTTACATTTGCATTTGGAAGCTGAAGTATTAAAGAGTATTATAATATAGTATGCAATAGCTACGTTAAAATTTCCATTCTGAGAAAACTAAATACTCATAATTTATTGGTAATTACATAAAATGTTTTAGAATCAAGAGAGCTTGAGAGAGGAGGAATTCTCCATCTCCTGAGTTTTTATCTGTTGATGGAAAGAGAATTCATTAATGTAGAAATAATATCTATAAGTAAGGAATAGATATGTCTCTATCTCTTCTGAGTGTGAGCGTTGAATATCATATGAACTCAGTAATATTAAAAGAAGAGAAGATGTGATGACTACATTATGCATGAACCTGGTGTAGTTTGCTCCTTTAGACTTTGTCAGCTTACTTGTGCTTTTTTATTCCTTTTGCAGCAGAGATCAGGGAGCAAAAGATTCCCTTGGCAGGGGAGCTAAATTGGATAATAATATATTAAGGGCAATAGGAAGGGGGAAGGGAAGAGAGAGGGTTCTCACCCAACAGCCTTCAAAAATCATTAGTGAAAAGTTAACATTGAAATAGCAGTGAGTTCACATTTCTGCAAATGCCAGTTTGCTTTCCCAATTTTGCTTTTTTAGTGCTCCAATTGAACAAACAACACAAGAAAATCTCTGGGCTCAATGAATCGATTTCCCCGCCAGGTCAGAATTATTCCCAAGAAAATGTTTACTACTATCATATTCTGTTACCTTAGACAGTCCCAAGAAATGTTTCACTTGACACAGCAAAAATCTTGTTCTACAAAGATGAAATGTAGATTTTGATATTTACATGTCCCCAAGTTATTCTCTCCCCACATCAGGGACAGGATGCTAGATACTTAAACTGCTACCAGTTCCTTTGTTTTTCAACTCAGGAGAGAATTTTCATTCGGTGCAGCACTGAAGTAACTGTTTAAGTGCTGTCTTGAATTAGAACCAAAATTGTCACTACCTAGGTGTTATATATTTGGCTATTTTAAACTGTAGCTTTTCCCCCCCCTTCTATTCTTCCAGTTTGGGTTGGTTTGTTCTGGTTTATTTTTTTTCCATTGCTCATCTCCAAGACTTCTCATTTTTTTATTATCAGCATTCTGGGCAATGTGTTCCCAGAACCAAATGAATTGTGGTCACCACTCTCATATCCTCCCACTTTATTAAAAAAGTTCAAAATTCGATCAGATAGCTTCTTGCTTTTAGCCAAAAATCAGGCCAGTAAGAGAAACAGTGTGACTTTGAAATACTGCTTATTGATACCTCTCATCCTCTGAAACTACACAAATTAAATTAATGAGAATCTCTTTTTCTCCTTAGGGTTATGCCAAGATACGGAGGGCTGAAGCAAGGACAACTTTTACAAGCCTTCTTGGTCATTTAGATTTCAGAAATTCTGACTTTCAGCATCCAGACAACTTTTCTGAAATGTGTTCCTTGGCAGGAACACCCAGCATTCAAAAGATATAATTTACAAAGACAGAGTATTAGATCTTCAAAAGGAGGAGGTCACCAGCACACTTAACACTTTGGAAAACCAGTCTCAAGCATCACAAATAACAGGCTGGTGGTGCGCTGCTCATTTTCAAACTGGAACCAGGCTCTGCACATGTCATTACCTGCTATGTTTTTCTGACTGCAGCATTAGAGAGAACAGTGTAATTATAGTGCATATGCATCTTCAATAACACGGATTACTCACCAGCCTCGAATACACAGCTTCTACAACAGTATATGGAAATCATTAAGGACTATATATAAAGATACTAATTACTAACAATACCTGCTGAGCTCTTATGACAAAACCCCAGTTGCAATCACTCGGAAACAAGGTTTTAGAAAAGGTTTCACCATCTCATTACATAGAGGCTTCTGTTAGCAGAAGCTGGGTGTTACACAAAAGCATTAATCCTTGCTGAGAAGAGGAGACGAGGATTCTGTGTTGACTTCCCAGCTGCTGCTCCCGGTGCTGAGCAGGTTTGCAGCAACAAACCCCGAAGTTCTCTATTCAATAGCGAATCCATGTGAAATTAACACAGCACACAAAAATAACCCAAACTATCCCTTCAGAAATAATGCCTTGGAAATGAGAAGCGGACACCTCAAATTTATTTGCACAAGTACCTTTTTAGATAGTAGTAAGGTGTCTAGACTCTCGTTTCAGCTGTGGAAGTTGTGCAGAACAGTGAGTCCATACATCTGTAATATATGTGAAAGCTGCATTTCATGGGGAGAAGGAAAACGACCAAATTGTGCACTTTCTTGTTTCAAACAAAGCCAAAGTATGCATGTGCTGTGCACACCTGCTTGGCAAGGGACAGCTGGGCATCACACACAACTTCAACCATCATACGTGGTGTTTTTAGGGAGGAACTCAACATTTTCAGCCCTGATTCTGGTTACCTGAAAAGTCAGGGGGAATTTCCTCATGGCTGCGGGGTTGGTACATGTCACCACAGCATGCACTGCTGGTGCCATTGGTGTCATGGCTGGGACCTGGGGACGATTATGGGTGGCCAAGCAGGCTGGGTTCATGCGGTATGAAGGGCACAGTCTGAGCCTCCACCGTACCCGCGGCTCCGGACACTCTCCAGGAGAACAGAGTAGGATCAGCAGCCTGCAGGCAGCTGCAGCCACAGCCACAGGTGGGAAGTGCCACACCAGGCACCTCTTCTCTCTGCTGGTTGTGGGTCTGGAGCCCCGGTGGTCACGGCTGGTGGCTGTCAATGCCCTCTCAGCAGCCTGGGGGCTCCAGGTGACATATTTCAGAAGAATTCCAGCTTTATAAGCAGGCTGATTTATTCTGGGGAGACTGTGGCTAGTTATAGCGCAACAAGACAGCTCAGAAGCACCAAAAGAGACAAGGTGTTCCTCATAGCAATGCTAAAAGGATCAGGAGCACAGATTGTGGTCTCCTCTATCCTTCCAGTCAAGCCAAGTGGCACAGTAGGTTCTCCAGAGGAAAGGGATGCCATCCAGAGATGGATCGTGCCTGAGGAGAGGGCCTGTGCAAACCTCCTAAGCTTCAGCAAGGCCAAGTGCAAGGTCCTGCACCTAGATCCTGCACTGGGAGCAATCCCCAATATCAGTACAGACTAGGGGAAGAAGGGATTGAGAACTTTGGTTTAAATCTTAAAAAAAATGTGCTAAGATCTTCTTCTAGAAGGGGCTGCCCAATAAATTGCTTACAAGTAACTGGGGAAAAAAAGGTAACATGAAAGATTTGCTATGTCTAAGTAAAGACAGTGGTTCAGAGTAGGATTCATTCATAATGAGTAAGAATCATAAGATTTTCAGTGTTTCTGACTGGAAGCTTTGTTAAAACAGTGGTACACAATTCCTAACTACAATGATTATACAAAATAGTATGACAAATCCTATTAGACAAAAAAGTTAGAGTGTTTTGTTTCTGAAATCCAATTTAGTCTAGAGAATGAGAAAAGTGATCTTTTGTCTTTTACAACTTGGGGAAAATAAACTGGATTTTAATTAGGAAAGAAGTATGAAGAAATTAAATCTAAAGGAAGAACAAAGCCTTAACAAAACTAGCTGAAGAGTATTCTTTAAAAAAAAGCATTTCCACTTTTATTTTTAATTGTAGATTGAATTAAGGAGCTCATAGTTATTATATAAGGAAGATAATTACAGAAAAATGTTCAGCTGGAGAAGAGCTTTAGGAGACAACTGGAATATATTCTTTGAGTTTTTCTTTATTCCATGGAAAGCATCCGCAGTTGCCTCTGTGTGGGCACAGGAACAGTCCATGCTTGAGATGTGGCCTGGGCAGCTGATGCCAGATGCCTCCTCTATTGTCTCTGCTGTGGCTCACAGGAGAACGTTCAACAGGCCAGAAGAGAGCTAGACATGGTGTCACATTTTGGCTAACAGCTTCACCAAGAAAAGATCCCGGGAAGGAAAGCCACTCTGCATGGTCACAGCACCTGACGAGCAGCGTGGGCTGGTCAGGAGGGCGGCAGCCAGGCAGGGATGGTGGTAGTGGATCAAGGGTTAGACCTGATGATCTCAGAGCTCCCTTCCAACCTGGCTGATTCTATGATTCTAAGATTAGTGCACACACATATGCAGGCCTGCAAAGCACAAATTTGTGTAGAGCTAATCACAGCCTCTTCGCCACGAGCAGTTCAGGACATGGCAGGGTTGGAGCCTCGCCTGTAACTCTCCCTCTACCTTTGCAGAAGAGTGGGTTGAGAGGAGATGAAAAAAGAGAAAAAAAAAAAAAAAGGAAAGGAAAAAGCAATGAAGGAAAAAGCCCATGAAGCTCCTTGCTGATATGCAATTCATGGAAGAAAGACCTGGGTTGGAAGGGACCTTAAAGATCATCCCCAATTCCTTTCCTTCTGTGTCATCTCTTCCCCTAGAACAAAAATAGTGAACAATAAGTGTTCTCCAGCTGGCTGTCAGATTCCTGCTCTTTCTCAGTTTGAATGCTTTCATTAGCCACAAAAGCAGGTTCTCTATTGTCTTAATTCACAAATGTGAATTAAGCTAGGCAGAAAGAAAAGAGGAAGGACATCATCTTGGGCTTACCAGGCTGAGGGTGTGAGGTCCACTCACTCATCCTTCCCTAGTTTTATGCTTCTCTCTATCTAATAAATTTTTGTTTGTGGAGAAGATAAAGAAAATCAGAGAAATAAATCTCTGAAAAGAAATTGAGTGCACTGTCTTCAGCAGGCACCAACTTGTAGCCTAAATATTTGATTCAGCATTTTATGCAGATTTACCAAGCCAGGGGACCAGCTCCTTTTTTATTAAACAGTGTGTCCTTCCCTTTCTCACAATACTCTCTCCAGACCATATTGATTCAGACAACACAATTAGTGCTGACTCAGATTAAATACAGTCTCAAAAAGCACTTATGTATTTTGTCTCATGACACAAAGGCAAACTGAAGACTCTCATGATTTGTACTGTAGCAATGTAAAAATAGAAAAAAAAATTCTGCAAACATTTATGGATCTTCTGTAGTTCTACGTGAATAAAATGCAAACCTGAAGTAAAGCCCTTATTCATTTGGGCATCTAATAGTGTCTAGAGTAATTTTCAGAAAAACAGAAATGACGGATTTATGTTGTTTCAGAGAAAAGTCCTTGGACCAAGGACCATTTATCCTTAAGGATTCAGAACTGCTTAGTCAGACAAGCAGAAGTCACATTTAAACTCTGTACCCAGCAGTTAAAACGTGGAATTACATTTTCTTACATGTTTTAATTTCTTAGGAATAAAAAACCCACAAAAAACCATCACAACAACAAAAAACCTGAAACCCAGCAACAAAAAAAAACCCACACCAAAAAAACCCAGAGCTAGAAGTCTTGTGACCTGCTTGCACGGATGGAAGCTCCACACCTATGGATTTGCTGACTTTGATATCTTACCATGGATGCCTACTGACAAGTAATAGGCCTTTTTGTGAGGGGTTGGTCTTGTTACTTGATTTTCTATTGCCATACTGACAGGACTGTGTGTGCCCTCTAGCTCTGTTTTTGCTAAAATGTAGAGGCCTCATGAGAACAGGGCTCCCCTGAAAGCAGCAGTCACTGTCAGTTGTAGAGTTCTCACATGGATGATTTTTGCCGTTGAACACAAGCACTGGCCAAAAAAAAGCCTCCACAAAAACGAAGACTAGCCACAAAAATGACACCTTCTAGTAGGAATGACATGTACTTAGCACAGCAGCCTGGCCTGCCAAGCCTCTGGTGCGAGGAGCTCAGCCAGCAGGTTTGCCTGCAGTACCAGCACGGGCATTTTTTCTGTCAGTATTTTACTGCTTTCCAAGCTGAAGTGCACAAATGATTTTCTGCTTTTCCCTCTCTCCGTTACAAGTTAGCTGGTTTAAATTTGTGCAGTTCTGATTTTTTGTCAGTGGCTTGTCATCACATTGTCTTCAGAATACTTGGGAAACATTAATGAAACACAACAATGTGCTAATTTGTGAAAATAAGCATTTTACTTGGAAGGAAGGGAATGCATTTACACTGGTAGTGATGCAAGCAGACATTAGTCATTATCCTACCTACCAGCTCACCCAACCTGTGGTCTCATTGTGTTAAAAAAATTGTGAGATTCGCCATCAGATTCATTAAAACAAAGATTTATTTTCATCTCCTCTGATGGGCCTTTCTCCATTTAACTTCTTCCAGCCATTTAGGAAAGAAGCACGAGTGAAACCTCACAGAGAATTTCTAAGTCATGGCTCAGGGACACCTGTGTGCTGTGCTGTGTTTGTCCAAAGAAACTGCTGGTTCTGCCAGAAACACTGAGTGCTGCTGAGCCATCAAAGTCTGCCATTTCTGGTGTGCCACACCAATAGTGCTCACCTTCCTTTAAAAAAGCTGCCCTCACTGTCCTCCAGCTGATAAATATAACTGGGATTGACATTCGCTTCTGCCTGGCCCATAAATGAGATGCAAGCCTTTGCCACCCATGCCCTTGATGTCAAGAACGACTCATGCTCTAGCACCCCAACGCCACAGCCGGTGCTGCAAAAGGGAGAATGTTTAAGCACTGTTCTTGCTTAATTACAGCTCATTTAAAAAAAAAAAATATGCACAAAAAAAGGAAGGAAAAGCTGTAACAACTACCCAGACAGGGTAGCAGATGGGAAAGAAGAGAGCCTCTGCAAGGTCATACAGAGCAGGTGGCTGCTTGTTTATAGACTCCTGTTTTCATGAGAAAATGTATTTTGCAGTGTGAATTATGGAATATCCCCTATTTATTAAAGCAGGACCGGAACACTCCACCTCCTCTAGTAGGTTTTGTAGAGGAACCTGTGGTTGGGTTTTAGATAGGAAATGATTCTTTCAGGTTTCGGTATTCTTACCCTAAAAGAAAGGCCTGTGACTTCCAAGACTGCAAGTTTACTATATCTGGTACCACCACTGCTGCTGGCATTCTCTGTGTCTCAGATCCACACACTTCCATTGCCAGAAGCCAAGCTATTATTACAAACAACAGGTTCACGTACCTAAGCCAAAGTCTTTTAACTGGACCTCAAAATTCATCAAGTACCCAGACTAATTCCTTATTAGTGTTAAAATCAGGACAGCACTAATGACTTGAGCAGAACAACCTGTATTGCCACTAAGTTTAAATTTTTATCATTTTGAGGCCAAATGAACCAATATGTAGGTCTACCTACCTCTTCCCTAACACAGTAGATGAACTGCCCTCAGGAATCCCTCCACCATGGCTGAATCCAGCAGATTTTGTTTCAGTGCAGCTTGAAAAATTACTTCATGAAAAATAAAGCATCCTGACAGTAGTGACCAATCTGAATCCTGCTCAAATGCCAACTGTTTTGACACAGACCAGTGGTTGTTTGATGAATCCCAGTACAGAACCCTGATATACGGCAGATTTTGCTAATAACAAGCATGCGTGACGACCACAGGCAGAACATAGCTGCTGGATCACTGGATTTCTTTAAAGCATAGTGATGCAACAATCAATACGTTATTTTGCAATTTTACTAATAAAATATTTAACGCACAAGAAATACAGAAAAAAATTTAAACTAGACAATAAACCAAGCTGCCAATAGAGAAGAAAAACACCTGTTATGTGCAACATAACTGTACACGTACATTCTGCTGTTGTTCACAGAATGGAGTTTCACTACCTGAACACAGCAGTTCTCCCTCAGCCTTCAATAATTTAGAGCTAAAAGCTTGCTTTCTAGAAGTATTTATTATTCAAAGGCCTCCATAACCAAGTACTGTTGAGAAAATTAAGACATCAAGACTACAAAAACAAAACCTAGTCCACTGAGGTCCAAGC
The DNA here is from genome assembly GCA_013396775.1 of Cephalopterus ornatus. Lineage (NCBI taxonomy): Eukaryota > Metazoa > Chordata > Aves > Passeriformes > Cotingidae > Cephalopterus > Cephalopterus ornatus. The sequence goes on along the minus strand of VZRE01011175.1, from coordinate 360,946 downwards.
TCTGGATAGGAGCAGGAGGTTGCCTTATAGCCACTCTCAAAGAGAGGCTCCTTCACTTCCATCAGCCCTTCTTTCCCTTCCCCCACACCCAAACTGAAATTTCCTACCCACAGGCATTTCAGAGCTTGTTTTGCCTCCTCATTCATATTATCTTGCTCCATCCTCTTTAAGATCATCACTCATCTCTGACCCCCTTTAAGTATAAACCCTCCCAGCTGATGCAAACCCCTAAAACTTCACTGAAATCAGGGAACCTTAATCAGATGAGGAACTTATGCCTTCTGTCTGCTTCTGCTTTGTCCAGTTGATTCATGTTTTCTGAGTGGATGGATCCACCCTGTCTTCTCTCATTCTGTTTCTGAAGGAGCTTCCCGGTGTTTCTGCTTCACTAGTAGTTTTTCATCTACTTCAAAACCTCTTCATTTTTTTTTCCAATCCTCTCTTCTACTAATAACCTACCAAAAATATTCTGAATTATGTAATCAATTTCTCTATTTTTAAAATGTCACTAAATTAATACAATTTCATAAATGCATTGTAGGAATTATATGCATAAAAGTTACTTTTTAAAAAAACCACACTAATGAAATATAGTCCTATACTGAATGTTTCCCTTAGTTCCAGAAGAGGTTTTCGAGAAGAAACAGCCTTTCTCCATTCTTAATGTGGGAGGTAGAACTGAGAGAAAACGAGAACTTCACCAATCTGGAAGAAAAGCTTGTTTGCCATCCTGAATGAACACACATGCTACCAGCAGTTATTTTTGCCCAGCCCACCACTTAAAGGCTAGGAGAAGCTAACAAAATCTACTCACAGTTTGGGACTTGGGAGATGGTGGCTGCATGCTGTAACATTTCAATACATTACATCCTACATCACCGACCATGTAATACAAATTATGTGCTGTTCAGTAGCTCTGTCAGAGGTAGAACGCCAACATCTCAAAGCAGCACATTGCAGAATGCTTTTACAACCAGGAGCAAATTTAATTGCATATGCTGGTGCATCCTGGGTGGGATGGCAATAGAGCATCCCCCACCACACACACACACACACACGTGCACACAGTCAAGTCAGGAAGCGTGGCATTCACACATGGCTCAGTGTTACGTCTGTAGATGCACTCAAAAAACTCATGCTGGGCACCAGCTCTGAAATAACTTTTAGAAGTCATTTCTGGAAAAGCTGTTGTTTCAGCAAATAGCATGAATTGGGCACTGTTATTACCTACGCCACAGGAAGCAGTGCCTTTTTTAAAGCCTGGAGCTTAAGCTGGCACAACTATTTCACGCAAAGATGATATTTTCAAAGTTAGGGGTTGTTGACTTAAATGTTTCAAGGCACTGAGGGTTTTCCACTGTAAAGAAGGGTCTTTGTATCAGGGTCTACACACTCACAACCAATACAATAAGTTCTGGAGGTTATTTCAGTACACCGTTCCCTTCAGCTGATGACAAACCTTTTCAGACTGTGGATTTAAAATTTGACCTACCAGGAAAACTATCAGAGGTCAACATTTTTATTCACACAGCCCTAGTGAACAATGGCTAGCACAGCAAGGCAAGTTAGGCAGGGATAAGGATAAAAAGTAGTTCTCTCTCTCTCTTCTCTATCTGCCTGGAGGGAATGAAGGCACCTACTTTTGCAGCTCCAATGTTCAAATCCTTTTTGCTTTCATGTGGTTACTGTGAATGTTCTCTGGAGTATTAAATGAGAGGAAGGCATTATAGTTTTCAACTTTGATGCCCCATTAAGATGAATATGCACCTAATGAGCTGAGAAATTACCATTGCTGCTTTTTTTTGTACTGCTTTACAAGAGTAGCTAATCAGGACGGGGGCATGCTCTTTGTGTTCTTAACCCAACAGCAATGAAAGTTAGAAGATCATATTCAAACATATGTTTAATGCAGCAACAATAAAAGCAATAATAACTCCTGCTACGAAAGGAGGACTAAAAGGGCATTTCTTCTTCTTCATTTATTTATTTATTTTAATTTTAAGAGCTACAGTAACTGTCCCTGAACTATGTAGTTCAGATGTTGTTTGACATAAAACTTAAGGGATATTTGTAAACGAACTGTGCCCATCAAAATTGTCAACATTTAAATGTCTTAAGACAAACAGCAACAAAAATAACCATCACCACTGAAACCACTGACTATTCAGGAGGAAAGAAAAATAAAGCAGTTTTAGGTTAATAGCAACATTTGAACTCTATCAAAGCCCTTTAAGGCAGTGAGTTAATCCTGTTGAAATTTGAAAAATGTCCTTGTTTCTCAGGTCAGGCTCCCCAAGAATGAAGCTGTATCTAGTGACATAACATGAGAAGCTAAAGCCAATTATATTCCAGCATTACTGACTAATATTCCCTACCTGCCAACTGAAGTGTAGCAAGTCTTATTCATACTGTGATATGTGATCATGGATATGAATCTCCATTTTCCCCTAAGGGAAATCTTGTAGCAAACAGTTGACAGAGCAACGAACAATTTCAAGAGTAACAAAGTAAAAATCTAATAAATATGATGCAAATAAAGAACATGGGAATTTAGGCATTTTTTTAATCCTTAAAGTGCAAGGTTTCTTTCCTTTCAAAGATACCTCACTGGAAAGGTATTATTTAAACAATGAAGAGAGCACCACCACACTGATATCTTGCCAGGGTTCATGTCCTGGAAGGTTTTAGTTCCCTTTTAGTCCCTCAAATAGTTTATCATGTTACTTTACTCAGGTGGTGAAATGTTTGTGGGTCCAAGCCCAGTAACAGTTCTGATGTCCTCACAGAGTCGAAAAGCAGCAGTTTGTGAGGTGCTCCAGTAATTGTAGCTTCTCTGGTAGCAACAATAGGCCAGGGGCTCTCTGAACCAAATCTACATGATGGTTACTCTGTGTTCTTGTCAATGAAACCAGAGAGAAGTACAGAACCCTCTGCTTCTGTAAGCATTTGTTTCCAGTTCTTACAAAAGGCAGGATGGCATTTATTTGTTTGGGGTTTTTTTTGTATGTTTAGTCAAGAAGATGTTGCTCTTCTTATGTACCACATTTAGCCTATGGTGGAGGTGACATAAGAAAAAGTTTCCTGCAATCTCCTCTTTAAAAAGTCATCAAAATCCCAGAAGATCTGGTAACCTTATAGGGAAAATAACAGTAGGGATGATTCATCCCTGGATTTCTTTGATGTATTTTTCCTTTCTAAAAGATGCACTCCAACATTTTGCAAGACTATTTTCCCTTTGATAAAAGTCTTACTGCAAAATGTGGTCCAGAAGATTAAGTTTTTAGGTAGTTCTAGGCCACTTCTTCCCTTACATTTATGCTAGCCCTGCAACTGTTATTTGAATTTTGATCACCCTCAGTAAGGCACAGGACTACTCTGCTGTATACGTAGTCATGGCACATCCTCGAGGTTGCTTGGGCAGGGATTTTGAAGAACATTATTTTAACCCTGGTGTGGAATGATATAAGAGAAGAGAGAAGCACTGCTCCTGCCAGTGACCAGCTGCTGATCTGCACGGTCAGGTTGCCCAGGTCGGGGTCTGCTCGCAGCCTCGCTCTCTCTCGAGGTGCCCTGCAGCTGCCCCCTGATGCCCACGGAAGGGAAAACCTTGGGAGAGCTGCAAATGGTGGCAGAGGCAGTTCCTTGCCTGCAAACACAGCACCCTGAGCTCTCAAAAGGAATCCTTTTGAATTCCTTCTCAAAAGGAATCCCACAGGGGAATCTAAACAGAGGGAAGTATTTTCTGGAGAGAAAATGTCACGCAGAAGAAAGGGGAGAGGAGGAAGCATCATCTTTAGGGTTGTATTTAAGCTGTGATTCCACTTTGAAGACTAGAGCTGGCAAAATCTCACTTTTACACAAGTCATTTGCATCCTCCGTGCACTCAGTCACGTCAACGGGCTGCACAGGAAAAATTAAACACGATTACTGCTTAATTATCATGAGATCTTTGCAGCCAGAGATCAGCAATAATCCCATCTGATGCATCAAAAATGCCAATTAAGGATTAAAGGGTCGGGGATGATTTTTAAGAGGAAAAAATAATAATAATAAAAAAGCCCAGGTGTTTTTCAGATAATAAAAATCCTATTCTTTTGCAGTTTTCTCACCTCTCTTCTTTTTCCCAATTAATGGCAAAGTAGAAAGGGGGAGAAAGTAATAGAAAAAGGAAAGAGAATCCAAAGTTCAGTATTCTTCAGTATGCACTTAAAAGCAGTAAGTTTCAAGGGAAAAAAAGGGAAATTTTCACAACAGTTCACCTTTCACCTAAGTTCACTTTATTGTAATTATAACATTTCAATGAGCATAAATGTAAGTTCCAGCATGCATAGCTGCTGAGGAGCATGCCACACTCTTGGCTATAATCTGTTTCACAGAGATATTGCTGTTTTGCTACAGGTGACATGGGAAAAAAGAGCAAAACTATTTCACCCCAGTTTACTGGCCTACCATGGAGAAGGAGAATGGGTAAAGAAGCACTTCATTCAAAAAATGAGCAAAATACCTGTGAAAGTCACAAGATAAGTGGAGAAGCTTTAGAGCCTACATCAACCATTTCCAAACCCATTCTTCTAAGTAATAGTATGCTTTTTAAATTAGCTTAAGAATTATTAAAGTGATTCAAGAACGTGAAAGAAGAAACAACAGGCTTTGAGGAAAATTGAATTATTTTACATCGTCAGTATCATGAACTCAGAAAGTCTAGTTAGCTGCTAGGGATTTCAGAAAACCTGCTTTGTAGTAGTCAGCATGGGGAAATTCAGCGAACACAATTTAATCAACAAATCCGCTGGAACATGATTATTTTACTATCCTGATACATACAGCACGATGAGTCAGAAGGTATAATTTCCTTTACACTGCTTTATAACAGGCATTAGATCAAAAATGCTGCCGCGTGCATCCGTATTAATGTACAACGATTCTGCTAAGTACCTTTGTGAGAGAAGCCTTCAGTGGCTGTGAGCACTCTTCTCTCCCCAATGGCTCACTACAAATTATCTCCTGCCCCACAGCACAAGGTTAGAAGCTAAAAAAATGAATACACCAGTAATTTCTTTCCGACAGTGATCTGACACCCAACTGATGGAAGGAGCTAAGCACGTAACCTCTACACCGTGACTTCTGCTAAAAGAGATTCTCTCGAAACACCCATGGGGTTATGGATTCCTGCTAATAGCAGCAATAGGATGGATGATAAAATTATGGCAGTCTAGAAACGCTCTCTCAATTAATTTCCCATCATGGTAAGGCCATTATCAGTGGATGTCATCTAGTGAAATGGAAGAGAAAAACACAAACCCAGAAGCCTTCAATACCTTTGAAAGTTTCACTCACTTAGCGCATGATATAATTGCAGGGTAGAGGAGGCCAGCCTCTTGAAATAGTTTACCTTCAAGTAAGGCTGTAATGGTATTGATTTAAAGCTCTGACAGGCACATTTCCTTAAAAAACACAAGCACAGATGAAATTAAAAAAGAAACAAGTACACAGCCCAGAAGGAAAGCAGGCAGAGATTCATCTCTCCCCCTCCAAAAACGGGTTGATTCAAGATTTCTAGATGTCAACAAGAGCTTTTTTCTACCAGCTTTCAACACAAAGCTCACAGAATGTTGTTTTATGGGTCTTTATAGTATAACATGTTGTACAATGCATCTATTTCTCTAAAGAAGCTGCTTCTAACTACAGGTCTCCTGAGCCGTTATCTGCAGCTTTTCTGGGGTAAGATGAGAAAGTTTAGAAAGCAATGAGCAGGAAGCAACACCACGAAGCCTACAGGAGGGCTCTCACATATACACACACAAATGCACGTACACACGCATTCGTATATATTGAGAGTGTGTATGTACTTACTGAGAGCGTGCATGTATATTTAAACACATACAAATGCACAGCCTTACGTAGTAATTAACTAAAACCTATTCTTATTTTGGAAAAATTAAGACTCTATCAGAGAGAAAAACAGGCAAGTTTCACTCTCTTTTCTTCACAAGTTTGTTGTCGCCTCCTTTCTTGCTACCTGGCAGTTTTTTCACTGCCTTCCCAACACAGACACTGCCGTGAAGCAGAGACCTTGGTAGTGCTGTGGGGAAAGCTGAGCTGTGCACATAAGAAAAGATCGCTGGTGTACGGAAGGTTCCTTCTGTGTGTTGATCTGGAGACATGATTTCTCCTACTATAATTAAGGTAAAAGACATATGATTAAGAATTAAAACTCAGCCTAAGAGAAAGCGTATGCCAGGAAGAAGTGAGCAGAAGAACATTTACAGTAAGAAAGGCAGCAAGAAAACAATGAGCTGAAGCCAGCTGGAAGGGTTAGAGACTTTCTTTAACATAGTTAAAGAAAAATCTACATCCATAAACGACAAAGAGGGCAGAATCCTCTGGGCTGTATTTTTGTCTTTCCAGTTTTGAAAATGTACAGGATATATCGGGGAGGCATTTGCATTTACAACACAATTGCAACAGTCTTCTGGATCCACACATGCAACTATTCATTGGTGCAAAGCATCCAAGACAATTCTTTTCACAAAGGTCAAAATTCCTTTTGGCTGTAAGAGAAGCTGGTATGAGCCCTAACCTCCAGGGGAAAACTTATAGGCTGATGCACATGAAAATGTATCACAGAGTGCCTCAGACTATGGTCCCATGGCTTGGTTTCAGCTGAATAACACCAAGAAATGACTGCCTCTAGCTACTAATCATCACCCCAGCAGAGTTTATAGCCTACCAGGCTTGTTACTGCTGCCCTCCCCTTTCCGTACTGTCATAACAATCTAGATGGCATTAATACTCCAAACAGGAGTTGTTACTAACCCAAAGTGTTTTAACATAGTCATATTAGGCAATCACAAAGCAGGAAGATCTAACAGGGTGGTGTTTCCAGCAACAGCTGCAATAGGGTAGGACACAGCTTGTTCATATTTTGAGCATGAGGATGTCTTCCAGCATGGTTCAGAAAGCATTAACAAAGATGACTGAAGTCTAATGCCAGATTTCATAGCTCTGAATAGAAACAGGTTGGCCAAATGAAAGAATGCCCTCTAGGAGTGGTTACTACAGCAAATAACTCACAAACTGAATTCTACGTCAAATTTCAAATAGTTACATTGATTTACTTTTTACATCCCTCAACATTACAATAAACAGCTTCAAGCACAGCTGGCATCTTAAGAAACTTCAGGTGGAGAAAAGCATTTCTCTGTTTGTAGAGATCATCAAATAACTTTCAAAACAGGAGAAAATACTTTTCGAAACAAGTGCTTCTCAGTTTGCTTGGGTAGCAATTGTTGTCATTCTTGACAGCTCAGCAACATAGGAGACAATTTGATCTTTTATAAAGTCTGTTACCACTCCCCAAAATGAAGCAAGTGGCAAGGGCTTTGACTGACACCCCTGAGACTCAGGCTCCTTTTACCCAGCATGGTCCTGGCCTGGCACAACCACTGCAGTTGCCTCGTTCCAGTCTACACCTGCCTGAAGGAATTACACAATGGCAGCAAAATAGATCTTAACCTTATTCCTTGGGCAGCTTCTTTGTTTCAGCTGCCAGCATCTATAATACCACTGCATTAAGAACTATCTGCTCTCATTTAAATGGGCTGTTTTACACAGCAAAATGGAGAAATGCAAACGTCATGTCTACATCAGGGGCATCTTCAGCTTTGAAGACGGTGTAAGTCTTTTAAGCATCTCTGGATGTCAACTGTGTGAGACTGTAAGTGGACATCTGGGGCATACTAATAGTTTTATTTTAAAAAATGTAACCTGTGGCAGACAAAGCACCTCTTTTTTTCGCAAATGAAAGCTACAAGAGCAAGGGCATTCAGCTACAGATACAGCTAGGAATCGTTTATAGCAAGTGTGGGGAACCCCACACTTCCACCCTCAAAATCCCCTCTAGCAATAATGTCAGGCAGAGAGAAGACAGAGTGACATTTCCCCAGCAATAGTGGATCATCACTATGTTTCTTGCCATAGCAATTGATGTTTAATTCCAGCTTTTTGAAAGTTAGATCACTGAAAATGCCTACAGCTGCTCTGTATCTGCTTCACTTCAATACCTATCTGTTTTAGAAACCTGCCTTTGTAGCTGGTTATCTAACTTCTTTTCAAACTTCATTAAAAAATACATATCACCGAACTCAATCCCTCCACACAGATGACTTGCATGTCCCTTTGTTTCATGGGGCAATTTCAACCACTTCCCCTAGCCTCAGTTCTGTCTGATATTCTTCCTCTACCCAAATTCTGTGAGGAAAGTGATGGCACTGACTTTTTGACTTGACAGGACTTTGGCTTGAGACACAGCTGCAATCCAAGAGCAGGTGGCCGTGGCAAAGAGCTCAGCCAGCTGAGTGAGCAGCTTCCGTCAGGTCTGCTGCAGCCTGAGGATCTGGAGAAGACTGTTACTATAACAAAACATCCTGAGATTTCTGTTAAATTAAAAGTGGAGGGTTTTGACATTTTGTCCAAATTCTGAAGAGACTGTTTCTGAAAACTCAGAACATGACAGAGTGAGAATTTGGTGTCTAAGCCAATAAACATAACATCACTTAAAAGTTTGCCTTCCCTGAGTGGCCAAAACCAGTCAAAACAGAGAAAAAATCCAAGATAAAAGTACAATGAGAATTTTAATAACAGCAGACTCCAGCCCACTGAGTCCCTGCTGTGAAACTGGCAGGTTTGTTACATCCTCACGAGATGCGTGAGGTACAGAATTATACAAATTCCTTATAGGGTTTGACAAGTCCATCACACCTGTGATGTCTTTAACCTTGTACTACTTTATTGTACTGAACTTAACGTCAAAACAAATATTCGAGAATAATTGCCTGGTAACGTTTGCCTGCTGTGGCAATGCTGCAGAAGACACAGTACTCTACTGTTCCTTCAGCTTCCAGTACTTTGCTCAGCCATAAGGAGGAGGTCGAGCAGCCAAATTAGGTGACAGCTGATGCTGACATTTTCCCAAAACTAAACTGAAATTGTTTTTTAACGACTAATATCTGAAATCACTTTTGATCTGCCAATTTTTAATTATGGCTTGCCTCTTTATTCCAGTCCTGGTGGGGAATGGAAACAAAAGGTACAAAATAGCAGGAGACATTGCCTGGATTTCTGCCTTCAGCAGGGACAGAAACTAGTGGAATTTTCCAGTGGTCATCTTCTAATTATTCTTTTTCAACTTTCTGGACAACAGCAGTGTGCATTGCTCCCAGATAGCCCCAATAAGCAACAGCAAGTTTATAGACTCTCTTGATTGCCTAAAGAAATTCAGTGAGAGCCTCAAGCTCACACAGCATCCAGAAGAAAGGAGCAAATGAGAATCAGTGTTGCCAATTTCTTGTTGCTCCCCATAACCAAAAAAGTGTTTAAGTTGTGGGGCAGTTGTATTCAATTGCTGCACAGTGCCTTTCATCCTGGGTCGCAGACCGAGGTGGTTCCGATGGGTTTGGATATGTTGGTGTCAACATAGGCACAATCAGGGTGTGATAAGAATGACAAAGTCCTGAGTAAGATAAGAGTAGCAGTAGATGTTGTGGTGTTTGCTAAGAGCTGCTAGAAAGGGGATCTAAGGCAGACTTGTTTAAAAATCAAAAGGCATAGGCAGGTAGTTATAAAGTGAGCCGTCTGCTACCACAGATGAATCCCTAATCATCGGGAGTCACTGCCATGCACTGCTTGTTAAATTAAAAAGGAGGAAGGAAGAATTACTCACTCTCTACAAGTGTCTAATTGCTTTAATCAGCAGGAGGCTAACCTGAAGATGCCAAACTTGAGTGTCCGACACACCAAACTTGAGATCTCAAACTTACGTGATCTCAAACTTTTTTTAACTAACATCCTGGATAAATCAAAGCAGGATGAAACTCTCCATAAGCCCACAAACATGCCCTGAATAACCATCACAATATATACAACGTACAAATAAGATGGCATATTCTATGTTACATAAAGATTCATGGTTTAAATGCTTAAAATGCTAAAACACAATGACAATTTTCCTGAAAAAGCGATAAATAAAAATTGATATCAAATGGAGTATCTTGCTTGAAGAATTCAATGAAACTAAAGAGAGATGACTGAATGTTTCACCTCTAGGTACTTTTTAAGATATTTTGGTCAGCAGTCTTATAATGATATTTTCATTGAAAACCAGAGATTACAAAGCCGTCTGTGCACTGATTAAACACAGAAACACAGGATTGGAAAGACCTGCATTGTTTTGAGACAGAGAAGTATTAAAATCCTGTACAGATGAAAGGTAACATTGCACAATAATGAAAAAGAGAAGAGATAATAAAACCCAATCTGGAGTTTAACTTTTCTGGGTGCTTTTCAGAAGTCCCTTGTTCAGATCCACATGATTTATTCAAGTCAAAGGAAGAGGAATAAAGTGCAAGCAGAGAGTCATCCTGATTCCCAGTCCTATGCTCTAATGACCAATCCATGAACCTCTGCTCTCTTCCAGCGACAATTTGCTCTCACGCAGTTTAACCCATAAAAAGCCAACCAACCAACCAACCAAAACAATCTCTAAATCATTCGTCCCCAATCTACGCATGTTAACACCTAACATACATCAGGATGGAAAATGGCTTTTTTGTGTTACTTGAAAGTGCAGCGGTGCTTTCATATCTCTTAGGCTGTGTCTCTACCGGATTCAACTTTCTGTATAAAAATATCAGAGCCAAAGGCAAGCTTGTGGTACTGCACCTACCAGTCTCAGATTTCAAAAACCTTAAATAATTTGCCTGACAATGCTGAAGTGTATAGAAAAAGGACTAAATTCAGCATCAAAATATGAAATAAACATCTGTATTTGGTCTTGAAATGCTTCATGCTGCCATACATCTCCCAGTTTCTAAGCACACACCCTGCCGAAGTCCTTTCTGATTAATAGCCTGGAATCCTCTTCCGTGGCTCCAGGGGAAGGGGAGTGGATGTACTAATCTATTATCCACCTGTCTTTGTATTATGTAATACAACACTTATTTTATCCAGGAAGATTCATCACCATTGACACCATAATAATCACAGCTTAAATTGCATACCAATGAACTTCTAACACTAGCCTTATCTCAATCTGATAACTAGAGCTGAATCAGATTTGTCTATCAAAAGCTAATCAGGAAATCTCTAATTATTTCCTAAATAAAACAATATGGTTATTAATTCATAATGATTCCTAAGCAGCTAGATTAAAAATAACTAGTTTTAAAAAAATTTTTCTGCTATGCAACTGGGCATAATAAATACAAATAAACAGAACTTATTAATCCTTCAGTAACAAATGCTCTTTTATATAAACTAACTACATGGCTGGTTTTTCTAAGATGTGACTGTAAGCTTAGTCCTGCTTACATAGATTCAGAATCAGGCCTACCATGAGTCTGGTGCAAGCTGATGTAAAAAAATAATAATTGTCACCAGGGTTACACCTTACAGACCAGCTAGGGTTTGAATGAGAACAAGCCTAACTCAGACTCTGGGACATGCTAGATTGCAAAAAAGACTCCAAAAATATCTTCGTTATATACAAGGGGTAGGATATTTCACAGCACCTCAGAGCATTTTTTCCACTCCCAAAGTGAGAACAAACCTCTGCAATTGTGAGTCCTTTCTGTTATAAAGAGAAACCTTTGAAGAAGTGACTTTCAGTGGCACAGATTTCAGGACTGGAAAGTCCTAGACTCACATGCCTTTCATTCATTTGTGGATAGGCACTGGTTTCCTTTGGTTTCTGAAAGGAAACATGGACTGACAACATGGAACTAAACTACAACATCTCCCATTATTTTAAAGATTTTACTGTAAAGAAAAGGCATATGCATATTTAGAAGAATATTTGTGCCACAACCAATTTCCACTGCTGCAGGAACATCTCTCTTCATGTTCAAATCATGCATAATTGGCAGCTTTTGACCATTTTTCTCCCCAAGAAAAATTCCCCTAATACGCACGTGGGCTAGGGAGAAAGTATCCCATCTGCTGACTGGCTCTGCAGGCATCTGGTGAATGCTGTCTTTTCCTGTGCTTAATGAGCTCTAGAAGCTGGCATAGCCAGCAGGATGAAAGATAATGTTAGTGCTCAAAGAAATCCTCCTATTGTTCTTCCTCAATCACTTTCAGTGCAATCAATACTCACACGCCTATCCCGCAGCCCCTTCACTTCGGGTGACTTCTGTCTAACTGGGGGGTCCTATCTCGAAGTCCAGTTTGGCAAAAAGAAGGACCTGGTGTGTGACTTAATTCAGACATACATTAGAAGTACTGTAAAACAGCAACCTATCAAAAAAAAAAAAAGGGTACTGAGAGTATTAAGTTCTTTCTGATCAGTTTTAGGGCTTTGAGAAGATTTAACCTTCTCTTTCTTCGAGCATTACTGTCACTGATGAAAGTATCAAAACTGCAATCTTTGGATGGAGCTCCACATTAGAGTGATCTTCCAGATTAAACACCTGCAGGCCCATTGTACATAGGAGAAAGAACGTGTAAAACTTGCACTTCAAGAGATGAACTTGCTTCCTGGAGTTTGATCTTGATAATCGGTGCACACTGTCAGAAGTCCTGTGCACGGTTTTGTATTTGGAAGCAGCAGGTGCAACTTTCCACTGAAATGAGAGGTCTGACTTCAACAGAAAAAAACTGTTTTCATGACTCTGAAATAAGTCTTCTTCTTCGGTCCAGTAAAACCAGTTTTCAGGTGTTGCAATAAAAGTGAGCACTAAAACCAGTTGCTGCAAATTTTTATCAAGTTTTTGTTATATGAAACTGAATACTGTTTTAGGTGGGATCTCAGGCTAGGGAAAAAGTGATTTAAAGCTTTACTAGGTAAAAAATATCCCATCATATCACTGATATTTTGACAAATTTTAGATATTCTAAAGATACTCTTCAGATTCTGGGAAACGCTCAATTCTCTGGAGACAGGCCAGTGAAATAAATTGATCTAATCAATAAGTAGTCAGAAAACATCTCAGTGTGGTATGAGCAGAGAAGCTTCCAGCATCAGTTATGTCCCTGATTGCCAGCAGGCTAGAAATACCTAGATATCAGGCTCCTTCAGTAGGATGACACACATCCACTGCCATCTGACACTCAAATTCTTAGCGAAGACCCAATGTATGGTACATGTGTATACTTGCAAATATCCCATTCCTTAAAGTGATATTTATATCCATGCCTATGTTTGCTCTGGCATTAAGAAGAGATGTAAAAAAAGGAAAAAAAATACTGCTAAAATACTGCTCTCTCTCTCCCCCAGCCTAGCCAGCACATAAACATACCACAAGCTGAACACCACCACGTGTTAACGCTGGGGTTTCTCAGCAGACAGGATTCCTTGCTACTGAAGTACACCCAAGTGCCTGTCCTGGGCCAGTTTGCTTCTAGTAGTCCAACACAGAGGCCAACGAGATCGTTGCTCTTAAAGCATACGGTTTTCTCCCTCATATGTCAAGTGAACAGAAATCACTGTATCTGTGATAAAAAACTGTGGGGGAGCGAGGGAAGAAATAACGAGAGAGATATTTTTTCTCTCTAAGGAAATTTCTGGTTTGTAGTAATATTCCACTCTAAAACCCACACAAATTTGGATTTGTAATTATTATTTACTGTTCTGATATTTTACTTCCTTCTAGACCATTAAATTAACATTAGTAATGCATATATAATGCTGGTGACTTTATGCCCAAGATGGAACTAAGGGCACTATTCTGGTGCTTTTGCCTATCACAGATATACGTATTTGCAGTACAGCAATTACATCATTGTGTCAAATTACATCATACTGGGAGCAAATAATAGAATCTGAATCAGCAGAATCTTCATTTGTTTTACTGCACTTGTAGACAGAGGAACCTTCTCCCAAAGTAACAGCAGTTCAGGAAACAGTTCACTCAATCACAAGTCAGAGGTCTAAATTCATCTTTTCTCTGAGATGGACCAAAGACTTGAATCCACTGCTCCAATAACCTTTAAGTGCCCCAGGCATAAGGCTACCCTAAGTGGATCTGCTGCTGATACTTTAACTAAAGCTAGAAAGGAACACTGAATGGTCAAAAACCTCCTACAGGTTGTTTACAGGAACCATTTCCACCCCATTTTCTATTTTTAAGGCAATGGCAGCATGACACCGATTTAACTCAGAGCTAATGTGTCTTACCTATAGTTGTATCCAGTGTATACTAATAAATTAACTAGTTAGAAAAACACATTATCTTTACCTGTAGACCTCACTTTTTCTATCACAGCTCAAATAGTTACTTCTGATTACATCTTCAGCTGTAACCTGAAAAAATAGTGTTACATTTTCCGTGCAGGGTGTGGTGTAGTTATTTTCCTTCAGTCTGTTTTTTATAAGATCACAGAAGTAATCAGAGCAATCAGAGAGGTTATTTGTTGTCTTTCCGTTACAGGGGCTATCAAGTCTAGCCCTTTCTAGCTGAAAGAAAATATTCCCTGCATCCATAAAACACATAAAGATCTGTGTTCTGGTTGAGTTTTTAAACTCTGTGCACAGCCTTTGTGTGGTTTATAATCTCTCAATTCATGCTAGTCACCTGGGCCTGAACAAGCATTCTGCAGTGTTTTAACATCAAGTCCACAACAAAACCGTCCACAGGACAGTCAGAACATACTGCTCATTATGTAAACAACCACATAACACTTGATTTTTAGTATTACTAGGGTAGACTGTCACGTTTGCTTGATAATAGGGATTCAAATTCACATTGAACATAGCAGTTACCCCTATCTAGAGCAAAATCACCTGATGTGAGAACGTCATTGCCAGTTACGTTAAAGGAACAGAGTGAATGCTCTGAGAATGAAAGTGCATGCTATTATCACGCGTGAAACATTTATCAGTAAATGTGGATATTGATATGCACAGGGAGGCTGCTCAGACACCATTTGCCTTTTTGAACACACTTCTCAAAAAACAGCACAGTTCACCAAAGCGCTAACGTGGAGGTCAAGCTTTCAAAATGAGGGTTTGACTGCACCCTCCTGCAGCAAAGCACAAGGTCGTGCCAGCGGTGTGCTCCTGCCCACCCCTAGTCCTTCCCCTGCACCACCTTGGGAGGGATAGATGCTGCTGTTTATTTTAGAGAGAGGAACAGATCTTGGCACTTGTCAAAACACCACCACATGGGAGGGCTGACTTTTCACCACCTAAGGAGAAGCTGTAGGTGGTGAGAAGGAGCAGAAGTCTGCAGCACAGGGCTCTAAGGTCTTTCAGGGAGAAAGATGCAGTCTGTGTTTAATGTGAAGGTAAGAAATATCAAATGATACCAAAGTCCTCCCCCACCTTCTAAAAAGAAAAGAAACTTCATTGTTTTGCTCTTTTTAGAGCTTCCTGATCACAATTAAGATTGTCACTACAGACGGGTAGCCCCTTTCCTTACCCATCATCCCAATGCTGCCCAGAAGGGAGATAAAGTCTTGTCTGTCACTCTCTGTAAAAACTCAGTTTGGGAAAAATAGCACCAGTAATAGGATCATAGGTTTGCTGAGAAGCAGCAGCATTAGCCTAATGAGATTTCTTGAGAGTTTTCCTTCTAACCAAATAGTTCTAGACATGTGCCAGGATGTAGACAGGGACTTGTAAATTATTTTTTTCCTGTGCCCTTAACTGGTCTGTTTAGCTGATAAATGCTATAGCACTAATTACACAGCATGTGTTTTTGTCTGCAGAATTTGTAAGGTTTTTACATTTCATGCACATTTCACCTGCAGTCTCAAAGGGTGGAAACTTGATATTAATAAAATTAAACCAAAGCAATTTCTGAGGGATTTGCAATGGGGGCTCCTCAGCTCCAGGTCAGCCCTTGCCTGGGACTTTTGTCACGTTTGCAGTTCTAGAGCCCATTTTGACCAGTGCTGCTGGGCTCTCCTGCCTCATCTCAGCATAAGGCAGCCCAGTCAAAGAGTCCCCTTTGTCAAACTTCCCAGACCTCCAGCTCCCACCCCAAACACTCAAACCAAGCACATTGAATTACATCTGCTAGCTCAAACCCACTCCATACCTTTTAAATATTGTGCAAGAATGATGCACCAACTCTTCTATTTTCATCAGATACCTGGCACTCATCTTTGCTGTCTGGAACAGCTCAAGTGCCTTCAAACATTTCTTCCTACACAATCGCCCTTCAGTAAGGGGAAAGAAATAAAGTACAATAGAGCCTAATCTGTTCCCAGACATTACAGGTGAGTACCTTTTCTTCCCCAGAGCCTGCCTCTTCAGATCTGCCCTTTTCCAGAGGCGTGTTTAACCTAAATAAAATTAAGGGCTCCTCTTCTGCCACGAACAATATTTTCACTTAAAAAGATACAGCAAAATACATGCCATCAGGGAAAGATTTAATCAAAGTGGGAAAAAATATAAATTACTTTCTATTTCAGAAGGCGAATTCTTGAAAGCTGTCAAAACTAAATTGGTTTTATTTGGCTTTTGACCTTTCCTGCAACAAAGCACCTGAATTCAGAGGCCAGTTCAGTATCTCGTGTACCAGTGGAAAAGTTAACATGCGTACCCTCCAAGCACTTTACAATTAACTCTTTGGATCTTCAGAGAAAGGA
This sequence comes from Cephalopterus ornatus, assembly GCA_013396775.1. Taxonomy (NCBI): domain Eukaryota; kingdom Metazoa; phylum Chordata; class Aves; order Passeriformes; family Cotingidae; genus Cephalopterus; species Cephalopterus ornatus. The sequence continues at coordinate 344,359 of VZRE01011175.1, read as the reverse complement.
ACAGGCACAAGATGTAGATTACAACACCAGGAAGAAAACCCAAACCAGAATTGAAGTCTTAGATCTGACAGACTTTTTAAAAGGCTATAAAGGGGACTAAGCACCAGTGAGGATTTCAGTACAGGGTACAGATTTTTTTCCTCCAGAGAACTGTGAGAAGCTGTGCACATTAGAGCACTGGCAAGACCTTTGCACTCCGTGCTCCTCATACTGTTGGGACTGTGCTTATGCCATCCTCTAGACAATATCAATGCTCTAGGTAATTCAGTGCATGTTATGGAAAAAAATCCTGCCCTTCATCCAAACAGTATTGTCTTTGATGCCAAGCAATTTCAAAGCATCTCAGATAGAGGCATGGTGAGGTAGGAAAGCACACACCTACACATGCACACTGTTGTAATTCTGATGCTACAAGATACTCTGCACTCAGAATATTATATATTCTGCAGTTTCAATAATTCAGGACACTATGTCTGTTATGCAGGGTCATTTAAGTCTATGTTTGATTAATGAAAGATGATGGCTATAAATACAGTTATTTCAATTAAAACCTTTGGCTAGGCCTTCAGAAGCAGGCATCTGACCTCTTTCTGGCTGTGAAATGGTAAATTTCAATATATGCATATACATAGATACATACACACAAATTTATATGTCTGTGGCCAAAGTACTGAAATTCCTAATTTCCTTATATTTGCATGGAAATAAAATATCTTAGAATATTATAGGTTCCATAAATTTGAAATACTGGAAAAAAATTACTCATTTTACTGAACTAACTACAAATGCAGAGAGCCAGAACCTCTAAGCATAAATCAGCATAAATCTATTGAAGTCACTGATAATGGAAATAGTGATTTATACCAGCTGAGGTTCTACTCCATACCATTTAGAATTGTTTGTAAAGACTTTTGGTGTCAAACACTCCCTACCTTTATTTCCTCAAGCACTCCTGCTAACTTTAATTGAATCAATTTCTTAAATTGAGCAGAATTTAGTCTGTCTTCTTCTTGTATAACTTATGTACAGTCATACTGTTCTGCAAGTACATCAAATAACGAAATAAATACTGATAAATATGAACAAAAACATGTATTTGTTTAGCTCAGGAGCCAGGTAATTTCCAGTTTATATTACCTGCAGTTTGTAGTTTATATGAAATCACTTCTGTATCTACAAGCTTCTGTTAATGTCTGAGAGTAATTAGGGTGATTTAGGAAAGGGAGAATTCAAAAATGCAAACATGCACAACTTCCTCTTATTTCTACATGTTTTCGTCTGAAACGATTCATATCTCCTTTCCTAAGTGTGTTTAGCTTATGCACGTTTCTTTAGCGAAGTTGAGTTTGCTACTTTGTTTCTGAAGCTTTACATTCTTATTTCAGAAAAAAGGCTTATTAGTCACCTCGAAACACATACTTGCTACTCAGAGCTTGTTTGCCAACAGCATCCACAGTTTAAACAATCTTTTAAATATATACCACTCTTGTCTCTCAGCTCCTTTCAAATTTGTGTTTTGCACTTTTATTCTTGGGATGTTAACCTCGAATTGTATGCCTGAACCAAAACAAAGGCGCCTATAAATGTTTCTTACTTTCCTTTAGACTTTGAGATAGTTCATAAGAAATTAGAATTTATTTGCCAGCTTCAAGCAGCATAGACCAGAACCTGCACGTTTGCCCTGAACACAGGAACACAGCTCTAGATGTAGCTTTCACACCACAGTTCTCCTGAATGAAACTCAAGCACCTTTCAACTCCACTCCTCCCCCCCTGCAAACATCCGGAGTTCTTCATGCATTTGGCAGTTTTCTTCTAAACAGGAAAACCCCTTTGGATCAGGTTTGTCACATGCAGTTTGTCTGGTCAGTAGGAATTCACTCAAGATCACAGAATCTGTTGCTCCCCTGAAATTTAGAAACATGTTTTCTAACAGGAAGACTTGTCATTGCTTCCAAGGTCTGAGTTTCAGTACCTTTCCTTTGTGGCCTGATGCAAACCTCAATCAGTGAAAAGAGCAAGTTTTAACTGTCACAGGTATTACATATATATTTTTTAAATATACTGTTGTAATGAAACCATGCACAGTTGCAGGTAAATAAAAAGCAGCACAATATCTTGCAGCACTTAAACAAACAAACAAAAAATTCCTGCCCGTTAACTTCCAGGTGACATGCAAACAACCCCAGGATTTCCTCCTAATCACAACTAGATTTTCTTAATGCTGTTTTTCCGTGTTTACTCCATGTACAAAGCACAACTCTCATTCCTTGCATTGAACAACAGAACGTGATTGCTCTGTTATAAAATGGGAGGGTCTGAATTGACTGATAAAGCTGATAGAAAAGTGTTTTAAGCATATTAAATCTTATTAGGTTAATGCCTTGATTACCTCCTGGAATTGCAGTTTTAAGTGAGTGCATTAGGAGTAGGTGGAGATTTTTTAATAGGAAAATATGCTTACAGCTAGAGAGCCACAAAAGATGGCTTCAGCTATTCAGAAAATTAAGATACGTCTCCAAAGTTACAGCAAATTTATGAATGCAAATTAAACACTTTAATACTAATATTATTTGTTCAACATAACAATAAACCAGACTGACTGAAATTCATATGACCAAAACTAATAGAAGACAGACAATCCAGAAACAGACATATTTATATGCACATTGGGAGTTACTTTCAAAATCAATTTTTAAAAGAGTCCCCAAAAGACTTTTTAACAGTGTATCACTGTTAGCCTCAATCTCTTTTCCTTCCTATTAGAACTGGAGTGGAGACCAACTGAAATACTCTCTTCAATCACTCTGTTATCCCTTTTGGGGAGCATTCACATCTATACAGCACAGTAGTTGCAACCATGACCCTCAATAGCAATATATTCTCTTTGTTAAATTCTTATTTATGCCCTTCATTGACCGTCCTTTGGAGAATGAGTTTCTCAGGCACATGTTACTGTGGCACTGGAGGTGGGGTTATAACACTATCCCCTTAAAGAGAAACTACCTGATAAAAATTATAGAGCAAACTTTCCTTTCACTGGTTCAGCACAGCATCACTTCAACTCAACTGACACTCTCAAACTATTCCCTTCATATGTCTCAGGAAAACCCAAGACTTTCCACTTACATGACTGGATGATTACACAACATACCAAATCCATACCCTGGATTAGGAAGGTGGTCTGTCCTCAGGGTTGTAGCTGACCTTTTTGGTAACCTGAGAAAGGTCATTTCAATAACTGTCATCACTTTCGTGCTCCTGCTTTTGTCTGTCAGCACTTACTCTAAGTTTTTTGTGATAAGGGCTGTCTCTTACCCTGCATTTATATAGTGCCAGTCATGCTGGTATTTCTTTTTAGTGGACGTAAAAAAAAATAAAAAAATAAAAAAAAAAAATTGCAAGAACATTTAAGAAAAAGAAGAGGTACAAAGCTGGCCTTTTCATTGTTTCATCTAGCTTGTGTACAGTACCCTGGACTACACTGTTGTGATTTGTTCCTGTGCATTAGTCTTACAATAAAATACCCCAATTTCATACATACAAGAACTGTGGGTTCAGAAATAGCACATCGATCAGGCCGTATTGTAAATATAATGTGACACAGAGCACAGATCAATATTCTGCTGCGCCTGCTACTACAATGCAGAGTACGCTCAAACCATTATTTTTTAGCCCTTAATAACTACAGGAGTTTAATTTCATCATTTTAAAGGTGAAGAGAAGTGTTTGAAAAACAATCTCATTAGTGTCTGCTGTGTGAGCCCCCATCAGGGTGTGGATAGAGCAGACAACCAGCCACGCGCAGGCACCCCACGAGCCCATTTTCTGTCCACGGGCCTGAGGTATGGGATCTGCTCTGTTGCCCCCCTCACACAGCTGCTCTCTGCAAAGGCAGAACTGCCTTTTCTGCTGAGCTTTCTAGAGCTGAGGAGTGTCTGGGGAAGGCTGAGCGGAGATTTACACTTGTCATCATGGTGCATTTCCCCTCACAAGGCAGGCTGGGTGCAGTCCCTGCTCTGATGTGCTGCTTTCAAGGCACAGACCCTGGATTAATGTAGCTGCAGACAAGGTGACACAGGGATGGCTCACAGTGCAAAGAGACCCAAACTTGTTCCAAACAATTCCCTGCTCTTTCTCTCAACATCTCCTCCTGTTTTCATCCTCTCCTTCCAAATTCGAGAAAACCTGATTAAACTGACTGGTACTCAGTGAGCTGCACTTCCTCTATCGACAGCAACAAATTCAAGAACTGAACAAAACGACACTTTATGAAACAGAGAAAACAAAAAAGCAAACCAGAATAATAACAAAGATTAAAAAAAAAAAGAAATTAAAATCAAAAGCTTCAGTAACGCTTAAGAAATCTTTCCTAAAGAGCAACTGCTAGGACAAGTTTATTCCCTCCCACGCTGTTACCTCCCTTGAAGTATGAGATTGCCAAAGCCCAGGACTCATGGTAAACCTTCTGACCACCAAGGCCTTATCCAGACTGCATCCAAATCCAACTGCACAAGCTGATGGTATTTCATTCAAAAATTCACAAACACAGAAACAATCATCTGTAAATGTCCTCTTTGATGTAGAAGCTACTGATTTTATTCAGTTAAAACTGGCCTCAGGTGATTGTCTTTTCTGTTTTCCTAAACATTCATTTCTGGTGTTTGAACTTCATTTCCAATGTTCTAACTTCAGTAATTGCTGCTTTAATCTTTTGCAACTTCACATGTTCTTGGTAATGGAGAATAATAAATGTAAATGTAACATTTAGGCCATCAGTAATTTATCCTGGGAGAGCAGTTCAAAGGGAGCATCAGCTTGAAACTATTGGTTCGTTTGTGAAGTTTGAGGCAGGAGACCCAACTGTCATCTGACTTCAAGGAGCCTTTGTGCAGGACTAATTATAAGACAAAGCCACTGGACTCATACTGATTAGTTATTTATATTTTTGATGAAGTTATCTGCAGTTATTTTTTGATCTCTAATTAGAGGTGACCTCTAAAGCAGGAGTTTGCTTCATTTTCCGGAAGAGCAGCTCAGGAATCGTTCAATTGCTCACTCACAATAAATACCACAGTGATCTCAACGCTCCATAGAGTTGATTCTTAGTTAACAAGAGAAGAAAAACATCCGATTAAGTTCCCAAAGCTGGCTCTCTGAGTGGCCAAGGGCTTTTTTAAAATATGTCACACAGATGGAAAATGTTTTCTAATGGTATCTACAGCCAGTCATGACACTCTCTTTTAAATCCTTCATAATTTGTGACACAGAATTAACAGCTGTTTTTAAAGTAAAATATAACCCATGGGGAATGGGAGGAGAGGATGAATCCTGATGCTTCACTTTCTGGCATTCTCAGACCAGGAAAAGAAAGGTTCCATTTTCGTCATTTAAATGCTAATATAATTTCATGACCACCTGTCACTCCATAAAATGTTTTCCGTTGCCTTAATCACATTCTGCTCTCCTCAGCAGAAAATTACCTGATGCTAAAATACCAAAAGGTTATTAGGAAAGTTTTATTTTTATGTGTAGATCATTGGGTATACAAGAACGATATACTTAGGGCAATATCATAATCAAATGCTGATGTGTGCAGCAGTGGCTTTCAAATACTAGGGAGAACAATCTGATGTGTTCAGTGGCCTCAAGGTGCAATGGTGGAGGTTTAGATTAGATATTAGGAAAAATTTCTTCACAGAAAGGATTGTCAATCATTGGAACAGGCTGTCCAGGGAAGTGATGGAATTCATCCCGGGAAGTTTTCAGAAAACATGAGGATATGGCACATCAGGACATGGTTCAGTGGCGAACACAGTTGGACTTCACGGTCTTGGAGGTCTTTTCCAACCCTAACAGTTCTGTGGTTCTGTGATCTGCTTCAAAACTCTATCTACAGCTCTCTATCTCTAACCAGTAGTAAATGCCAAGTCTGTGGGATAGAATATTCTTTCATCTGCAATGGGTAAGATGACTCTGACTCCACCTAAGAGAAGCTTCTCCAAAAATGAAGAAACATTCTTATATTTTAGGGAAACAACATACACAAGCTGTCTTCTAAATCTGTTTTTTCTCATTACAAGTAAAGTGCATTTTCAGCTGTGTTGACTAGACACTGTTTACAAATAGTTAAGTAGAAAAAAAAAGTACCGTGCCTGACCATATCTTTAAGAAAAATAAGAAATAACAAATACACCAAAATGCATCTGGAAGGAAGCAAAGAATAAAAACCTGGAAGCGGCAGTCCAGCAGATATTGAAGAGATCTCCTTTCAAAACACCACAGAGAGGTTTTGTCTGTTAAACACTGATGAGTAGTTTCATCCATGGAGGTTAGCCAATTAAGAGCAAAAATGCTGTGCTATGCCTTATTATTTGCCTGATCTCTTCCCACTTGAGTGTCTCATTCAAAGAAATATTTGCCACCAAGTCTGGGTTTACAGTAACTGTTCGTAAAATCCTCCAGCAACGTCTATTTTTGGAACTGCAGACTGTTCTGTGTATTGCTTCCCACTTTTCTTATGTGAGGATATAATGCAGGAAAGTACCCTTATCTGAATCATCTTAGAAGGGGACACATAGTTCTTAGTATGGTAGGAAAATGATAAAACGTTATTTTTATTTTTAACAGAAATAATGATAAATTCAACCTTAGAATGATAACCAAAAATTTAGTCATTTTCTTCCAGTGAGCTCACTAGCTGGACAGGCCAAATATAATTAAGTGGATTAAGTAAATGCTGTTAAATTTATTTTAGCATTGGGACTAACCATATAATGATAACACAGTTAGCTTTAATTCATTAATACATATCAAGTGTTCTTTTCCTAATGTATACCAAAACCAAAGTCGTTTTACTTATCTAAGATGATGCTCTTTCCTGGAACAGAGAAACTCAGAGACTGAAAATCTAGTTCTCAGATTCTCATCCTCCTCTAATATTCTTTCTACAAATATTAGCTAAGAATGAGTCTTCAGTCTTCCAGATAGGTTTTTCTGCAGGCACAAAGAGCATTAAACAATTTCAGTCAACCACTGACAGCAGACTTCTTCTAACACTGATTCCTTCTAACACTGTTACTGTCCTTAATGGAACAGCACAGCTCGAGCAGTTACAGCTGCAGCCAGCACAGGCACTGCTCTGGTCTGGGCTTTGATCTGTAACAATTCGATGATCTGGCCTTATTACCAATTCAACAAATTCCAGCTCCTTTTAATCTCAAACCTGCTCCATTACACTGGAGTCATTTATTAATTTCTCATATAAACTTAAAATAAAAAAAAATACTTACAGAGGGACTGGATTTTTGTCTAAATTCACACTCCAGTGCTTAAAGATGCAAATCGTTCCCACATGTTTCTGAACAACCCTACAGTTTTAACTGTAACTGGTTATGTTGAGTACATTTAAAAATGGCTTTTAAGATTTTTCTAGAGATTTTCTTTATGTTTGAGAGGACCCATGCACCCAATTTGCAAAAAGTAAGGTACTTTTCCAGGCTCCTTTGGACTTTCATTACTACTGATTTGTCTCCATCACTGTTACAGTGAATCTGAGTTTTCCAGTGGAAAATACCCTATCAAAGCATAGCTAGCCACCTCTAACAAACAATCCTGGCTATAATAAGACAAGTGGGGGGGTTGTGTTTTGGTTTTTTTTCACATGTTCCAAGTCTTACACTACAAGATTATTAGAAAAAGCTCATGGCTCAAACTTTTCAAGCAGAAGCTAACTGTGGTTTTGAACAAGGCTACATGATACTTGCCATAGAAGCTGCACTGGGTTTGGAGTCAATACTGGGTTTGAAGCCAATCTGACAGCATTTTGACAGTCCCTTTGACATGCTGTAGTTTCTCATTCTAAGATCTCAAAACAAAATGCAAGAAAATAGCAAGTGCTGCAGAATCTTGCACTTACAGTTCTAGCAAATATTGCAGACAGTTCCATCACTGTCTCTCACACTACCAAAAAATAAACAAAGGTCATCCATTGGTAAAAAAAGCATAGGTTAGGTTTCATGACTGCATGGGAACGTTGGGATCCTTTGGCAAAGATTCTACAAATGAAGATATGATACTGTAGTTGTATGAGAAAAAACTTCCTCAAGTGATAACACAGTGTTTTTCACAATGTGCAACTTTTCAGTATCGAGGTGATCATCCTACTTTGTTATTTACCTTTGCTGGAGAGCTTCCAATCCTTAGGAATAAAGTGGTACCAACAGAACATGCACATAAATCACTCGGGTGCCCTACGTGACTGCTGAAGTGTAACCTTCAGCAATTCTGGACTGTAACTGTAATTGCAAATTTTAAAACATTTGTTTGGTATACTTTGAACACGTATTTATTATGCAGACCACGCACACTTCCGTATGTGATGGTGTTGCACATAAAGTATTAATAACTGGGAGTGTCTGATGGCTGCAATACGAAAAGGCACTATGTTGCGCATTATATGGGAAAAAACCCAACATAACCTAATTTATAATAATGTAAAATAACTTTTCCTTCCATAAAAGAGAAGCTACAGGACATAGTCCAGCTTTTAAGCCTTGAAGCTACCGCTTGATTTCACCAAGGCCACTACCATCTCCCTTTTAAGAGATATCAAGGAAAAAAAACCATATCAAAACAAGCTTGAAAGGCTTATCTGATCGCAGGCTATTTTTTCTCGTATCCAAATGGCAATCTGACGACAGAACGGTTTTAGTATTTGCATATTAAACAGATGTTGGTATTAATTATTTGGGGAATCCTGAGAGAGATCAGCAACGCACAAAGAAATCAACACACTTACGCTGTCAGAAACAACTCCGAAAGAAGAGACAGTAAACATGGATTAAATTAATCTGAGAGGTCCATCCAGGGTAGTCAAATACAACAGACAATTTTAATGGGAATGCCTAATTGACCAGTACTGAACACTTCATTTTCCATATTTTTTTTAAACAGTGCTGGCAGATTTACAAAAACTAAAGCAGTGCTAGTCCAGGAGACTGGAGCACAACAACCTGGATGATCAGGGAAGAGAAATCAAAGTTCATAGTGAGGTAGCTTCTATCACAATTTGGATTTAGATGTATTGAGCTACATTTCCCATACTCAATCTTTTGCTGAACCTGTGCTGGGAGTTCCAGCAGACTTCTGTTTGGGGCTCTGAGATATTTGCCTGGGTTGACAATTACAATAACATTAATTAAAACCAAGCGCAAAGTTTGAATGGTAACGAGATTATAGAGAAAGAAGAAAGAAATGGTTATTTGTTTCACCTAATCTCCAATAACGGTTTGCATTTTGCATATCTTTTAATTAGTTTGACTGACCATCAGAGAAGTAGCCAAGATTAGAAACTGGGAGCAAAGCCTACTCTGAAATATAGAAAACCCCCAAAACAGCTTAAACGGCTTCAGATCAAAGGTCCAGTTAGCACAGGCAATTCTGACAGTATTCAAAAGTGGACAGCAGGGGCAGGGGGAAAGGACACAATACCACTTACCTTCCAGTATCCAAACATTTCCTGCTCAGAGGCTTCCTTGGCCAGATATAGTTTCTGTGTACTTAGTAATTTTCAATGGGTTTATTTTCTCTGAACTCTCTTGAAATTATGTAAACTTCCAGCACTCCTGGTATCCTTTAGCAGTGGCTTCCTGAACTCAGATGCTTTTAACAGGAAGAACAGTCTCATTTGGTCTGAGCACAGATCACTGAGTGGCTCCATTTTTGTATTGAAAGTGGGAATGCTATCCTGCTTCTCCAAATGCCTCATCACTCTATAAACTTCCTTCGCTTCCCCAGTTGTTTCTTTCCCAGACTGAAATTTGTCCAATCAGTCATTTTTTAGAAGGCAGCCACATCTCCCCAGTATAAGTGACTCATACTTTTGATGTGCAACGAAAGATCAGAGGACAGCTTGCCTATTCTAAATTCCTCAGTAAAGCTAGTCTGAATCATAATATCCTAAGCTGCTTGTCTCCTGTGAGGCACTCACTTAACAACCTATTCTTTTACATGGCTCAAAGCATACAGTCCTAATACCTGGGCCATTTTTCACTACTCAAGCCACGGTGGGACTAACTCCCTTGGAACTCTAAAACCCACAAATAAATCATTTGCACTGGGAGAAATGATTTGCAAACTGTCCTTGTTTTAGTGCATTGCCAAGCTGTGACAAACAACATATTTGCTATGACATTGCAGAGTGCATTTCTATATTACACAAAGCTGAAAGTTTCTGCACAAGGATCTTCAGTCAGTGGAGCACCGCCACGTTAACAGATGTTTGACTCACGCCCTCACAAGGCCGTGGGCTCCAACAGGATTATACTGGCAACGGAACATGGAACACTCTGCTCTGGATTTTGCCTCTGTCCACGGGAGTCTCAGACAATGGAACTACACCTGGACCCGCTGCTGGGGCTGGTGTGGAGGAGGAATTCATTGCTGTGGATCCAGAGGACTTCACTCAAAAGTGTTGCTAGAAGGTGCATGTGTCCTGTGTCTGCCTACTGCCCTTCCCAGGGGCATGAACCAATATGTGGGGCCTTGTGAACAAACACAGTGACTATAAATATTCCAGGTGATGTTGTGATTTCCTTGATGTTCTCAATTTCCTGTTCTGAAATTGTAACAATTTCCTGTAACAAGCAGCTCTGTGTTTAAGAAACAGCTTCCAGTGGAGAATACCTTGGATTCATTAGAGTGTCTGTACAGAGTGCTATTAGTGCATCACTTTCCTCACATGTGGAATTCCACAATTCCAGCTGTTAATCAGATCACTGTATTCTCCATTTAAGCTATATTGGCATAACTGACTCATACTTTCAGTGTGCAAAGAAAGATCATAGGACAGTTTGCCTACTCTAAATTCCTTTGAAAAACTAATCCAAATCATAATATCCTAGACTGCTTCTCTCCTGTGAGGCACTCGCTTAACAATCTATTCCTTTACCTAAGTCAAAGAGCAATTCAATTTTAAAATCACAGACCTTGAAATTTTACAACTAGCCCAATTATCATTTTAAAAACTCTTGATTTAACCATTAAAGTATACCCAATTAGAAATGTCACATGTGCCTAATTTATATAAATGCTACTTAAATTACAATGAAATGGCTTCATTTTCAAGATAATTATATGTAAAATATAACTTAATAATTTCAAATACTGAAGTTTATCCCTGTAACTCTTCCCTTTTGCCTTCCTTTCCTGGGTTGAAGTACAAGTTGGCCATATTTCACCAATGACAGGGTTGAAGTGCAATATTAATGGAGATTAAAAGCAAAACTTCTGAAACATGGAAATGGGAAGATGCTCTGGTTTCGCTGCTCTGAAGCATATCTGTCCTGAAGGACAGACACTGCTCATCATCATGTTCAATAACATTGTCAATATTGTTTTAACACAGATACAGAGAGCAAAGAGATACCATTTCAAAGACACACTGTGAAGACAGACCCACAAAAATCTGTGGACATTATTTTTTTGCTTAGCATTTAAAGAGACTGCCTGGCTTCTGCTCTGCACAGTAATATGGCTCAATTGACTGCACTGCTAGCTTCAGTTTTGTAGGTATTGAATGCTAAAACATATTAGATCACTATGAGCCTTTAGAAAAACATTTATTACAGACAGCACTGAAAAACATTTAATATTTTCATGAAAAAAAATGTTAAGATCCCCCCACAACTACTGTGTAATAACATAGCATTTATTCTGCTTTGGGTGATGGCTTTCTTCTTTCATGTAATGAGCTGTCATGATTTTCTTTATTACTTCTCTTTTACTGAACAGGAAGTTGCAATCTAGTAGGTGTCTAGGTTAGCTTGTCCCTAGAGCAGTATTTGATATGCAAAATACAACTTATTAGTTTTCAATTTGCCACTAGCTTAGTTAGGAGATGCAGTTGAAATTCCTCAGCAGCAGGTAATACTTCCGCATTATAAAATAGTGTTGTAAGTGATGTGTGAAGAAAAACCATGATGCAAACTTAGCTTCATCAGGTTTTACCCAACTGGCAGCTTATATCACTCATGAGAGGCAGCAGAAAGAGGAATGCAATTTACCTGCAACTTGGACACCAAACTGAAAAGGTCAGAACAGTTTAATGTCAGTACATTTAACCTCTACCAAGGGGTGCAGTGGGAGCCAGTAAAGAGAAGAATTTGTGGTGCATTGGTCCTGTTGCTTTTTTGACAGTAATCAGGAGGGAGAAGGTGTGCATGGCTATTAAGACATCGGTTGAGGCAACAACATGGACATTATGTGGAGGCTCCTCTCAGAATACAGTACAGAAGCTATCTATCTGTGCAGCATCAAATAAAATTCCTGGGAATGAAAATCAGGCAGAGGTTCAAAGATGTAATTTGAAAAACCAGAGCAAAAATAGGCTAAGGCAGAGGAAGAGATCTTTCAGTGGGTGAACAAGTTTGTAATACTGCAGAATAAGAAGGGAAAATGAAGCATTTTAAAACTCAGAAACCAGATTTCTTCTATAAGGTGCGGGCCCATCACTTAGGAGTCAAGGAACAAAGATATGGAATTCTGTTTAGCAAATTATACACAAACACATTGACCCTCAAACCTCACGCAAATTCATCCCTGAAATTACTCTGTCAACATGTTTCTGATGGAAATAGAGTATTCATGCTACTATACTGGATTCAAATATTCTCTGGAATGCTGTGTGCAGTTCTTGTCAACCTAAAATAGATCAATTCAAACTGGGAAAAAACCAGCATATTTTCCACAACAAAAAGAGAATGAAGAGGGCGTTTTATGATAATAGACTAAAAGATCTTGCCTTGTTTAGCCAAGCAGAAAGTTGAGAAGACTAAAGTTACTCTCTCTGAAGAAATGAAGGTGGTAGAACCAAGGAATCAAGAGGAGTTATTGGATCTAGAAAGGAAATGGTAGTTGGAGAACAAAGTGTTAAAACAGATCACAAAGAATCTTCAACTAGAAGTTTGTGATTAAAGGCCACCAACAAAGTATGGTTTCGAAAGAGAATATGTTAGCTAAGTTACAGTGGCTGGGGTTCTGATACAGGGAGAGCCCTTCTAGATCTAGTTCTTGCAACTCATCTTTGAAGGAAGAGATACAGCTCAGTCAAATTCCTGAGAAATTTCTTGAAAGCCTGATTTGATTTTTCTGTTAACAGTTCAGTAACATTCATGAAATAGAACATTTCTATAATTATGTGTTTTCTACCCTCAAAATACCCGCAAAATCACACCAAACCCACCTTTGAGTGTAATCAAGCTCTCCGTCCCATCACCTCTGCCAATAGACAGATTTCCACGCCGACCCAGCTATGCTGTTTGGTTTTGCAGAGCAAAACACCCAGTTCTCCCACATCCAGATGCTACCAGAAGCAACTTGATGGCATCAGTGTCCAACTTGAATTTCATCAGTTGTCTTGATGTTGTATTATAAAAAACAATTTCATAGTCTTTGAGATTATACACAATACACCTACTGGTCATAGAAATATCCTGATCTGTGGGGCTGACTGTGTATGCAGGGATACAGCATGCTTTTGTTTAAATTATGACACAGTAAGACAATGATGGCACAATGAAATGGTGCCAAATGTTCCATAAAGTCAATAGGCTTGGAAATGGAAAAAATATTACTGGAGTGAATGACTCTAAGGCACAGTAAATACATTCCTTTTATTAGTTGTTTACAGTTGTGGCAATAACATGGGTATGCTATAATATTGTGTATGTTGATTTGCTGCACAGAAGATGTATTGCCACAAGCTATTTGCAGCTGACAATCCCAGCAAAACAACATTTGTAATGTGAAGTCGGCATATAAGGGGCTCGTCCTCATTAAGTATGCAACAAGGCATGACAACTCAGTAAAATAGGGATGCTCTCAGCAAATGTCAGATCTGTCTGCCTCTTGACTGATTATGATCTGTGCTCTTACATGCTTGCACACCTATAATGGGTCATTTTTTTGATGGTATCACTCTATGACTCATTGTTTTGCAGATGACTTAGTTCAGAGAGTTAAACCCAAGATGAGAAGGGACATTTTAAGAAGGACTATTGGCTGAGCCCATTTTAATTCTTTGCCATGCTATGCAAAAGAGACCTCTACTCTGAAGTACTGCATGCATCAGCCACACACAGAAACTAAACAATTAACTGAACAACACACCTTTCTAATACAACAGGTGCTTTTTCACTTACTTTATAATCTTTAGGCTGAGGTGAAGAGTGAATTTGCAGGAAGGGATTCAGTAAGTCAGTGCCGGAACCAGAAGGAGAATAAAGCAATCCTCATTAATAACTCACAACTAACAACCACTACACACTAGAAACCTAATAAGAATATTTTACAGTGTGTGCAATGAAGATAGTGGATCTAGATTCTAAGCTTGAAAATAGTGGGAATACTTGGACAGTCCCATCCTAAATGGAGGATTTGCATATTTGGAGAACCAGGGACAAAAGTTTTCAAGAAAATACTGATTTGGAATTGTCATGTTTTGCTCTGACTCTTAATTTCAGGTCATTCTTCTCTGCAGGCGTATGATCACTTACTGTGATTTATAATAATCTATTGGTATTTGCAATTCCAATTCCACTGCAGGTCTTACTCCCTCTGTTTTAACATTGAGTATGACAACTTCAATTCATCTTAGGAAAAAGAGTCTGGAAAGAGAGTGACACAGATATGGCCTTGGTCCTGAGAGATGCCCAACACATCTACTCTTGGGTTTTCAGATAAATGCAGAGATGACCTCTGACCTGATGAGATTCACTTCTCACACGTCTATTTCTATTTTTCTGAGAGAAATTTCAGTTAAAACTTATTTTTGATGGAATAAATTGGGTTTTTCATTTTGTATATCCCGTTTCCATTGAACTATCCTGCCTTGCCTAAGCTGTGCCTGTAGCTCATCATAACTTACAACTTCAGGTATTTCATCTTTCATTAAATTCCTAAGGACTTAGACACCCAACACCTAGAAGTTGTGGCTATGAGTCTGACACCTCGTACTTGGGTGACTATTGTCAAATATTTCTACATATGGAAAATTTGGCAGAGGACAACAGGTACTTAGCAATCTTTCCCTTAAGCCATTCACCTAGGAGTAAAGCCACAAGCTCAGTTTTGTAGCCATCAAGCTGGTGAAAGCCATTCCTTCATATTCCTAAATAACTCCAGGTAGCAAAAGGCGACAAATAAAACGGATGTCCTTACAGGGATAAATGGTCCCAAGTAATTTTCAGACAAACATATAAGATGTGCAGAATTCAACTCTCTAGATCACAAAAGAAAAAAAATCCTAAATAACGAATTCAAGGGTATAGCTTTCTTGATCCCAGGGTCTTTATTCACTGGGTAAGAATAACAAGAACCAATTTATTGGCAAAAATCCTACTTCACAGTAGTAGCAGAAGGGACTTGGAGAAATAGGGAAAATATCTTATTAGTAACTATTAGGCCACATATATTCTCCAGCTGATCCTGGGGACTGTCCAAAAGGAGAGCTCTGACAAAAAATATCTGATTCTAGAAATCAGATGCACAACCTTCATCACATAAAACACCCAGCGTGTGTTTGGAGTGATAAAACATGAAATTAGTTTTAAAGAATACTTCACAAGTTTTGGTCCCTGAATAGCTGATGGAATTATCTTTAAAATAATCACTTTATACAAGGTCATTTAGAGTGAAAGCTTTGGCTAAAAAATCTTAAGATTTCCAAAGGTTACCAAGATTTTTTTAATTGTACTTATACACACTTGTGAGATTGAAGGCAGCACTCTCATGTCTTGCTATTAATTATTTTGATTATGCAGCATACACTTTAAAATATTTTCTGATTGACTTTTCTTTGTAAGGAGCTGTAGTTTGTAGAACATTTTTTTAATCTCACTGCAATTTTCTTTTAATTATTAACACTGGGAACTCTATGTAATATCCTGGCACTTATTATTTTCCTTTTTGGTATAGGAAATTAAATTGTATATGAGATCACATAAAAGTGAATGCGAATTTCAGTAAGAAGAGCGCTACAGTGACTACACAAAAAGTTGCATTTAGTTAATGGGGTAACTGGGAGTATCTTACTGATTTAGAGGTGCTCTAGAAAGCGTTTATGTACACGTGCCTCTTCCATGGCACAGCCTAATTATCAGTTGTAATACAAAACAGGTTCGTCACGCATAGAGAACCTGACACAGACAACTTGTTAGTCAGTAGTATACTCCCTCTCAAATACTAATATTCACTAAAAGTCCAACTGTGAAGATTTCTCTTTTATAATTTGAAGGAATTAAACTTGCCTAGAATTGCAACCAGACTAACACCCCAATCCACAGGGATAAATAACCATTCCCTTTATTAGTAGGCTGGGCACTGATGTGAGGGATGGGGCACAGATTTCTGTGCGAGGGAACACACAAAATTGGACTGGTATAGACCTGAGACATAACAAAAGTCACAGAACTCTGAAGGGCAGAACTGCCCTTCCTCTGGGGTGTAATGTACATCCACTCCCTGGCCAAATGTCCCAGTCTGTGTCCCTGGATGCAGTCAGAGCTGCCTCTAGGGAAACAGCAAGCTAGAGTGGCAGAGTAGAGGGGAGGTGTGGATCCCATGTGGGGGGCTGAGCAGGTGATCCCCAGCCCTGCTCGCAGGTTCTGCTGCCACGGAGGAGCAGACACTGGGCAGGTGGGAGCTCTTGCAGCAGGCAGCTCTTCTTTCCTGGGAGACAAGGTGCCCTTCTTTTTACAGCTTGTTCCTGAATGCCTTCTCGTTTTCCTTCTCCCCAGGATCTGTCACAGATCCTTTTCCATCCTATCATCTGCTACAGAGGGGATTGGGTGCTTTTTGCTGGGCTGAGGGTAAAACTCTTCTAGAGTCCTTAATAGAGAGAAGGGTGGGAAAAGGTTGTTTTACTTTGTTTCAGCATATTCTATAACTTTGCATTTTTTTCCCCTAAAAGCCAAGACAATGCTTCCTATTTACATTAGCAAGGATACAACATCTCTAAGAGCTTATAATGGATGTAAAATCCCAAAATTCTCTAGAAAATTAGGTCAGTAGTCAATTTGTGTTACTCTATTCAAGCAAAGAACAGAGTATGAAGGTTAAAACACATGAATTACACCACTTTTTAATGAAATTGTTTAATATTTCCCACTTTTATTGTCATATCTTTCAATTGAAGTGGCATCTTTCCATGAGGAATTGGAATGATTAAATATTTGGCTTGTGGTCTTACTCTCTTTTTTTTCTGCTGTTCTTATTAGCTGATATACTGAGGAGTATTACATTTATGAAATTACATGACATGGATTCTACCATTCCATTCCTTCACCGGAACAGAACCTGAGCCAGCCCTGTCACAGCCGAAAGTAAGAAGAAATGGCTTTCACATTTAATTCATTAAACTGGTGTGACAAGCACCTATTTAACCAACTATGGTCGCTGGCTGTAGTGCAAAAGCCTTTAAAATAGATAAGCTGAATGAGTTATATTTTTTATAGACTGGTGTGTAGCTAAAATTATCTGTATGCAGAATTTGGAAAATACTATACTGCACTTCATCAGCATTAATTTGAAAGACCCTCACAGCTATCACTGCAGATTTGTGTCTCTGAATATGTGTGAATGCTGATATATTAAAATGAGCTCAGGTTAGGATCATTTTTGCATAAGGGCTTATGGAAGGGCTTCATCGCACAGAGAGCAGACCCACGAGCAGTCCCATATCAGGACTGTACTCAAAAAGCCATTAACTACAGCTCCCACATAAAAAGGACTGACAAGGATCATAAATTGGGACCAAAAGTATTTCAGTCGCACTACCTGGCTTTTAAAATTATGGTTAAGAAAATGCCAGTGGGATAGCATTTCCACAGTTGAGAGTCTTATCCAGGCTCTTCTAACCCTGGGAGGTCAGAATCTGCTGCTGTTCTTAACTCTTTCTGCAGCTGGGACACAGCTTCACTTTGCCATCGGAATAACAGAATGGAGTTTAAAAGGTCCTTTGTCTTCTGCCACACCAAGCTGCTCACTTTAGCCTGTATGGAACACCTGAGATAATCTGTGATAATTTGACTGTTTGTAGGCTTCACTGCAATTTCACTGTGATATGACACATTAAAAAGACCACCACCACAACCAAAAAAAGCACAGACACACAAAAAAACTTCCCAAGCCTTCAGGCAGCCCTTTGGTTTTTAACTTTTACCTACATACATCTGCCACTGCCACTTCACCAGCTGTTAAATCATTACATACACACACCACTGCCCAGCAGTCTCTGAAGAGCTTTAGCCTGAACCACAAAGATGCCTATCCTTCACACAAAAGACAATGAGAAAAAATGTTTTACTAGGGAAAACTGTCTAAAAACCTGTTAGCTGCCTTCTCTTCTACTTTTACAGCAGCTAATTACTTGCACAGTCAATAGTCCTTCCAACTATGTTAGCTCCCTGTTTACGTAGCCATTAACTGAGGAGAAGACAGCAAGGGTGAGCAAACACCCATTCCAGAACAGTACATTTATGGGATAGCGGTAAGCAATTAGCAATATTCACAGCAGTACCTGCACAACTCCCAAAGGTCTCAGAGCAGACAGCTGGGGCTACAAAGGGAAGACAAGAAGCTTGTGTCACCAAACTTTAGCTTTGACCTTGATCCGACAGGAATAAATTTGAAGTTCTGCTTTCAAGACTTGCATTCTGTGAGGGATTCTCCTACCAGAACATTTGAAATATGTAGAAAAACTCAAGCCAGAACAGCATAGATGCATTAGGCATTAAAATATGAAAGTGCTAATTTCTGCATCTGCTAAAGTTATGGATTAAATGATTTGCTACAGTAGATGAAACAATCCACATATTGCCTGAAGATCGGGGAAGAGTCTGCATCAAAAAATATATCTGTGGTGCACTAACTTCCACTGATCATTCAGAAAGATGCTGAGATGGACAAAAACTTCAAGACATTTGTTCATGACTTCACAGTAAGTATTCCCAGATGTGCCAGGAATAAGCACCAAATCGACACTCAAAGTTTATTGTTTTATCTACAGCTACGCAAAAAGCTAACTTCTGGCACAGAGAGTATATGCAGCTGCAAAGGTAAAGTGTTCATCTCCTGTGATCTTTTCTCCATTATTAGCCATTGGAGAACTTCTAGTGCTCATTTTAAGCCACTGCAGTCAGACATTCCTTACTCACTTTGAACCTCAAAAACTGTTGTGGTTACAGACCTGCTTTGATTGCTAGCTCGAGTGTGCTCTATCCAAGCAGGAACCACGATTAGTGGACAAATCCCCGTTATTCTGTGCATCTCCACGTCAGTAAAGGAGAAGTAGGAAAATACAACAAATAGTTTCTTCTTTAACAATCAGCAGTACTGCTGGGGGTGTCGAGGGATGCTTAAAAGGAAGAAAAAAGGGAAAAGAAAACTGCAGTGTAGAGGCCGTCATCTCACATGGGTCAAAGGAAACAATACCGAACTGATTGAAATCTTCTAACAGAGCGACACAGTCTCATGGGACACATAGAAATATAAGAGGAGTCTGATGGAAAAAACCCAGCAGAACAGAAAGGTGTGGAGATGAGGAAAACCTAAACTCCACAGGGAAATGATCAGGGGAATGAAAAAGAAAACCAAAACCTCAGGCTGTTGCACATTGCTGAGAGATGAGAGATAAAGAAAAAAAAGTGATGTGCAGAGAGTTCAGTGAGAGGCAGAAAGAGAGTCAAGAAATTACAGAAATACAAGTGTGAAAGATATACCAGAAGTTTGTGTGAGAAGTAAGGGAAAAAACCCCAAACAATTCAAAAAAGATTCCCAAAGGATTAAGAATTGAGAAGACATGTTTAAGACAAATAGGTAACAGACAGGGAGAGACAAGAGCTCTACTGATCATCCAGAAAGACAGTGGAAGAGAAGCAGATGGCCAAATCAAACCATGCTAGGAAGAAGCAGGATGGCTCTACAGTTTACTATGTGAAACTTTGTACTTTTTTTGCTTAAACTATTGCCACCTTACTTAATTTCTCATCTCTTTCTGTTTTAGCAGACTCCAGAACCACCAGAAAGTAAGCTTTTAAAGTATATATGTGCTTATAACTCAATTTCAGAAACTCACTTTTTTAAGTACCATAGATTATTTCCACAGTGTTTTGCTGAATGAAATACTGTTTCTAAAGCAATCAATAGCCATAATTTAAAAGAGTCATCCCAGACACTTGGCTGCACCATATGGAGCATACCCTGTGCTTCCAGTGCTGGAGGAGAAAGGACATCTCTGTGGCTGCCAACCCTGGAGCTACAATAAATTATGTTGGCTCACGTGTGACTCCAGGGCCAAGCTTTGCTGAAAGAAATTAGTAATAAACAGCAGTTTTCAATTCTCAACTTAGTCTGTAAGAAAGAACACACATATGGCCAGCAAGCCAGGAAAGAATGAAGCGAGAACACAGATGACACCACTGGGTTGATACCAGTTATAAAAGTTCAAAATGAAGAAATCATTAAGAATTTCACAAAATGAGCACTGATAGTGCAAGATAACAAAACCCTGAGAGAAGAAGCAGAGAGGGAGAAGACAAAAGCTGCAGGAGAAGAATTAGTCTCTTCCAAGAGCTCACAGGTTCCACTGGTCCTTTCCATTGGGTTGAAGACTGTGGCCAGCAGGGACTCACTAGATGATGGCACCAAAATTATGACCATATTAATGCCCAGCTGGACAACTGGTCTGATCCAGGCCACAGCTCTGTGCTGTAGATAGATAAATAACTGCATGCTCCAAGGTTTTGTATGCATATGACCTTGCTCCAATACCTCCAAGCCTGGTAGAAGGTTTTGAAATAGAGACAAAGATCTGGGGGCTAACTCATGAGACCCATGAACCAATCTGGGTTTTACTCAAATTTATAAATTATTTTAAGGAATAATAACCTTTTTTTTTTTTTTGCATTTGAATAGCTGAAAAAATGATTTTTTAAAAATTAAATTGAATATTGTTTAACAGAAACCTTTGCATCTGAGAATGAATAAATTTTGCCAAGAATTGCTGTGTCTGAAATTTTAGGAAATGAAAGTTTGTTTATCTTTCTTTTAAACTTATTCCCCATGTTTAGCTGGAAATCTTCAGCACACAGAATAAATTTTTCAATGAACAGTCCTTGAATTGAAGATCACTGCTGTAATTCCCATATGTACATGTTCTTCCTCACATACCAATGCGATTTAATTCTCATTCCAGCACCTATTCTATATCCAACCTATGCCTGTCATAGCCTAGAAATCTAAAGACATTTTAATTCCCAGATGGACCCAGTAGGGCAACAGATTTTGTTACCTCCTGTTCTCTTGTGTGATCACATAAATGGTAATTGGAAACCAAGAAACGTAACTGCCAACTGCACACTCGACTGGGTGCTGTGGTGCTCTGAGAGGCACTTACAGGTTTGGTAAATGGCTCAAGTGTGAACAAAAAAACTAGAATAGAATCCCCTCCCTGGAGAGTTTGGCCTTATGCTTATATAAGGACTGACAGAAAACGTTTCAGCTCGATTTTGTAGTGATAGAATAAAACCATTTTTTCCCACCTAAATATCTATGTATATGAGTTGGGCTTGACTTCTGATAAGATTTTTCGCATTTCCCTCAGGAAGGCTTAACATCCAAGTGCAACATACAACATCAGTGAGCTGGATGTGCTGTCATAATTCATGGCAGACTGAAGCTTATGAGGCAGCAATTAAGGAACTTTTTGAATCTCATGCCACTGATTTGCTTACCAAGCAGATAGCTGGGATCGCTCAGAAAGAGCAGTCACACACACAAAAATGCAATGTGTACTGTATTGGATTTTCAAAGAAAACAGTTTGAGATCTACAGATGACACTAACTTAAACAAATATAAAAACTGAAGAAGGTTTTAAAAAGTTCCGAGTGGTTAAAGAGTTAAACTGAATAATGACAGTCCCACAGTTTATACCAAAGTGTGTTTATAAACACTAGGTGAAAGGCCAATAGACTGCCAGCAATACACTCACTCTTTGCAAAGCAGCTCTCAGGTACTCTGAAAGCTTTTTGAACCATTGTCCTTTATTTATTTATTTATTTTCCACTCATACTTTACTTTTGTATAACCCACCCTCAGTTCAGGTCACAAAAGATTTTGGTTCTACATGTTTACAGTCCCCTTGTAACAAAATATTTTTGAACTTAACCTCAAAACCTGGGTATCCCAAACAATAGCATTCAAAAATAGTTTGAGATAATCCAGCCCAACAAAAAGGGCTGTAATGTTGCTGGGATTATGTCATCCAGTACCTTTTTAAAAACTGGAGGTATATCATGGCAAAGACCAAAATTCTGTTCAGGAAACAGTTTTGGGAGGGGAAGCTGGATTGGTGTTTAAATGAAAACATGGCCACAAGTGTGTAACTTCATTGTGCTGACTGGTGCATTGTTAGAGAAGAAATAAAACTGCTGAGCAGAGGTGGATTACACCTTTTCTCTAACAACAGTAACATCAGTAGGAGCTTTGCCATCGAATTCAATGGGAACAGGATGAATACTTTTGGAAAGGCAACGTGAGTCTGGGTTCAAACCACATGTGTACTGGAGATTGGTCTTTGCAAACAAGAGGAAGTATGAGACTTTTCGCCATGTAAGAACTTTTATCTATTGGTTAATCTATCAGATCACTAGAGAGTCATCAAAATTAGCTACTTAAACTCATGCTTGTCATTAATAGAGATCTTGAAGTGCAGTTGGTCTGAGAACTGGGAGAGAAACAGCAAATTCGACATAAAAGTGAACGGAGAACTCCAAGAAATATGCATAAACACAGCAAGTCATTCGAAGCTCAAGCAAGAATTTAATATAAGAGAAAACTGAGCTGCTGAAATGAAAGATGAGGAAAAAAAATACTGGTTTATTTTAATCTTGCAAGTTAGTGGCACTGACTTTACTTCGAGCAATCTCTATTTTAAAAGCTAAGTGAGGAACATCAATTCAGTTATCAGATGAAGATTGAGTTATCAGTTACAGAAATTTGAAGAATGTAACACTCCTAAAAATAATACATCTTCTGGAAGTTATCTCCTTCACATGAAAAACTAAGAACAATGAGATTTAATAGATTTGATTATACTGAGGCAAACATGTTGTTTTAAATCATTTGTGGAATTGCTCCTCCAAGGCCAGATGGTAAAGGGGATCACAGACTCATAACTGAAAAAGATCCCTAGACAGCTGAAACTTATAGAAAGCTATTAAAATTTGAAAAAGACAGAATGAAATGGACCAGATTGACATTTTTGAAAACTAAACAACAGAATGTAACATTAGTCTGGGTTAGGAGGAGGGGAAAAAAAAAAGGCAAAAATACTATGGAGAAATCTGCAAAATGAAACCAGACTGAATTTGAGGCAAGACCAATAGAAGCAAACTAAGGCCTAAGCAGTGCCCTGACTTCAGGCATTTGCTGTAGCTGCAAGCTGCAAAACAGTCTTGCAAAAACCTACAGGAAAAGGAGAACTTTTGACAGAGAAAGGGATATATGTCTGCTCGGCGCCATGAAAAGGACTTTTCTTCCATCAGCCCTGAAGCACGCTGCGATATTTCTGCTCCCTGTTCTTAACAGTTTCCAAACCTTTGGTTGTGTTGCAGATGCGCTCCTTCCTCTCCTACTCCAACCTAGTCTGGAAAAGCCTCTCCTGGCTGAGCTTCTCCCTTGCTGAAAGCAACTGAGCACTCCCTCCAGAAGGTCTGCACGACCCAGTGCAACAGCCAGAACTAGGCAAACAGTTGGCTTCCTTCATTGCTGTGCAGTCACATATTTTAAGAAATATAACAGACTGTAGCACACAGCAGATAGTGAACAAATAGAACATGTGCACTATCCACAAAAATAAGGAAGAGGCGAATAACCATACTCCCAAGGATTTAATATATCTTGTAAAAATAGTTGTATTAATTTCTGATACACATACAAAATAAGAATTGAGAACAAGAATTATGACTAGAGTCTGATACTGTGTTTTAAAATTGAAGAAACTTCAGCCTGAAGATGCCTAAAATAACGCAGATTTGCTTTTATATATTATTTCTAGTATATAAAAGTGCATTTTGAATATAAAAGTGAATTCTGGTTTCAAATCACCAGCCCTTATGTCTATTATTACAACTTAATTAGAGAATAAGTTGAGATAAAGGCAGACAACACCATAATTTGACTGTTAAGAATGTAAAATACTAGTAAGAGATCATGATTTTTAAAGGCTATAAAAGTTTTCAAGTAATTCACAATGTTTTGGTCTATGGAAAATAATGGTCAAAAATGGCTGAAAAATGCTTCTAAAAACATGGATGATCAATGACAGTTCTCTACGTCTACTTATAAATGAGAACATCACCCTCAGAACCAGAATTATCAGATGTGAAAAGTTGTTTAATAGCAATTTCAGAATTTTGAACTCAGTAATTGGGTGTCTTGTTCAACTATAAAGCCACCGAGGCAAACACAGCAGTCTTGAAATTTCTATAAATGCCATACAAAAATCAAAATGCACATCTCGATACACCAGCCATGTGACTACTGATATACAAGCAACTGCAGAGAAAGAGGTGAAACAGCTACATTACCACAGCTGTTTCACTGAGACGATTATTAATCAAAGACATGCCTGTAAAAAGTTAGGAGACACCTTCTGTTCCACTTTAGTGTAACAAAAATCTCGGAAAGATTCTGAACTTCCGAGATCCAAAACAAAACAGGCGGCTGAAAAACAAGTACCTTGGAAAATACCAAGGGAATGGAACAATGCAGGACTAACTTGAAAAGCCTGACAGCTTTTGATACCTGCGTGTATTGTCAGGGGGTTGATTTTTTCCCCCATGAGGAGGAGAGAATCACTGGCCTTTTAGGAAGTCTGCAACATCCCTTGCACAGTCTAGTTCAAACCAGTAGCTACAGAGTAGAGTTATTGTAAAAGGTGACAGAACTCCCCTTTCTCACACCGTTTTCCTTTAAGGGTTTGTTCTCCTACTTGTTATGTGAAAAACTCCGAGCTGAAGGCTCTGATCTCTCATTAATAGCCTCATATTTACATCGCACTTTGATGAATGGAGAAAGCACCACACCACACAGCCAGAGAAATAAAAACACCCTCGTGCAGGACAGCACTAATAAAACCAGATTTTCCTGAAGGTAAAATGGAAGGAGACACTTTCTTCCTTGGAATACAAGGACGTAATAGAAATATTTATACTTTTATATAAATAAAACATCTGAACATTCAAGGAGCCTTGGTCATTCATTGCTCCTGTTTCCGTAGCTAGCCTTTTGATTCCCTGTCTGACTGACCCCTGTTTTTGACCACAAATGAGTAATTTTCTTCAGGCTTGACAACACTGGTCAATTTGTAGGCAAAATTTATGCACTTGGATTTATGATTTAAGCAGATTTTTGAGTGTTGCCATACCTAATAATAAGTAACACTCTAAAAGAGAGATAAGTCCTGGACCAGGATTTTCACTGAACTGTGGCAAAAGCAATCAGGATGAGGTAGGTATGGGGTGTTCATCCTTCTGTGATTTATCTGGAGCTATCCACTGTTAAATGATGGTTCTTATGGTCACAACTTTCTAAAAAAATAACTGTGTCTGAACAAGAGTTCATTCTTAAGTAAAGGGCAATAACCATGTTGAAAATGGTTCTTCCTTATTCCTCAGATTTTGGGTTTATATATGCAGTGTGTATACCAATACAGTTTGTTTCCTGTGCTCTTCTTTCTTGATGCAGCTATAATTTGGGGACTTTGAACAATGGGCTTTCAAAATTTTTAGAACTTATTTTCATGTTTCTATTAAATATATTTCAGTAGGTGAGCACGGTTTGGCTACGTAGTACAGTAATACTTGTATTTTTTTACTGCTTCCTAATTTTACAAGATTTACAGTTCCTTTTTCTTTCTTTGCTAGGACCTTTTCTCCCGTCTTTCCAACAGTTCTTTCTTGTTTGGAACTTTGGTCTTTCTGCTCCTTTTCTCCCATTTTCCCTTTTCCTTCTCAATTTTTTATTTTTTTTTAGTATTGACAATGAGGATAACCTTGAATTAGGACTTAAAAGAGAGAAAGGCATCTCAATGATTTGACTTGATTTTATCCAAAGCCTATTCATTTGCTCAAAAGCGTTACAGGGCAGAGAGCCTTTAGAAGTAAATCCTGATCTTCTGAATGGTTTCCTTCAGTCATTCAGTGTTACTTTTCTGTAAGACTCCTCATGTAACCTTTTGAAATGTTTAATATAATTTCAATTTCCCTAGGCTGGTAATTCAGGTGTTTTAAGGAACGATAACCAAACAATACACCTGAAATTATCACCAGCGCTCCTTGATTCAATTAAACAACTCCAAAAAATCATACACAGGAGTAACTTTCTCGAAGTAATTTAGGAGTAATTTCTGCCACAGATTAACAGAGAACTCTGAAGCACAGATATACAAATCTTTTCTTTCTCTCTTTAACCTTAAAAACATTTTTAAAGAACGCCATGGAAGTGTACATTAACAAGCAGAACACGAGCAGCTCAATCACCCGCTGCTGCACATGGTGCAGGTCCCTTACGAAACCTCGTTACTCAAGAAGCCCACCAGTGCCTCACCACATTCCTACTCCCAACGCTCTATTACAAGTTTAACTAACTGTTCTATATCCCAACACAAGTCAGAAAATATTCTTCGTATCCTTGATAACTGACCCCTGGCAAAAACATGACCCCTGTAAGAGCTTTATTTCAGAGCTTTCCAATTGTTGTTTCCCAGCTTCCATTATTTCATTGCCAGTATTGTCATCATCACTGGGAGATACAGACCTTTTTGAAACAATATGAATGACCTCTGTCTCCAATTCTTCTTCAGAACATGATGTATTCATTTCAATTTTTAACATCTTTTCAGTTTTTAGCAAAGTATTCATTTAAAATGTGTGCACTGTCTGGAAGTAAATTACAGGAGAAAAAGGGCATTTCGAGATCACTGAAAATGTACCTCTCAAGCTGTTTCTTTTTCTATTTCCCAGCTAGTCTTGCTGAAAAGGTGTTTAGGCGATCTTATTTTATAGGCAAACACTATTTTTTTCTATTTCAGTGCAGTTCTTTCTGTGTCCATCACACTGCAGTTGGAGAGCTTGATGAAATTCAGAGCTGCACTTAAACACATGAGATCTGTGCGTGTAACCAACAGAATCATCTGTATGTTTACTTTCATTTTTACAAACTGTTGTATATTAGGTGCACACTGCACTACAGCATTCTGCTACAGTGGCTGCAGATAACAAAGCAGGTTTCAGTGTGGAGCACATGAGCAGGATTCCTGTGGGGGGAAGCCAAGCCAGAAAATGTGCTCCAGCCACTGGTGGGTACTCAGCAAAAGAGACCTGGCAAGAGTTCAAATTATGTGTCAGCAAGTAATGTAGAACAACACAGGATCTCTGGAATGAAATGATGATGAGGACTCAATATCTGTGTAACGTGTATTTCAGTAATTTTTATTCTGGAATAGGCAACCTGATCTAAACTAGTGCTATCTATGTATCTGGCACAAGCACCATGTCTGGCTGGAATTTCAAAGCAGGCTGATTTTCCTACTAATTTCCTAAGCCTTCTCTACTATACCATTGCTTTTCCTCATGCAAACAACAGCTATCCTTCTGAACATGCACGTCACACAGTTGCTCCCTCAGGGACTTCACCTTTGCATCCAGAGTCACTTGGGAGTTTTACTTGCATCTTTGCACTTTTGCAGTGTAAATTGAACATAATAATAGCATCAAGAAAGCTTAGGTGCAGAATAACACTAGAACAAAATCAGTGTGGTAGACAGGACTAAAAGGAGAGACTTCATTTGCCTATAGACGTGGTAAAGCACTATTTCTGCTGCAGTGAGTAGGCAGAGCAAGCAGTACTCCCAAGGTACCGTTCCATGACATGTTAGGAAAGCTTATGCTGAAATATCCTATGCCATCAAAGCTAAAATATTTTCGCTTTCACAAATCTCTTCACAAAAAGTAATACCAGTAAGACTTGCCTGACTTGCAGCAATCCAGGGTGACACATCGTGCCCTGGATCAGGCAGGAATTTCAACATCTCCCGGAGCTCAAGTCAATATCTAAGTCTCCAGATTATAATCACACACACACATACTTCTATTCCTCTTGAGCACTGCTCTTCACATGGAAATACTGTCATCTTCAGCAGGCTCTAGAGAGAAATCAGTTTCATCGAGTAGGGAATGACATCTCAGGAATCCCCTAATTATAACAAGGTTTTGCATGTTATATTTAAAAGACATTTTTGTATAATCATTTACTAGTTAAGACAATAAGGAATATAATTAATAGTTAAATGGCAAGATTCCTGCAATTTGTAATTCCCTAATTGCTATTTTGGATTTCTAACTGAACATCAAAATGTCATAATCTAGTGGCACCAAACACAGAACACTTAAAATGTCAGTGAGCAAGGAAAATGACTTTAGAGAATGGGGTTCAAGAAGTACAGATCTGTGATACAAAATGTACATTTCCTGATGATATGAATTACATTATGCAAAAGCAACTCTCTTCAATGCTGTGTACTCAAGATTAGGGACAGCAAAGCGCCTTTTTCAGAATCACAGCTCTCCACTTCCCCTGCTGAGATGTCAGATAGACTTGGGCTAAATCTGATGGCGAGTGTTCCAGGTCCCGTCTGTCAGG
The DNA here is from genome assembly GCA_013396775.1 of Cephalopterus ornatus. NCBI lineage: Eukaryota > Metazoa > Chordata > Aves > Passeriformes > Cotingidae > Cephalopterus > Cephalopterus ornatus. Next base: position 315,598 of record VZRE01011175.1, on the reverse strand, counting down.
TTCTCTCATGCTTAATGAGCAGCACACTCTTTGATAAAAATACTGTGTAAACAATGAAACAGCACATCGAGGAGGTGTAAATGAACTTGCTTCTGCAGGATTTTCAGTCAGAGCAGGGTTTAGGACTTCTAGGCAGGCCTGCAAAACCCTGCTGTGTCCCTAGAACATAATTGGCTCCTGAGAGCAACAGCATCTATTAGGCACAGTAAAGCAGTTTAGGAAGGTCTTTCAATAAGCTTTCTATAAATGCAACTCATTCATTTTAATATGAAGCCTGTAGTTCCAGTGGGTGGGCTGGAAGAAAGAGTTGTCTAAGCCCTTGCTCCGTTTTTTTCCAGTAAGCAACACCATCTCACTGTTGGTACAGTTCTCAACTGCTTTGGACAAAAGAATACACAAAGATCATCAAATATGCTTTTGTGCATGGATGTATAGTCATCTTCTAAACCACCATTCCCAAAAATCACCACTCAAGAAGGATATCTGCAGCACAAACATTTCTAAGCATCAAAGAAGGGAACCCCACAGCTATTGGAAGGATTACTAGTTTCAAGAACGATGACAGGTTGACCAGCTCATAGTGTGCACGGGAGAATCCTTCCTGGCTTCAGTGACTTAACGTATCTAATGAGTTATGGATTTTAAGTTATTTTGCAGCTTTACAGTGGCTGGGTCAGTCCCTGGCTTCCCAGCCGAGGTTACAAACAACACAAAAAAGAACAGCAATTTGTGAAACAAGCAGTCAGTGTTTATTTATGTTCCCCCCAGGGTTCCCCAAACACCCATGCGTGCACTGTACCAGCGAGCCTTCCCAGGCACCCCTACTCATATCAAGTGGCCCAATTTACACTGTTTGTTGTGCTGAAGTAGGTTTTAATGTTAGGAGGAGGGGCATAAGCACTTTTTTGTTACTATACCTATTTATATTAGTCTAGGGGAGCGGATCACCGAATTTACTGAATCATTTTAATGATGAAGAGGTTCACCAAACGTTTTGGAGAACTGTCCCCTAGATTATTGAGGACCAGGCCAATGTAGTGCCCAGAGAAACTGTTTTAAAAACAGTGTTCAAATAGAAGCTACAGGAAAAAAAAAGCATTTGCTTGGGGGGTAAAAAAAAAAAAAAAAGAAAAAAGGGAAGAAAAAAGAGTAAATGCCAGAGATTTATTTCTAGCTAATGTGTTTAGTTAAATTAGCAAAACATTAACATTAGAACCATGGTTAAATAGCAAAATGATTAAGTTCTGGAATGACAGATCAGTCAATCAAAACTAACCGACAAGAAAACAAAATTTTCTTAGGAAATAAACAGGTCACATCATGAGAATATTCTACGACTTCAAAGATTACAGATGTTTAAGGCAAGACAATTAGCCCAGCTGTTTTTCTATTCAGATCGCTGCCTTTCCTATGACTACACACATTGCAAGTGGTCAGAGAGGAATCCCAGGGCACCTGCTCTGCAGCTATTTCTGCATTGTTTCAGTCTCATCCATAAGAAGGAAATTCGGTCTCATCATAGTCCTTTTCTGTTTGAAAGGATCGTCTTTCACTGTGGGGAAAAATCTCTCTTGTTGAATAAGAGCATCCATCATAGTTTAAACAGAATTTCAGGAATGACAGGTACCTTATTTAGATAAGGTGACACATTACTGCTTCCTCTTTCCTCCTTTTTCTTATACAGTAAGATCTATATGGAGAGTAAATTACTCTATCACACCAAGTAAGTATCAAAGTCAAGCTCCATTTTCTGAGTTCCCTATTCCATATCCCCTTGAATTCCTCATCTAGCTGTTTGAAGGACATCTGAAGTGGATTTCTGGTTCCACTGCTCTTAGTATCAAATATTTCTGTTGGCTACGCTGAGTGATAAAGCTTACTGAAATCCTTTTTCCTAGGAGAAGGTTACTGGCAGGAACTGTATTGCTACTGAATTGCTGTTACCGGCTGTTAAGAATAGGACTTCAGAAAAAATGAAGCAGCTATAAATATCACCAATTTAAAATACTTTTTTACATGCCTTCCAGATTGCTTTAAATTGTTTTCTTTAAAAATGAAAAAAGATTAATCCACTGAATGGAAATTAAGACATTTAGATTTCTTTGAAGCCCTTATTGCCATGACCAGTGTGAGGCAAGGGGCACGTGTGCCTCGGCCACGGGATTCAGCCACAAAGTAGGGCAATGCAGCACCAGTCAAAGGGCCTCCTTGTCCTCAAATCTGACACCTATTTGTCATTTCTCTATTTTAACAGCTATTTTGCAGGTGCACCCCTAAACATGACATAGATGGGCAATCCTGGAAACCACCGAAGGAGATACTTTGACTGATTCCAGGAACACAAACTGTTAAATTAGGCCAGTTACATGGCATACATCCTTATGTATGGGAAAGCTGAGAATTAAACAGATCCTGGTGGAAAAGACCTTACCTCACAGACACTGTTTGAGATCCCCTGTGCAACTTCACTCTGTATTTGCTACAATGGGTACTAGCGTGAGACGCAGTATGCTTGAAAACATAAACGGGAAAAGCACAGTGAAATTACCTTAACTAAGAAAATTACTAAAATCAGGCTTGGCAATATACGCATTCATAAAAATCGGAATAGTTACACTTGTTGCTCCACTACTAAAAGCAAAGTTATTACACGATGCAAAGGATGGACTTAAACAGGAATACCTCTGTTCCATAAAGCTTTGATGGAAGACTCACTCAAGGTTCCTGAATGTGATTTACGGAAGATGGTTACGGATGGGGAGAAGACTGAGAATTAAACACTACTTCAAACAAGGATTTAGCTGCAGACTGAGCAGACCCTAAGTAAGGGCCATGCCAGCTTAGAGAAGTAACACACTGATGTAAAGTCCCTGAGTCCCTATTAATAGTGTCCACTGCACCTTCTCATCTGGCTTATCTTCAGCAAACCCATATGAAAGTCTTAGGAGCTATGAAAAATACCTCTCAATGGTCCTCTGGTGCTTTCCACGACAATCCTTCACACATCCTGTAGGAGCAATTCCTTTCATCGGAGTACAATTTACTCACAGTACAAAAATCAATTTTTATCAATACTTTGCAAACGGGCACATGGACTGGAAAGGAGATGATACAGATACATGAAAGATCCAGATAACCAGAAGGAGGAGAAATTTTCAGATGAAAAATAAAGGCTTTGCATCTCATTGACAGTGCCTAGAGTACAGAGGCAGGCAGTGCATCACAATGAATGCACATGACATTATGGATAGGGAACAGGTACTCATCATGTGCAGGGTAAAAAGTATATTGTTCCAAAAAGCTGGATTGACAGAGAGCACAAGTCAGCAAGTTTCAGAGAAGGAAAGATGAAGCACCTGAGTCACAATTTCAGCTGTGGAATGAATCATGACTTTCAATAAAGAATCTGATGGAGTGAGTGAGTTTGCAGGACCTTAGGGAAGGAGCAGAGGTAGGCATCTGTTTTGTGGGTTTCCTGGGAGCCAAAATGATTTTCTCATATGCCTGTTGTGAACATCCTACATCCACGTGACCTGCAAGGAGGAGCTATATAAGCATGAATATGTAAGGGCTGGGGATGAGGATACATTGGGAGCTATATTTAAAGAGAAGGAAAAGAAGCCAGGTATGAGTCCTCTGTATCTGTTGCAAGTATCTGCACAGAATTTTCCCCTCTCATATGTGCACCTCAGGCTTTACTGGAATGAGGCCTAAAACAACACCTAAGAAATTAATAATGCACGGCATGTCAGGAGCTCCCTGAGCCTCTGGCCACAGCAGGATGCACTGGGCAGGTGAGAAGGGCAGTTACAGGCTGGGGAGGACTGAGAGAACTGGAAACACTCAGCAGAAAGGGGAATTAAAAGTGTTAAACATGATAGAAAAGATAAGAGGGATATACACGGATACAGAAGCACAAACTTTTCTCAGAAGCCTTTAGCACGTCGATTATAGCTGACAATTACCACCCCTACTCAGCCAACCTACAGGCATTTCACAAGCTGCCCCCACTTGCAGCAAGATAAAAGGAAAAGACAAATAAATGAATAGGAAGAGAATTATTTTTGCACCTTATTGCTGATGGACTTTTCTTGCACAGTTTACCATCAAACCTAACAGAGAAAGAGAGGTTGCTAGAAGGATCCTAGTTCCACCAAACAACTTAAATGATTAAAAAAAGTAATTTTGATTCACGTTATCCTCCATGCTTGCTAACTGGGAAGGTGTGAGGGCTTAAGGACAGCTCCAGAATGAACTCTAAGATTTTTCTGTAAATGACCTTTCTATAAATCTAACCCAAGAGCCAAGAGAGGTAATATAAACAGTTAAGGAGCCTGGTTTACAGGGTATCTTTTATGTTTTATTCCCTGAAAATACTCACCATTAAAATGTTTTAGCTGAGATTTTCAAAGCAGTGTGGGCAAATTCTCTGCACATCTCACATTAATTAACAGCAAGTGTGTGGGTAATTCCCTGTAGTACTTTGATAATGTCAGCTTTTTTTTTTTTTAATATCCATTTAGCATATCCATGTGGAATAGGATGGAGGAAATGTGTATAGTGGTTCTGAACTGCACCTCAATAAAAAATGCCGTTTTGTTCTGACCTTATGAGCCTCTGATCTGTTCCAACAGAGGGATTCTGATCAGCTATTTTGGGCAGATCCAGAAACAGGAAATAAATGCTCCCCATCATCATGGTGATCTGAGCCTAGTCAAGTAACTCATCTTAATAATGTTTTTCTGTTTAGAGGGCTTGTGGGAAGATGGCGGGGAATAAACCTTTCTGTTTACTCTTAGCTTTGGAAAAATCCACTGGGAGGGACTGCACAATTAACATATTAATGAAGGCTGGCCTCAGATGTGATGCCTGAAAGCAATTATGGGCAAATTAAGAATATAAATGCAAGATAAAAAACTCGTGCCTGTTTGGGACAGGAGGAACATAACCTGCTCAGTACTGAAACAAGAATGTACTTTTTTCATAGTTCACGAGGAAGGAATCCTATTGTACTCTGCTTTGGAAAAAGCAGCTTTTCTAATATTTGCCATCTCAACTGCAAAAGACCAAAACCACTCTGATACCTCTGCTGTGGCGTACAACTGATTGCTGAGCTGGACCTCAGAATTCAGATACTTAAAAGTTGGAAGTGTGGAAACCCTGAAAATCTCTACTCAGCTAAATTAGAGGAAATAAGTAATTTTCACCACATTGATCTCTCTACATTAACAAGATTTAGTAGAATCTTCTGGTCATTTTTCTGTGCAACTTTTTATCTCTTTTTTTTGGTGGATACCAGTCACAAACAATATTAAGTATTTGCATTAAGTCTTCAGTTCATTAACAGTGATGAAACTCAAACTGGCCTTAGAGAATATCAAATTGAAGAGGGTGCAAAAGCCTCCAACACAAGAGACTCCAATTTTCTTTTCCTCATTAACACCAGGTGAAGGCTAAAAAATAGCCAGCTGGAAAGCAGAGTTTCCATTCATGGCTGATTTTGTTCTACTCTTCTAAGTTACAGTCCAAATCAGACCAAAAACTAACATGTGCTAAATTCCCCAGACCCTGCAACCACTTAGTGATATTGATGTTCCTGTCAGCTTTCATGACCAGAGCAAAGATGACAATTTCGCTGAGGAGCAAAAGGAAATGCTGGCTCTCAGCCTCTAGCAGCAGAAGACTGACCCAAGTCTGAAGCTCTGGCAGCTCCCTGCATCCATGTCTCTTAGGAACCATGAGGAATCCAGGCACTCTTCACCTGGCACCCTGCTCCAGGCTTGGCAAGTACTCACACCAGGGACACCATGAATGAAACAAAATGGCATTTTTACATGAGAGTATTCAGCCAGCTCTGTTATCAAAAGCGTTTACAACTAAAGACAAAGCCAGATACCGAAAAAACCTGAAGGCCAGGAAAGCACATTTTTGGATGCTTAGACTTCTCTCCAAAATATTTCAACACACATGAATGAAAACTATCGAATAGTGCCACAGGAGACACATTTTTAGAAAGCAAAAGCAGCTGAAAGTTGTTTCCCTGCCCCAGAAAAATGAAAGAAGTAAGAATGAAATGAACTGGCTTAACTAATAACCAAATCACTAGTATTTGCCTTGCTAGTTGTGGAACATTTGCCTATTCTTATTGCTTTCTGCTGAAAAAGACAAGTAGCAAACCTACAGGAAACTTCTTTCTTTATATCAAATCTTGGAAAACTCATCTAAAAGATGACCCTCTAAATTAATGGCTTTTTAATTTCCTTATTTTAAACTCCTATAAAGTAATCTACCTTAGAGGCCAGGTAAATGTGTTATCAATTGTCACTTGATGCATTTTGCCAAACTTAAAGCTACAAGCCCAGAAATTCCTTTGCTGAGCTTTCATCACCTTGGCCCTATTCCTCAAATGGTCCTTTTGAAACTCATCAGATGCTTGGCCATCTATGGAATGCATTCCCAGCAGGATGCTTCTGGGTCAGCCCCAAACCTGCTTGTTAACAACCCCCTCTTTGGCTTCAACATCTTTTGTCTGTATCTTATTACAGCTAAGAACAGACTGCCTTTTTGCCAGTGAAGGTTTAAGGTTTTCTATGCCAGAGTGTCCCTGCCTACAATTTTCTACTCAGATGGAAAACCTGGTTTTCCAATACATCTGTTATTGACACAAGCAAGTCAAATGTATTCTTTTCTATGCAGGTTCACCGAGATAGATTTTTTAAACTTTACTATATATCTTATTTTTGCCAGCAGAGATTTCAGCATTGCTCTTCCTACAGCCACACAGCCTGTGAATCAGAATTGCCAACAGGGTCTCTGCTCCCTGCTGGTTTGCTCAAAGATCTCAGCAGCCTCGAAAAACCCCCTGATGATGAAGTCGTTTTCTATGTGACTGCAATACAACCTCCTACTGGATGACTGCTGGGGTGCCTGGCAGCGTAATATCTAGGAGCCAAAAGCATATATCTAACTTGAAGATCCAGCTGGCAGACAGCTCAATCAAAAAATCTTACCACCTCTGGCAGATTGTAGAACTATTTGATTCATTTGCTCAGAGTTAACGGCAAATACTGCATATGCTGCCTTCATATACAAAAGGGCAATAGGGAGGACGGCTGCCTGTTTACCTTGGATGCTCCTGGTCAGGCAGTGTCTTCTAGAGGGAAAAGAGACTGCCTCTCCTGAGAGCAGCACATGAACAGCGTGGGAAAACTCAGGCAGGGATGAGCCATGTGACTTGCAAAATGGGATTGCACGAAGGAAAGCCAAAAACATTCCTGAGAAGCAATGGGGAGACACTTCCTTAGCACCCAGGAAACTGTAACCTTCCCTGCAGAGGCTCAGCTGCATGTGATACAACCTACAACTTGCATAACTTTGGCTCAAACTTCCCAGGAACCAGCTATTAGAAAGTATGTAGACAAAAGCCATGAAAGACCAGGAAAAGGTAAAACTTCAGACAGAGATTAGATTGTTGAGACAGGGACAGATTGCAGTTCAAGACAGAAAAACACTGATGCAAAAAAGTATAAAGTACTACAGGAAAAAAACCCCAAAGAAACAGTTAAAGGATGGCAATTCATTGATCCTGAAGATCAGACCCTTGCAGGGAGCCATGAAGTGTGACCATTTCTAGCCTGACAACTGGATGGCAACAAAGACATCAAAGTTTGTGAGCAAATTAATGGCCATCTTTTAGCTACCCATTGAGTATATTAGCTAATAGATGTTTCTTTTGTGTTTTTAACTACTACATTCCTTACTTTTGCTCATGGTGAAAGCTGATCCAAGTGACTCTAATCTTAGAAAGTTGCTTGGCCAGAAAGCACAGTTAGAGGAAAGGATCTGACTGGCTATGACACAGTGAGGAAAAAACATGTTCACTGTCAAGATTTATTTAATCTGCAGAGCAAAATATCTGGATTTTATCTATTTATTTATCCTTTTTAACTCTCTTGTTCAGGTTTTTTTTTTCTGTCTACTAAAAGTGCATTTTATTAATTGGGAGCATCTGACATCTTTTAGTTTGCTCCCTACAAGAAGAGGGAGCTGGGATCATTTCACCTCAGGGCTCTGGCAACATGAAGTTTCTGTGGCACAGCCACAAGCTTTCACCTTTTTTTTTTCCTTGTACATGAATATAAGGACTTAATACTTCTCACAGATCCACTGCTCATTAGTTTTGTGATCACCCCACAATTAAAGAAAAATATGGAGTCAGTATCTGCAAGGGTGAAATGTGACTGGCTCAAATCACGTTCATGTCCACTGTCACCTTGTGAAATTCTGTGTATTAAGAGAGTAGGATCAGAGTTTTCCACATTGAAAGTGCTCCTACGTGTCAAATAAATCACTGGAATTGTGAAAGAAAACCAAGAATACATTTGCAACAGCAGATAAATATATACTTATACAAGGAGAAAAAATGATAACAACCTTAGCAAGCAGGAACATTCCATGTCTGTACACAAAGCATTGGATACTGAGGCTTTGGAGCTGTGAAAAAAGTGTTTTGACTCAAAATTTTCTGCAATTGCAAATCATAATTGTGCATTATGAGTTACTAGGATCAGCCAACAAGGTTTCTATTATCTTTTTTGCATCTGGTGGAAATGAACAATTGCCTGATTTGTTAACAATTTAGGAACAGTAGGTAAGTAATTATGTCTCAGCAGCCTATTGATTCACCCTTTGGGGACATACGGAGAAGACTTTAGCCCTGGCATCTGTCAGGACGAGCTTTCTACAAGATCAGTAGAAGGCAGCGCTTGAACCTGTTTTTCAGGCAAACCCCAGGACATGTGACACAACACATCCCTCACCGCTCCTTTTCTGTCCTCTCCCTTGTGTCAACAGTGCGTTCACACGGTAGCACAGCTCAGGGAGGATGCGACTGCCTCGGTTATTGTGGAACTGTCCCCTCAGCTGTGACTGTCTCTACACGGACAGTACGTGAACCGAGGTATTAATCTTCTACCTTAGGCACCCTGGTTCGATAGGTAACGCTGATTGCTGAAACCTGTCTCATGCCTTTTCTTTCTACTGCTGCAGCACAATCTGACGGGGAGCAGCCTGACAATGAGACTTTGTACAGGGATGGATGCCTTACCTTCTGCACAGACAGTGCTTGTCTGTGAAAAAGACTGAAGAAAAGTAATGAGAAAATGAAGTCTGATAAACAAAATGCCCAAACTTTTCCTAGGCTATACCTGTGGGCCACGAAAGTGCAATGCCATTTGATATAGTTCCCAGGAGCAGTTACTCTGGAGTAGGGCCTTAGGGCTTAGTGATAAACTCGTTGCGTGTTGTAAGAACATTCATTGAAATATATCTATTTATAAAAACACTCTAGTATACTGTCAATCTCTCTTCTGTAATAAGTTATTAAGCACTTAAAGTGCCTCTATACGGAAGCCCTGGGTGGCAAAAAAGAATACCGTGGTTAATCCTGCTCCCATCAAGTCTCAAACAACATTGGTTTTGGGAAGTCGTGCATTAATCTGAAGCAGTGCCAGTCATAACAGTTGTTGTGACACATGGGACATCCAAGGGATGGTCCTAAGAGCAGCTCTGGGACTGTTGGATAGAGAACCTTTGAACCCAGAGTGCCCTGTAGCTCTCAGTGTTTGACTGTCCCCTTGCTTCCCAAAGAAACCTATTCCCTGCGTTTTGTAGAGAATTAAAGCATTTTAATGGCCTAATCGTCTATCTCTAAACTAAGAGTGACCATTTATACAGTATACAAACTTACACAAACTAACAAGCTTTTGTAGCATTAAATATTATTCTAAAGAACCACATCTACTTATTTTCTTAACTCTATCCATTTTTTCACCAGCACAAGTCTTTGAGAGGGTAAATGATGTCAGAGGTGTTTGCAGTAAAATAAAATATATTCAAAACTGATACAGATATTATAGTACTGGATCAAGTAAAAATCCAGTCGATTTTAATGCAACTTTCATCCAAGATTGATTATAACACTAGAGTTACAGTATTCCAGTAAACTTGAGCATTCTGTGTCTTCTCCAGGGCAGTTATTCATTGAAACATTGATCACTCACATTAAAAGGTGAACAAAGTATGTAGCTCCTTAAGGTCTCAGCTTAAAGTAGGGAATTCATATATTTAATTTAAAATATCTTTTTCATCTTCGAGTCTTGCATTCAAATTACTGAATTCATTTATATGTTGTTTGGATTAAAGTTATTTCATATTTGTATATGTAATTTTCAGCTGATAGCTATACTTTCAATAGAAAAATACAAAGCAAACATGAAAGGCTGTTGACAAAAAAGGTGATTGCATGAATTACAACCTTCATGAGAAAGCTGGAGAGATCTGGTGCTGTCTGTAGCTTCTTGGTACAACTAAGAGACAGCAGAAGATTGTGAGAATGTATGTTCCCAACTGTCTATCATCTGGCTTTACTTGAAGCAGCGAAAAAAAGCAAGTCATCTTTGTGCCTTGGGGGCATCACTGTTAACTAAAGAAGCACTTCCTGCTTTGGGAGCACCTTAATACAGAGCAAATTTCCTTAAAAAAAAAAAAAGAAAAAAAAGGCAAATTGAGAGAAATTACTTTGATGATCAAACCCAAATAAAAAGCTAAAAAAAAAAAAAGCTCTTGTTCACATTATTAAAAATCTCTTTGAAAAAACCATAATGCAAGCTTGATAACGCTGAAATTGCCAAAGCTCACAAATTAGAAGAATTGCACAAAAGGACACCATGCTGTCAGTTCCTGAGACACAGTTGGTATTCCTTACGTGATTTGTTATACTGCTCCTCAAACCCTTCATGATGGAGATATCAAAATGTAGCTTCTTAAATGAAGCCCCATGGGACATGTGAAACAGAGTAACTACTCGTGATAATGATGAACAAATACTGACATCACTCATTTTCTGCCACTTGTGCATGTAGTGTTTCAACTGGAGACTTTCTGATTTTCAAAGGCATATCAAGATGTACAACGATGAAGGAGGAAAAGCAAACTTCATTTGCTTCCTGGAATAGTTGATGAATGGCAAAGATGGATGGGTTCTCCTGGGAGAGAGTACAAGCAACGCCTGGTAACACAGGGAACTCAACAGGCAGTGCCAGTGCTAAGTTCACTTCTTCACAGAATCCTTCAGAAACTGCCAGCTGCCCCAAATTGCCCATCAATCTGAAAGTCGCTCTAGATCAGGGTTAAAAGGTGGAAAATGTAATTAAACTACAAGTGACATGCTCACTTTTGTTTCCAGTTCTGTTCACAGAAGTGGGAAGTGATCACAATCTTCTCCAAGCAAAAGTAAGATAGTTCCCTTGTGGAAAGGTGTTGACTTGTCTCTTGGCAGTTCTGTTTTATCTTTTTTCAAGGTAAAGCACTTCATGGTGATTTTGGTTTTGAAAGTGCAGACTGCTTTGAGAATGACTTGTGGCCATGAAAACTGGCCTATTAACTTGCTTGCACATCTCAATGAACTGTGCATGCATAAGAAAACCAAACTGAAAGCTACACCTCTTAATATTTGTGACAAAACAAGGACAGTTAAAGACAGTGTAATTTACAAAACACTAAGGAAATGGGGAAAATATGCTAAATACTAAGTCCTACTTTAAAAAGAAATTGAAAGTTCATCCCTACGTAACTACTTATAGTGATGTATCAGATATATACATACACATATTTGGGCACTGAGTTTAATGAATGCTGTACTGACAGTGAAAAAATCAGAGTTGGATCAGGAGTCCAATTTTCACAGAAGACATTTTGCCACCTGGCTTCACAACAAAGGGAAAAAAGCTTTTGATAGAACTGTCAGGTGATGATGAACTCAAGTTCAAATCCAACAAAGCGTAGCTTAGCAACTTTTTGTGGTGAAGGAATGAATTTAGTCTGGTGTCTGACTGAACCCTTAAGCTCCACATTTCTCTGCAAGACTGGCTTTCTCTGCCTTATTCACCACTGAAAATAAGTAAACCAGACTTTTAACTGAAGCTTACCAATATCTCAAATGACAAAAAGCGACTGTGGAGCAAGCACACACTTTCTGCCAGTGCTGGGCTTTGATTTCCCCAGGTGCTACTTGAAATCATAGCTTTTCTCTTCATTTGAATTTTGTCAAGAGTGAGCAAGGTGAACTTTGATGTCCGCTCACCAATGCTGCACTGAAGAATGGGCAAGAAGCTCAAAACAAATTAAATAACTTGAAAAGGCAAATCATTGTTGTAGCTCAGCAGCACAGTGCAAGAGAGCAAGTCATTTATAGCATTTTGATTGTTTCTTATAATTTAAGCAACACGAGAAACATTAATAATAATGCTTGCTTCACTGGGTTTCCCTTTGATATATTGTCTTGTACCTGGAATGTTTAATAAGGATGTTATAAATTGAAGAGTTTGGGCTTTCTCTGGCATTTATTTCAGTTGAGAGCACCAGAGCACAAGTCTGCTAAAGGCATAAAAGTACAACGAAGTAAGAGACTAGTTTCAAGGATACAGAACAAAGCAAGAAAGTTTGGGAACTGCTCCTTCAAAAGATACTCTTTATCCTTTATGACTCACTTCAGCTCTTTCATTGCACATTTAATATCAGAAGGGAAAAAAGGCAAAACACCTAATTTTACCTCGTATTTCAAACTATGTCTGGCTAAAAGAGTTGGATTCTAATAATATGCATACACAGGCGGTGTCAAAATGGCAAGGTGTTTCTGTAATAAGGAATTATACCTGTAAAGAGGAAACCTCATGCCAAACCTCCCTGCAAAAATGCCTTAGTGAAGGACGCAAGCAGGTGTTTTTTTGCTCAGGGATAGGAGGCAGTTGCACAACTGGCTCTTTGCAGGCACAGCTCCCGTCACACCACAGTGCCTGTCACTGGGAACCCGCCCAGCCCGAGCACAGAGCAAGAATCGCAACCACAAGCCACAGAATTCAGTTCAGAGAGTGATCTTTGTTTAGATAGACAATTGGGGTACATGTTATGCTGCCTTCCTTGAGGAATCATTTTAAAACATTATGGAATAACCCTGTATTACAACTATTATGTGCTGACACCTGCAGCGAGGGATGTTGCAGATGTAAGCAAGAAGATCCCTCCTCACTGCTTTTTGCCATGCAGAGGGGTGTGGTAATTCTTCTTCCTCAGGTTTTTAAAGCAATTTCAGATCTGAAAACAGATACCAGCATTGACCAAATTGGAACCTGGATTTTCTTTTAGGTTTGTTGCCCATTTTTGGCCAGACAAGATTTTAGAACTGGAAACAGTGAATGGGCAAAAATAGAACAAAGAAAACAGAAAAGTATTAATTGTTTGTGCTGGAAAAATGCCTGTCAGCTGTTGAAGAGGTAAGGAAGCCCTTTAAAAGGAGGTCTGTCAAAACAGATGTAGAGTTCACCCCAGAACAGTGTATGGAAGATTTCTCTTGGGGAAAAAGAAAGAAAAGAAAGACAGGAAAGACCTAATTAAAAAGAGAAGGTCTTTCAGTAAATAAATGATTAAACTTGTTTCAAAAGTATGTAGAAACACTTCCCTAACAAGAATACTAAGTCACAGTTTAGGAAAAATCCCTGGTAAAATTAGTGGGAGATTTTTTTTTACTAGAGAGTAGCACTGAAATCCTACTGTTTTATAAACAGAGCATCAAAGCACAGATATGCCTGCCTAATCAGTTACATCAGAGTCCCCGTGGCTTTTAGGCGACACATATATTAGTTTGGATACAAAAAAATCCAATAAAAATAAGTTTATTATTTCCATTTTGGAGATATCTTCTCTCTCTACAGTAAGAAAACTGCCTCTCTTTCATTTCAGAAGTAATTTTACCTCCAAACCACAGGATTGAATCAGTATCATATTAAAGCACATGAATAAAGGTACCAGTGGGAAACAAAATTAAGGCAGCACTTAAATGCTTTCTCGAATTGTATTCCCTATTGCAATTCCCCTAGTCCACTAAGCTGACTTAAAGGCTCTGGACAAGCACGCATTCTGTAGGGTGCCCAACTAAACTGAACAGAAACCCTGAGTGTATTGATGTTCCCCCTTGAGAAAACTTAAGAGTGACAGGAGAAAACACGGAGTGTAAGGCTACAAAAATACAATTGCAAGAACATATGACAGAAAAAAAACCAGATTAAAATGTGACTTAGCATGTAGGCACCTTAAGAAAACAGTTACAATTAGGTAAGGAAGAAAGAGCTAAGAACCAAGTTTTTGTTTTATTTTGTGGGGGTCTTGAAGGTTTATAATTATATGAAAAGTATGGTTGATATTTAATGAGTTGCAACCAGTTGCATTATTTTAATTAGTTTATGGTGATAAGGATGAATACAAAGCAGACAGCTGTGAAGATTTGTTATTTTAATTAGCTAAGTAAGCAGACAGGAAAATCAAGAACAGTCCTGATCCACCACAGCAGACTCCGTTCAGCAGAGCCATGAGGGAAAAGAACCTCGGCACCAACACATCATGACTTCTGCACTAAAAAAGGGGCTTGCTGGCTGTTTTAGACAGGAGAAACACTCCAAATAAATAGCATCCACTTCGTAAGTGCAAAGCATTTCTGAAAGGCCAAAACAATACACATGACAAAGAACTGCAAAGACCAGAGCTATCAAGCTTTTTACAGCACAGTAACCACTTGAACACACTTGCAATGTGCATTATGTACAGATTTATAAGCCAAAATACAGAGTATAATTATTAATCACAGCTTTACCTGTTTTGTTTTGGGGCTTCAAGATAAAAGTAGGTATTCTTCAGACAAAAAAGTTTAGGGCTTCTGAGAAGTAAATTGGTTTAAGGGAAAAAATAACCAGCTCCTACTTAAAGCTGCTGAGTATTTCCACACCAGTCATATGGACAGACCAATTAATTAAAATAGCTTTATGTCAGAATTCAAAATGTTGTGACGCAAGAATACAGTTGTTGGTATCACTGAAAACTAAACTGGACATGAAAAAGTATTTCCTTTACAACGCCCCTCACCTTGTCTCTCTCCTTGACTGTATGTCCTGAGACAAAGGCAACTGGATTTAACTTATCCCAAACACTAACCTCAAAAATTTCCTTCCTGTCGGCAGCTGCACTGCCAATAACACTCTCAGTGAGTCCATGACTAACAGAGTGCCCTTCAGGTAGACAAAAGTCTGACCTCTCTCCCTAAGCCCAGGCTCACAATTTGCCCGTGTTTGAAAATAACCAGTTATATCTGACTCTGTTCAAGTTCTCCATACACATTTTCAATCCCACTTAAAGATAAGTTATTACTATACACAAATTACAACACATAGACTTATGAGTTAATAATTTACTTGTCTAGCTGGGGAATTTTCCTTTTAGTGCATTATAGATGAACCACAGACAAATTCAGTACTTTCTTGAATTAAGATCATCTAGCCAATCTAATTCTGAATATATCAAGCAGTGCTGTTCTCTGTGGGGACAATTTAGAATGAAGTGTGCTTTGGTATAAGGAAGAATGTCAAGTATTAGCCAAGATTGAATAGAAATCTATAAAAGATGCCAACACCAATAGTAACACAGTTTGGATTACTAATCTCTGCTCTTCCACAGCAAACATTACTGTTCTTTGGCCTCTAAAAAAGATCATTGGTCCTTCACAGAAATTAAGAAGGATCTGTAATATAAAAATATTTAAATAAGAATCAGCACAGGCAGGTTTAAACTAAGCTGTGCTTTCCTTACATGCAGGTATTAGTCAACAACAATTAAATGACTTAAGACTGACAATGGCACACAGACACTGGAGAGTGCTTGCAATGCATAATTTTAGGCACATGGCAGCCTTGCTAATGAGTTATGTATCTTGTATGTTCTCCATCTTCGAAAGTAAAGTAACTACCAGTGAGGATGTCTCATCTTAGTTTAAATACAGCTGGGTCCAAGACGTTAGGGGTATAACTAAAGCCCACAGATTTCAACAGGGCACACTGAGCAAGTTTTGAATTGGCTGTCAGGTTCATAACAAAGAGAATGGGGCACTAGAGTCTGTCTACTACACTAACAGTAAAATATCACTAGAAAAACAGAGTCTTATAAAGTCATTTTCCCTCACCTCGATATATCCTAAATTTGTCAATTAAAAGCAACTGAAAATGAAGAGTTCAGGACCACAGTGTGTTTCCCCTCTGAACAGAGCATGTTCTGTAGCCTCTAAAGGCTGATGTCACTTGTGTGTCTCCCTTTCCTTTTTGAATCTGAGCAGTGCTGGATCCATTTATTGTTGTTAATTGTCCTTCATTAGTTACCTTGCAATTTTGATTGGTTTGACTCTTCACCCTAATTGATTTGCTACTGTAATTGACTTTCTCCTTCACTGATTTGCCTTGTGTGTTTTATCATTTTAAAGTGTAGAAGAAACACAGAATTAAATTCCCAGTAATTGCTTATTACCATCTTGTGGTACTTTCATTTCCCTCCCCTAAAACAACTACACATGGCTTCAAGTCTGTGCTGTGCCATTTTTTTGCCAATATCCTTTATGTTTCTGAAATATCATTCTATTTCTTGATCTTTATCCTTTGCTTTTGCTTTTCAGTCCTGACATTTCCAGATATGACTGTAACTCCTCACCACTTCCCTGGAGCCCATCCCAAATTCATTAATACCCATAACCCTTGGCTTCATCTCTTCTTCTTTACTTTCCTCACCGTGGAAGCAATGAGGGTTTCACAGGGTACACAACCCACACAAGCAAAACTCTTTCCAGTCTGCTTCCTCTGCAGTGCTAATAGACTGTGGACTCTCACAAGCTCTAGAACAACAAAATTTGTCCACGTGTGTGCCGCAGGTGAACTGAGGAGCCTCTTGTAACCATATAATTAACCTGTAACCATATAATTCCTGAAACACCCAGACCAAAATATGCTGAAAGCCAAATTACATCTGACATTGAAGGAAGAGTAACAAGCAAGGCACCCATCTGGTCTCAGCCATTCAAGAACCAAGGCAGCACTAGAACTGGATGGGTGCAGTGTTTCCCAGACTCCTATGAAAGGAGGAGCAAGGGGAATCTTTCAACACACTGTTCTCTTAGTCCCATTTCACCCCCTTCTCTTGCTTCTCTGTTACAATCTTTTTTTGTCTCACTGCTGCAATACATCATTCTCTCAAACTCCCCTGCATGACTGCTTTTCATCCTCACTCAGTTTTGTTGCCTTCTTTAACTGCAGCTTCAACACTTCCTCTACACTTTCTTCTCTTCTTTGCTTTCACCTCCAGTTCAGAAGTGTGTCATTTTCCTGCTTGCTGACTCCTTAATCTGATTCCTTGCTCCCAGCTCTCTTAAGCTCTTACCAACCACTCTCCTCTTCCTCAGTTTTAGCTGATCTGGGTCTTTGTATCTATACTTGTTACAAAACAATAATACTCTTGCCTTTTTTTTTTTTTTTTAAGGGTAGGCACTCCTATTGCATCCCTCTCCTTTCATTTCTTTCTTCTGTGACTATAGAGTTGCTTTATTTTCATGTAGGTGTAGACTTTAAAATGCCTTCTGAAGATGCAGAGGCAACACTCCTTTTCCCAAAACAACTTTAGAGTTCATCTTGTTTGTGTTCCTCCTACAGAGCTACAATAACTGCTTAGTAAATGGTGCAAAGCTTATATATATACCAAAAGATATGTATATATAAAAATAAAAGAACTAAAACCAAACTGAGGACAGGCATAGACACGGGTATCAATGAAGTGAAAAAAGGGGGACATTATTAACTATTTAGGGAGAGACTGCTTTAGCTCAATGTGAGTTAAATTGTGCATGGAGAGAAGGGAGCACAGCGAGTGAAAAGCTGGAGAAAATACTCATTCACACTAGACCTGGTCAGAAACAGCTCTCTTGAGTTATTTAAAAAAAAAAAAAAAAAATCTATTCTGATCTGTATCGGGACACTCACAAACTTCTTCAAAGCTTTTTTCTTTGATATGGAAGAGTTGGTTTTACTCTTTAATGAAGAGTCAGAGTTAGGAAGCTCTTTGCTAGTGTAATTACTCATTTTACATACTCTGGGGAGATCACCCCTTTGCAGCAGAAGTTGATTTCTGCTGTCCTATTAATATCTGAATGGCAACAGGCCTGAGTTACAGGCAGTTGTTACACAGGGCACCTTATTAATTAATATGAGTTCCATCCATAAAGGCTTCCTAACCTAATGTTGTTTATTGAAAATGGGCCACCTCCAAGCAAAAGGCCTGAGGGAAATGGATCCTAAAATAAACACGAAGTGATGAATAGCACATTAAGAAGATGCAGTGAGTTCCAGGCTTTTTATCTAATTCAAAAAGCGTATAAGTCTCCTGTTGTAGAGATAGCCTTCTTCAACTACATCTCTTGCTGGAAATCTTGGCTGGAGAGCTTCTAGGAACAATTTTGGTCTTCTGTATCTTCCAATTTCAAAAGTAATAAAAAGAAAAACTGGGAACACCTCCTCCTCAGATTCCTGGTGAAATCCCAGCACCACTCATTTGTTATACGTCATTTTGTACTGCTCAAAGATCCCATAAAAGCTAAAAACCTTCTCTCTTCCAAAGGGTTCTTTCTCACAAAATATACCAAATTCTGTTTTTGGTTTGGCCAATTTGTATCTAGTCTTTCTCAGCT
Organism: Cephalopterus ornatus; assembly: GCA_013396775.1. Taxonomy (NCBI): domain Eukaryota; kingdom Metazoa; phylum Chordata; class Aves; order Passeriformes; family Cotingidae; genus Cephalopterus; species Cephalopterus ornatus. The sequence goes on along the minus strand of VZRE01011175.1, from coordinate 296,994 downwards.
GAACTTTATACCAGGTTATAGTGGACACCTGCAAGCTTGGTCAGTGCACTGAATTAGTAAAAATTTAAATTCCATGAAACTGAGAAAAATATCACAGATTATTTTTATTGGATTGCATAGAGCTGTTCTGTGACTAAACCTGCAAATAGTTATTTTCCCAGTTTCTTATTTTAATTGAATATTTACAATTTTTTAGATAAGTTTTAGAATCTGTTTCTGGCATGCTTTATTTTTAGAGCTTCATTTACATTGTTCTGTTATATTACAGAACTGTGAATATAATTTGAAAAGGAAAAAAGACAGTTTATGGAGAACTTCAATTTTAATTGCAATTTTTCCCCTTTTTCTTAATTAGAACGCTTGTTAATTGAGAGTTTTCAGAAGCAGAAACAAGGCATTCTTACAGTATTCAATATCTCCTAACAAACATTTCACTGTATTTATACCACGGACTTATGAAAACAGTAAAAAAGCAATAAGAATTATACTTCAGTTTACAGTAAATTGATGCTTTCAGTAAGATATAATTAAAGTTATTACGTAAAATGTGATAAATAAGAAGTTACTCTGAAGCTCGTGGCACCCAGCGTAACACATATTTTTTGCACTTAAACACATGGGAAACAGTATTTGTAGGGCAGCATAGCAGATACCTTTGCCCCAGTTACCTGTGCAGGTACTCTGCACAGTACCTGTATTTTCCAAGGAAAATTGCATTTTAGATACTCACACTTTTCTTTATAGCTAGTCTTCTTTTGTTTCACTGTCACTATGGATTAAGTAACTGCAGTAGTTAATTTTTTTAAAAATTCTCAAACTAGATAGTTTTCTCATGAGAAACATGTATTTGGGCTATTTTTTCTGCATAGCCCGGGAATGTCTGCAGATTAATTTTTCATGAGATCTATTCTGCACACTACAGTACACGGCAGGTTTTGCTGCAACATGATTAATACAAAGCTCTGCACTAAGCACCTGTTAAGCATGAAATGCTTTCCACAGTCCACACCACTGATTTGGAGCCTGACCCAGAGCCAGGTCAGGCTTCAACAAGGATTCCTTCCCATTAAAACTAAAGGACACAGCACAACATCTTCTTATAGATATAGAGACAGATATGCACGTGTATCTAGACACAGATACACACAGACATGTGGTCTTAACACTGGCATTCCCTGTAAAGACAGGACACCAAACTGGGTCTTTGGATTCTATACTATGATCTGCCTGTTACATTGAAAGGGCAATTGTCTGTGCCTTGGCTTTCAACATATAAACTAGAGTCATGATAATTTCTTCTGGTAGCTTGTCCATTTCTATGGTTTGAACTCAGTTCCAGCATTGGTGGCTTGGGCTATTTTCTGCTTTATAAATACTTCATATATAATAGATGCAAAACCTGAAACCCCAACATGATGCAAGGCGGGGCCACCTCTGCAGCAATGCTCAGGCACATGGTGCTTGATAGGAGGCAGATGGGCGGCAGATCCCCTGGCCACCCTGGTCTCCCAGCTGGCTTTTAAAAAAGGCACTACTTTGACGGGTGAACCTGACCTCATTCGCTACTTCCAAAACCTGCTGTTAATTGCATGCTGTTGAGAACAGTATTCTGCAATGACAGCTTATGACAGGGTCTGTCAAAAGGAAATAGCCAAGAGACTGAAAACCATTAGGGAAAGAGCCTCACAAATACCAGTGGAAGACCATACGAAAGGAGAACTATTGATTTTTTTAGAGCCCCATACAAGCAAGGCAGGAAGAATAAACAGCAGGGGACATTTCTACATAAATGTCTCATTTAACAGTATAGTAAGTTCCCAAATTTATCTCTCCGATAAACTACTGCTGTTAATTTTGACCCATGCGTGTACCGTAAACAGCTGTGACATTGCTCCTGTGCTGTGCAGTCTGCAAGATTTTGCATCCAAAGGGATCATACTTAAAACCTTTCATTTAAATTTAAGGTGTTATCAATGCAAGCTTTCCATGGTTTCCAAGGTTTTGACCTGACCTTTCACATAAAGATACCTTTGAAGAGTAAGTCAAACCTAGAAATGAATAGATCGGTAAGTTCGTTACCTAAAAACCGGTGGGTGCTTGGGAAATGCCTGATATTTTGATAATACTCACACGAAGTTATCAGTGTCACCCTAATCCTGGGAGGCTTTCCAGAGCCTTCTGCCCCATCATTGCATCACCAGGACGATTATTTGCTTGAGCTGCAGCCCACCTCAATGTATTTCATGCAAAGTATTTCATACAGAGGGAAAATTTACTCCAGTGGGAAGCTGTGCTTCATAGCAATATAAAAGACTAATGTGTTGCCTTGCTTTGACCCAGATGGGATTGCTTACAAGCAAATAGCAAATCCTTGAATTTGGATTAATTTCTCTTTCAATGTGATTAAGGAATCCCTCCCTCTCCCACCCCACTACACTTACGGAAGATTTCAAATTTTCAAACACTTGATTCTTTACTTGTCCGTGTTGCTACTGCATTATTACATGACTGTTACAAGTAAGAGGTGAATAATTTTTATGCATATTTTTTTCTACCTGAAGATAATGGCACCAGGCCTGCAGAGATGGCAATCAAACATAATGGGCACGCGATCAAGGCCACTTTACAACACTCATCCTCTCAAAAATTTCACATTTCCACTCACCCTCTCAATCAATCTGTTGTTATTCTATTTGCCTTATGTTCTAACTCAACATGTCACCACTGTTCAAAATACATCACTTCCACCCTGGCACGCTAGTTTTGCCTGTCAGCTGTCACAGAGAACTTGTGACCAATCGGTATTTTGCTTTTTCTGCTAGGGACCGCTTACAACATCCTTCAATCGCTTCCCAACAGAAAAGCTTTGTCTCTTGCCAAACTAAGTCACATTAGTTACCTTTTCGCATTCCATCTATGAGCCTGAATCGGAATTACAGAACAGGGTTTGCCAAGGGTGAAAATCAGAAGGGTTGTGTGAGCTGATTACGTACCTTTCATGTGAACTAAACACCAACTTGACAGAATCTGATAAAAAGAGAGTGCTGGTAACATCTGCTGCACTAACTAGTAGCCACCTATTCTGAAACACAAGAACAGCTAGTGCACGTAATCAGCAGAATATGCCAGATATGGAAGAGATACAATACACATCATATACAAACAGAGTCATTGCTCTCAGTCTCTGTGTTTAAGGGACCCTTAAAAAACCATCTTCTTTAACCTCTTAGTCAAATCATGTCCAGTTAGAGGAGGTTGCTCAGGGCCTCGTTTGTAATACCAACCAGCAGTCTTCCAGTATTGCCAGTGTAGGTGGTTTTGCCTCAATGAGGAAAAATTAAGTGACAATTCTGTTGTAACCTAGAGTCCTCTTATGAAGGCTTCACAGCACACATAGGTGCAAAACTTCATTGTCATCCCAAACCTCCTTAATACTAGGAATTTTTAGCACTTTCTCTTTTGGGCCTGGACTTCCTTTATATCATTAACATTTCATATCCCTACAGCAGGAATGCCAGAGCTACTGTTGTGGCTCTTCAGTTTACTTGCAAGTATAGTCAGCTGTATTTATCCAAGGGAATAAGGAATTGGGACACTGAGCAATGGCGGGTAATTCATGTACTACGGAGTTGGGCTTCAGCCAACTCAGAAGCCTCCACCCTATGCTCGCTGCTCTGGGAGAGTTTATTTGCAGAGGCACAAGAGCACATCCTGGTTCACATCCAGGAAGGCTGGCAGCAAACTGAAGCCAATGAGCCCTGCTGAACCCAGGCATGCTCTGTGGAGTGGCTGACTCTGTCTTCCCACCATGCTCCCCTCACTCCTGGTTCTGGGAACACAGCCCAGACCCACCTGAGGAGGCTCTGTGCACTGCCAGGCTTGGTTGGGAAAACAAGCAGCCTGCTTCTGGGCCTCATTTGGATCTGAAAACCACTTCACCATATTTGTATTATGTTGCAATTGCCAGAGCCAGACTGATAGGTGAGCCAATACAAAAATCACCCAGCTGGCTGTGTCCATGGCATTGCTCACACAAGGGGGATTGTGTGCCTATGGAAAACAGCATGCTATTTATAATGGTTTGTTGTACAGCGTGGTTACCCTTAAAGCAGTAATGAGTTCCCCACTCTAAAAGAAACCAAACCAAATATTCTTAAATTACATTACCTGATTACAAACATAATAGTGATTTTTATCCATTTGACTGAAGTGGAGATGCCACAGAACATAATTTAGCTCCTTTCTAGTTTCATTAATATTGTGAAGAGCACAGAAAGAGCTCTGACCTGTCCAAATTAACATTAACGGTGTTTCCCCTTCTGTGTTGATCAAGCACATCTAAATGATAGCTAATAGTTGACCAACAAAAGGTAATTGATTTTTCTGACATTTATTTGCTTACATCCAATAACCTCATTCCCTGAAATAAGTTCATCAGTATGCTGAAAAACAAGCTCTGACTTCTGGTGTTTGAAAGCTTGAATGGCTGTTGCTCAATCTTATAAAGCTGGAAAAAAGCTAGAAACATAAGTATTCTGCATGAAGGAGAAAGAGGTAGGAATGACTGCCCAGCACAGAAATGGAGACACAGAGAATTCAATCACATTACAATTGATGGCTACAGTAAGAAATGTCTTATGTAGTTGATAGTTCAGTTATCCACCCCCTCCATCTTTGTGAAAACATCAGCTTTCAGTTTGCCATTGCTATAGCTTCTGATGTGCTTCGACACATTAAAAAGGGGTTAACTTTAAAGAATCAAACTATTGACAGATTTGGACAATTGACTACACAATGCATCTGTTATACAATGGCAGTGTCCTGCACCACTTGACTATCACTTGGATAGTCATCATTCATCTACTACACACTGCACTTATATTCCAGGAGAGTTATTAAACAACCCAGTTTTCTCTTTCAAAATGTCTTCTTTAGGGCATTCAAGTGTATCTAAAATAGAAATGAGCTCAGATGATTCAAACAGTTAAAACAACGGCAAACAGACTGGCTTTGCCAGGGAGATATACAAGGCATTGTGAAACCGCAGCATTACAACTTTTTTGCATTATTGGCTGTCTCTTGTCTACCTTCCAAGTTTTCTAAAAAAGCCCAAAGGTATCACAGGAGGATCACTTTTAGAAATAATTTTTGTTTTATGCAGGAAATGAGGCTAAGAGCACTGAAAGACAGGGACCTTCAAAACTCACCTTCAAAAACTTGCTCATAATGACAAGGCAGCAATATAAACGGCATTCATTTGTTGGAAGGTCCAACTTGAGACCTTCTCTTTAACACCAGTGTAACAGGAATTTATGCACAATTTAGATACCAAATTACAGTGCCACTTATTTGCTTTTTATGTGGGTTCTTTAACTTCATGTCCATCATTCTTTGGACACAGCTATAACCACGTTACTCATCTATAGCAACCAGGGCAGCCCCAAAGCCTGATTTTTCCAGGCTATTATTTCTATGTCTTCCAATAATTTACAGCAAAAATCTCCTTGCATTTACTCAACATGAACTTGTCTCTCTCAATACACATAGGCTTTTCAGCTATTTTTCTCTGATGAATTAAAAGGCTTTTTTCACTTAGCAAGGAGCTAAGGCATCTTCACCCATCAGTCATAAACAACATGGAACTATTTTGCTATTGATATATTCTGGACTTTCAGGATCTTCTTGCAGCACATAGGGAACCTGGTCAGTACAATGCAGCTACAGGAGTGAAGTTACTTATTGAGGTTTTTGACATAGATTTTTTTGCATAAATATAGACTCCAGAAAGCGCCTGGTTAACTAACAGGCTATGGGGGCATAGTATATCAATTTGAAAGTGTTCATTGCAAGCTTGCAGTTTAGAATATACTGGATAAATCTCAGCAATTTACTCAGTATTTAGTCTAAGTGACTTCATACCCAGGAGTAATTCCACTGAAACTGTGCATGCTCTTCCACACAGGAATGCGAGGATGCTCTACATAACAAAGCTGTACCTGAATTTCTTCCTACCTAGGCTAAGTTAAACAGCAACAATTTTAGCAGAATCCTTTAGTTACCTGAAACAAAACACATTATTGATCCTTTGTCAAGGGAGAACGAGAATGGTCAGTAACTCACAGGATCATGTTCCTCTTCTCACTCCATTTGGTGTTTTTTCTTTAGATAAATTAAAAGCTAAAGAATGACAACCACTCAGCACTTGTAAAGTAAAAATGCATGTGAATCTATGTAATTGCAGGAGATGTGTTATCCTCAATAAAACCTTTGAATCAACAATTCTAAACACACCGACATTGCAAAGTTGTAGAGATTAATTCACGTGGCTGTGAACTGATTTATTCCTTACTGATTTGGCTACATTGATTATTCTGATACCTTCTTAACTGGTTTGACTTTGGATGTCATTTTTACTGTATGTGCTTACTATACTCTTCTCATCTGATTAAATTACAGCTATGAATCAATTCTCCCTGCCATGCAACTGAATTTTCAGATATGGTTTCACTTAACTTTATATGAGGTTATTTAGCTTTTCCCCCTACAGACTGTTTCAATAAATGTATATTCATTCTACAAGGTTGCAAATGGAAACAGTATTTTACTTTTACTAATTTTAATAGTGAGGCTCCTGGGTAAATCTCACTCAGCATCACAGAAGGGATACATTTACTAACTTTCAATATCTTTCCCATTTAACAAGATTCTCAGCTTCTTTTTGGAATCAAATCCCTGCAAACTGAGTAGAGTTTTCCATCAGTGAGTCTGTAAACTGGTAGATACTTGACTAGACGTAAATGGTAAAAAAATGTAGTGGCTTCTCATCAGGTTCATATTTATGCTCAAGTCCTCCTTTCTTATTCCACCTTTTTCTTTTGTTTCATTCCCCACAGGAAGAAGAGTAAACAAATTTCTAGATGTAAACAATTAAAAAAACCATGTACCACTAAAAGATTTTTGTAACCGAGAGGAATAGCCTTGGTAAAACTGCCCCAACTTTGATTTTGCAACACAGTCCATTTTCTCAGCACAGGCTATAGACTCTCATGAATGGGCACATACTGTTGTAAGCTATACTACAGCTGCAGCTCTATTCAGAATGATGCAACTTTTTGGAAGCTGTAAACATTTTTTTCCACAGTCTCAATCAAGTTTTAAGGATTTATTTTATAACATTTTTAAAGTTTAAGACTTTCCTGTAAAATCTTTTATTCAAGATCCAGTAAAAGGGATGAAGGCTGTGCAGAGAAGTGCAGTATAAAGTGCTTCCATTTGATGTGAACCTTTCATAAACTGGAAACACTCATGTCCAAGTGATTCGTTATACTATATAAGTGACACCTTTTCTTTACTTGGGCAAGAGAAATTAGACAGGAACTAGAGGTTAGAAGTTATGTAGCTGCATGCACTGCTACTCTTGACTGGAATAGTTCAATGAACTCAATGATTTTTTTCTCACTACTCACTACATCCATTTCTAGAGCATCTATGAGGGAACGCTTCCTCTGACTACATCACTACATAATCTCAAAGCATTTTTTATATGATTCTCAATAAATTATATTGATACCATCTGTTTCAAAGATGGTTTGAAAATTTACAGAAAAGAAAACAGAACAGAGTCCATTGTCTTCTATTAATAAAGTCTTCTATTTTTTCTTCTATAATGTAAGTCTTCCTACTTTGCTGTAACTCTGGAGTTTTACGTAGTTCTCTGCATGATCATTATGGAAATAAGTGGTTTACAATTTAAGAGAGGCAGAGTACAAAGGTAGGTAGAGAAAGGTGGAAATATAAGATTTTTTTACCTACTACAATAGCATGTAACAGTCGAAAACCATGAGTTTCGACTGAACTTCATTAAACCCCTCATTTTTGATTGTAGTGATTCCAGATTTTATCTTCTTCCCAAACCCTGTCACTTATAGCTTCTGCTGTTATAAACAAGCTTCTCTGTGCTGACAACCTTTGTGCTGATCCAAACTGGACTGACAGCAGTAGAGCACGTACATATGTCCACAGAGGCCTGAGTGTCTGTAGCTTTTTGTCTCCCCATCAGCAAAACTACCTCAAATGCATTCACAGCCATCTTAGATGTAATTACAACACAATGCCATAATTTACTTGGGCTTTCTTTATAGGTACACAGCGCTATAGCATTCCGATCAACGCAGGGAGATATTTCAATACACTTTCAAAATGCATACATTTTCATTGCTGACGTTAAATCTAATTTACTATTTTGACAAGCTACCTGTCTGCTATTTGCAGACACTAGGAATTAGGCTAAGCAGGAATTATTGCTTTTTAAGAATACAGATTGAGAGTCAGAAACCAAAATTCTGTTGTGATAGTACATGCCACTGTATTTCTTTTTTTTTGCTTTGGGAAAACCATAAAACACCTAACACCTCTGACTTCAGTGCACTTCTTATTATCGCAAATTCATACCAATATAGTTCTTAAAAATCAATTCCATTTTAAATGGTATGCCTGCTCTCTCCTTTTTCCTCTTTCCTTTATGTCCTTACTCTGCACTGAGAAGTCTGAAATCCGTAGGTGTTGGGGGGACTTGTTAGGATCAGTGGCTGCTTTAATGCTTTTTAACTGTCTGAAACCTTCCCCTAGCGTTAGAGACAACAGTGCAGGCACAGTGTACTTACGGTGCTTATTTACATCTCATTCTCACTCACTCCTCCTGCCCCTGCTGTGCCGAGCCAGGCTCGGTGCCGGCCGGTCTGCTCTCTGCGTGCGGAACGTGGCAGGGAAATGAGACTGGTTCTGCTGAGAGTTCCGGGCTCTGGCAGGGACAGGCCCCACTGCCACCAACTCCAGAGCCACCTAACCCTCACCCCAGGCTGCAATGTATGCCTGGGGACACACTGATATCCACGGCTAAGGACTGCACTGGGGGCGATTCTCAAAGCTGGCCATCCTTTGCTTTGGCAAGCTCCCTGAGCCCTTGGATTTATCATTCCAAGAGCTCTAACCTTAACCTAAACCCCTAGGGGAGTCCCAGGGCAGCAGCTCAGCAGCGTGCCATGACTGACTAGTTCCAAGCGCTGAATTACACGAGCAGCCCCCAGATCACTTTGCCCTCCCCCTCAAACCACGCTCTAAGTACATATACTACAGCTTTCTCCTGCTTTGAACAGTAACAGACACTGAGATGATTTCCTATGTAGAAATCCTCGTGCCAAACCAAGTGTAAACCCTGGCTGTGTGCTTTCACTTTTCCCTACCTCAGTTACCCAAACTGCTGTTAATCAAGCTAAGCAGTCCTACTCCAAGAGCCTGTTCACAAATATTCAGCTGGAGCACTCAAATCCTCCTGACAGTCCACATTCAGGGCAGGTGACAGCAACAGAACCAGATGTAGTCATCGTCCTGAAGGCAGAGGCCTAGGAATTAGGATGTCGGAATACACTATGATGTGAACTTGTTATATATTCTAGATGAACTGACAGGGCACAATAGCTTTTAGCTCACCTTGGCTGGCGTTAAGGTGGTTGTGAGCTTTTAAGGAAAGCTACAGAAATAGTGGCCATGCAGTCAACTGAACACAGCTTAAAAAATGTAACAGTTCCTATAGTAAAGCAATGAGAAAGATAATGCATTCTGCTATACAGTTTGATTACGTCCAGGTAAGCTGTGGATGCCCCATTCCCAGAAGTGTTTAAGGCCAGGTTGGATGGGGCTCGTGGAACTTGTCCCTGCACATGGCAGGGGGTTTGGAACTAGGTGATCTTTCATGTCCTTTCCAACCCAAACTACTCTACGATTCTATGAACCCAGAGCAAATGATGTCCTCAAGATGATGCCATTCAGGCAACATATGCTACTACTTGAGGTACTGTGCTCTAAAACCTAGAGGAAAAATGAAACCCATGGTAAGCTTCCTGCTTCAACTAGATTATGTTCATATTCTACACAAAAAATAAACAGAGCTGGAACAAAGGTATCATATTACTACATATTTATGATTTGCAACAACCTCCTAATGAGTTAACTGTGTTTTCTCTTGTACCTGCCATCCTTACGCTGTGCTACAGAGCATGTGAATGTGTTTTTACCATCAGATAGATAATCTTCAGAAGGTACTTTTGCTTGGTTTGTCAAAAGTAATGCTTTGTACACCTCTGCTGGGAATGCTGAGCTGGCTGCTAAATGCAGAGCCAAGAGGTCTAGATATTGGCTCCCTTCCTTTTAATTATCATCTCACATGTAAAGGAGACTGTTTTATCTTTCAGAGCACAAGGGTCATATAAATAGTCTTTAGTACAGAAAAGAGCTAGACAGTTTCATGGCTGTAATTTAGAATCTAGTTCCATTTCAGTTATGTAGTCTTGAAGCCAAATGAAGCATAGAAATGTGAATTTTTATGATATTATCTCTTCCAAAAATATTGTTTTGATCTTATTCATATCCTTCTCCCTGATAAGCCAAAGATATGTTTTGAGACTAGCATTTTTTATAAAAGTGAAAATGAAACATTCCAGCAATTTCCCAAACTCAGTTTGAGAGAAGTAAGGCCACATGTTTTCTGTTTACTTTTTTCCCCTGAAAGCCACACTAATAAAATCAATCCATCAAAAAGTTCACCTACACTGTAAGTATCTTCATTTAAACACAAACTATCAGTGTTCTAACATAATCATGATTGAGTCTTTTTTGGAGATTATATTCATTTGATGAATTTCACTATGTAGATGTAATACAGACTTATTCTAAGTCACTTGACTGATCATACTGTGACATTCTGATTAAAAGATTAGCACTGTGCTGTACCAGTAGAACACATTTTAAACGGATTAAGAACTGATTACTGGACAGATCTCAAAATAGAGAAAGTTACTATTCACAGAAATAAGGAGATTTCTTAAATCATGGAACTGCAAAATTGAACTAAGTTTCATAGGCAAAGACCTGCACAGAATTTTTAGTTGCTTTGCATTTTGAAACAGACAAATTTGGAATGACATGTAAATATATTTGCATCTAGTTCCCATTAAAAACAGCCAGGCAGATCTCAATACAAGACACTACCTGCATAAAACATCAGGAAGATGATTCTGTTTTTATGAGCTTCTGTATATGTTTGACAAATGAGGAAGAACAACATCACTTTACGAACACCAGCCAGTACCAGAGTAGAAATTATCTGAGCTGTCCGAACATTTCAGCAGTGACCACATTTACTATGTCTGTTTGAAATAGGCCTTTTTTATTAAAAGGCCCAGTCTGACCCCACTGTGATCTCCAGAACTCTGCAAGAACCTACCTGAAAATGAGCCAAGAGATTCAGAAGCAACAACCACTTGAAACCATGCGGGACTATGAGCACAGTCATAGCTGAGTAAGCTATTCCTCTCTGCACGGATGACTAAAGGGGGATGACAACATGCCTGAACATTCACAAGCCAGTGAGTTCCCCTGCTCCCATTTTGAATGAGTGGGGTTACAAGACATGTTTTTAAACAACTGATGCATGGCTCCAAGCAAAACTTTGAAATAGCATCATGCTGGCTGTGTCTCACAATATAGTGATGCTTTCCCAGCAACAAAGACAAACACAGGTCTTAAAACCTCCCTCATCAGTTTTCACAGAGCTGGGGAAATAAACCATGGAGCAGTTTATGAATTCATGTTTATGAATCTGATTTGTAAAGAGCTTGGACTAAAGCAGGGTCAAAGAGGAAGGTTAAGAGAGAGAGATGAAGCAGCCTTCTCTCAGGTGAGCTTGAGTAAGGGAGAATGGAATCTACAGCATGTGCCTAGTGGGACTCTAAAGCACTGGAGCCTTTTTTTCTCTGTGTGTAACAAGGCTTTGATTAAGTTCTCTTCGTTAAGAATCTGTGAACCACTTTCAAGCAAGTACCTCGCAATGTGGGAAGGCAACTTAAAAATTTCTACTGCTTAACTAAAGCACTTGAGAAGAAAAAAAGTTTAAGAAAATTTCTCCGGGAGTTGGAACAATTCTGCTTCCTTTGACTCCAGACGAAGAAAAACTTCCTTAACTTACTTTTGAGTGGGTGAGGACATGGATAACTATTCCCAAAAAACCAGTAATATTGGTTAGTGACGCGAAAACTCACCACTGGAAAAAGACACAGGGGAGTAGCTGGGGAACAGCAAGAGCACTTGGCCTTTCTAGTAGCTGGAAATGAGAAAATTGCCACAGACTGGAGTATCTCTCCCCCACATTCCATCTCTTTGCAAAGGGAGGGAAGAAGACAGGCCTAAGGTGCCTAAACATTTCCTACCTCCCCTTTCTAGAGAAAGATAACCCAGAGTACATTACAGCTTATGCCATTAGATTGTCTTGGCTTGAGAATGTTTGAAATTTAAGAGAAAAAAATCTGTCTACTTAATTAAAAACAATTAGTCCTCAAATACTGCCACCACCAAAAATTGTTTGCGTTTTGGCAAACACATATTTTCCCATCCTGATCAAGCTTATCAAAATGAATGTGAATCTGTTTCTGTCTTCTCCTCTATGTGCACATACGGTCAGGTAAATAAACGTGCACTACAGCTGCATGACAATCCACCTTAGGAAGTTCCTTTTGGGTAGTATTTTTGCTTTCCCTCCATCATTACTTTTGCTGTCTCTGCAGCACAGTGTCACTTTTAAGCACACGTCTGCAAAACCAAAAGAATTCTTTGTCGTCCTCATCCTCACAAGTAAGTTTGATTTATCTCAGTATCATTTATCAAACCTGAAATATAAACATTTTTTTCCCTGACACAAGGAATTATCATAGAGTCACAGAAAATCCTGAGTTGAAAGGGACCCACAAAGAATTATAGGATTTATAGCTGCTGTTGTTTAGGGGGGGGAAATAAAAAAAAAAACAAAACCAAAAAATCACAGGATGCACTTCTTAGATGACAGCACCATATGGATACAAAAATCACATGAGCAACCCCCCCCCCAAATATATAGTCTATTGACACATGTGACCTATCTTTGATAATGCAATAGTCTAACCAATCATTCAAAATCAACCTTTCAGTTCAGGCAGTGAAGAGCATAATAATCAAAATTGCAAAACAGAAGTGTTCTATTGATTTTTGTTAATCTAATCTCCCCCTCAGCACCAGCCTATCATTAGATCCTCACACCTCCCCAGCTCCTGCCCGGCAGCAATGACAGCTGGGCTGTAGCTGTATTGACAACATTCTTATGAAACAATGCCAACCCTTATCAAAATACACTTATCAAAGAATGTGACAACTGCCACTCGTGACTTAAGGATTGTATAATCATAATGCAACCGTCCTTCTAATACTGCTGGAAAATTAGTAAATAAGAGCTCTGCATTTAGCAAGGAGATACTTATTAACTTAATTTTTTTGTACCACTTAATATATCATTGTCTTGTGTTCATTTGTTATATCTCTGCTCTACAGAAAACTGCTAGAGTGGTTTGTAAATCCCATTGTATCAAAAGACAAACAACTGATTCAGCCTGCAATGCAGGAATACGCAACAGAAAATCACTTAATCCCCATGTGGTTTAGTTCTACCCCACTGACTGTGATAAAGGTGCAGACTCGGGAAAGCAGATTTAGTACAAATATCAAAAGCAAGGCTCAAATCCTAGGTCCCAATTGGCCTCTTAGTGTACCTCTGAAATTCGAGGGCTGGGATAAGAAGGCTGCTTCAAACAGTCAACAAGTATTTCCTTTCATATAAACTAGCTCTTTATTGCACTGGTAAAACAGTGGCCACAGCATTACTTATAATCAGTTCCTGACCCTAAAGGACATTATAAGGTCAAAGAGTGTGCTGACAGCTGCACTAGCCTTTGACTAACACTCTCATCCACAATACAGGGAATTCTACATAAATTCTCCCACGAAAGGAAATGTATTTGGTTCTAGTTTACCTTCTGGAGGGATCCTTTCCCTCATCATTATCAGGACTGTAAAGACATTACCTTCCTTGTTTAGTTGCTTAATGTTTGGTGATGTAAAAATAACATGTTATTCAGTAAAAAGAGACACTAGAAAGAGCTGAGCATCTTTCAGGAACACAGCTGAAGGAAAGTTCTCAGGCAAAAAGACAATTTTAAATTAAAATAAAAAACCCAAACTTAGTCAAACAAACAAAAAAAAAATCCCAAGACTCAAACTACAACAAAAATGGTCAGTTCCACAAATCATTCGAGCTCTGGTTGCCTGGTATGAAAAATCTACTCTAACCATTCATTCTGGTGTGTTTTGTGCTGCATACATAATTAAAGCCTACCATTTTTTATTACAGAGAACAAGTGGCTAGATTTTTACCAGCTATATAAAAACACGACATTTGCTTTGGAACGCTAGTAAAAATTTCGTGATCAAATGCAAGGTGTTTTATGGAAGCTTCCTTTCTCTATCATTATCTGTCATTTTCAGTCAAAACAGAGCTAATATTGGACATCTGGGAGAAAGGCTGCTTTTGCAGGTTTTGCTTCATGAGCAGAATATGGCAAATAACAGAATATTTCAAGTTTTCCCCTTTGTGGTCAAAAATAAAAAGCATAATAAATATGTTAAAAAGGGCTAATGAGTCCCAAGCAGCAAGATCTTCATCTTTCAAAGACTTTTATGAACTGTAATTATCTAATTACTGTTAATTGGTTGAGTGGGATGAGGGAGTGCTGTGAGTGCAGGAGGGCATGCATTGTGCTGCACACTCGGTGCTCATCCTGGCACCACTGGGTGTAATACTCTACTTGCTCAGGAATATCAACAATTACATGAAAAGTTTTTTGGTTGAATTTGCAGTTTTCATCTGTGGTTTAAAAACTATTGCTGATTTTTCATGCTGTGTGCATGCTAAATTAGAAAAGTTGACTGGCTTCCTCTCATACTCATGAGGTCCAGAGAAATCCATAGAATCTACATTTTCACTTCATTTTCTACACAAATATCTTCTCTCTAAAAACTGCAACCCTGAAGTAACTAGGTTTTTTTTATCCTGAATCCCAGGCACATAACAAAGGGCTGCCCCTAATGCAATTAGCCACAGTGGACTACGTGAACTCATAAAGCAGGCTCACATATTTCTGAAAACAGGAGTTTTGTCTCATGGTGGTGCCACTCTGTTTTTGTATGTATTAAGTATCTTCAGAACACTGCTGAATGAAGTCATGGTCACCACCAGTCAGGATTCTAGCAGCGCTGTGCCTCAAGGATTAACCCCTTTTAAAGCAGTGTAATGGGGGTGAGGTGATCAGAAAAGGATCAGTTATGCATAATAATACAGTTTTTGATACTCAGCTTTGTGCCAGAACACTTTCTACAGGTGTGATTATTAAAATCTCATCTAAGCCCCATTCAACATGAAGAGCACAATTACGTGCTTAACTAATTTTCACTCTGATCTAGCAGAACTTTGAGTAAGTGGCTGTGTGATGTAGAGGGCTACGTACAGTCAGGCTTTTTTCTCCAAAAATTAAGAACAAAACTGTAACTCACAATGCTAGACAACTGGAATCTGACTAAAATAATGATTTTTGGTCAACTGCTTTCTTCTTCTGAGGAAACAGAATGTGAAGATTTCCAAATTTCTGGTGCATTAGGAAAAGAAATGTAAGGGAAAACAAATGGAAGCACCACTATCTGGCACGCATCATTACCTGCTCACCGGGCTGGGTAAGGCACAAACTGAGCCTAATAGCCCTCCTTTGTCTTCTAAAGCACAACCCAGGGTCCTAAACACATTACTTACTGTCCAGAAATCAGTGTTTCATTAAACAGCCATTTTGCTTGTTAACATCTTCTGCAGTGACAGTTCTATTGTGACAGTGTACACCACACAGCAAAATCACTGACACTGGAAGATTAACAAACACGTAAGAATTTGAAGAGCAGCCTGTGTCTGTTGAATCGGGGAAGGACAGACAACACATCATTGCTGCCTACTCCTCATATCTCAAATAATCGAGCCTATGCTGGCATGTGCATTGGCTCCTTCAGTAACAGGTGCCTCCGCTCAATTAGCTAAATGCTGTCAAGGGGGAACAGAGGTTTTATTTGAAAGAAGACAGCAAGGTGTGCTTCAGCCTGAAGGAGCTCAGTAAGGAGAGAGATTGAAGAAATGAGAAGGGTAGTCTGGATATGAGAAAAAATACTGCTATCTGCATAGATGTCACACTTATACTTTGCAACTCACTATAGTTGTGAAAATACCCCCTGTTTTTATTCTTTTTAGTTTCCCAGAAAAGCAGGGATTAAGTGCCATTTGGAAGATCGTTTCCACGTAACTACAAAAGCATTGCTCTCACTATATTACTATTACTCCACTATTTCATACTATACATCTCAGACCAAATGCAACACTCAAAATAGTTACTCTCCCGTTTTGTTTTGTAATATTTTCCCCCAAAATTTCTGTTACCATCTGGCTGTGCTTCCCATGAAAGAGAAATTCCCATGTGCAACTGGAACAGAGAAAGCTGAACAACGTGTTAGGGGTCGAGAGTCTCAGCAGTGCTTATCAGAACTTTGACATGCGCACAGAGGTTCAAACTGTCCATACCCTTCGGACTCTGGGCTTGGCCAAACAACCTTGAGTCTTCCATGACCAGGAGAGGCCATTCCAACACCTCTAACAGGACACAGCCAGATGTACCTTTTGTTTACTCAGCCTCGGCCTCTTCTGGTAGAGAGTAGGAATATTGAGTGAACACTTACGGATTTTTCTCAGCAACAACATAAAACCCCACCCTTCCAATATTATGTAGAAACCATAACAACAACGGCAGAAGTAGTTTGGATAACACTTGAAGTCGTGTTCCCAACTTTCACTATCAGTCTCGCACCACAATAGCCCAGCATTCTGTAGTGAAGTGCACAGACATACAGTTGAAAGCTGTACACAGACAAACCCTTCTACTTCATCCACGTCTTTTAAAAGCTCAGCCTGAATTTTTCAATAAATTGGATGCTTTTTATCATTTTATGCACCGACCTAAACAAATCTGTGAGAATTTCATGCTCTTTCCGCTCCTTTTTTTTCCTATCTCGATGGTGATATCAGATTTATCACAATAGTTTATAAGTATCTATGATTAATTTTGTAAGCAGCACTATAGAATGATCAACTACACATTCTCTTAATTTTAGATCTGATTATCCAGCAACCATCACTTTCTCCTGAAGTGTTTTCCACAAAGAAATTTAAAAGTAGGAATTAATATGGTCTTGAATTAATTTTCCTCATCAACCAGATGGCCTAATTATTGGCACTGAAAGAGCCAAGAAGGAAAAGTCCTTGTACCAAATTCAAAAGGCTATAGCATGTAACATCCCTTATTTATTTTTGTCTCAGTGAAACTCAGAGTACTAAAATACATGGGGAGAATCTTCACTTAAAATCACAATACTTTTTCTGCTCTGTTCCAAAATGCAATCTAATTAAATCAAAAATTCTTTTTCAAAATTAGCTATTTTCTATATTGTAAATATAATTGAATGTACAGATTTTTCCAATACAAGTTTTAAGACTAATGATAAAAGGCACATGTAAATATCATTCCAGTGCCCCTTTCCATCTGTGACTCACACTGTTATGTGCTTATGAACTTCACATCTTGATACCCTGTGAAGTCTGCAGGTATACTTCATATTTTATAGATCTGAAGAGTCAAATTATGGTTTTCTTTTTTTATCTTTTCTTTTTTTTTTTTTAAATAACCTTTAAATAAGAAAAGGCTTGATGTTTAAGTGTGAAATGAGGATTTTTAACATATTTGTTGTCAACCCTCCAGCCCCTTGTGGTCCACTCAAATCTAACACAGATGCACCATCTTTTCTGAGTAGCACCACAAGACTTCAACTTACGTAAAAGTGTGATATTAAAACCACCAACTAAAAATACTACTTGAAACTTTATCTTTTTCATCTAGTGGCTTTAAAATAACCAATATATGTTTGTTTTAATCACTATGACTTTCTGGCACGTTAAAGCACTGCAATACAAAAGGATTCTAAGTTTACTCAGTTATTACGGCACTGTCTGAATTTCAGTGTACAGGCTAGTCCAGGTTGGAAGAAGGCAGCCTCCTCCACCCTTTTTTCTTTCTTCTTAATAAGCTCTTCCTGGCTCTGAACAGATCTTGCCTGGAGTAAGTGGGAAGGGTGGTTTGCTGCTCCATGGCTGCTGTAAGGTAACTGCTCTGACAATTACACCATTGTCCCTCCTCAGTGTAAAGCAAAAACACTTAGTTTCTGCATCCTGACTTTTGGATAATATACCTCAGTGTGCTGGGCGGTTTGATTAACATGTAAGGCTTTGAAACTCTTTACCAAAGGCAGCAGGGCAGAGTAGCATTTTCTAAATTCATTGCAGGTGGAAGCTCACAAGATTTGTGATAAAGCTACCTGATCATCAAAAGCAACAGCTCCCATTGGCTTTTGTGGATTTAGTTGTAGCCCTGAACGAGCACAATCTCATCTGTTAACAGTCTTTGTTTCTGGCATCGTTGTTTTTCTCCCTGGCTCGTGATTTTTGCTGGCTCTTCCTCTGATATGCTCCATAGTAGAAACATTTTCATAGATAAAACATATAACCTTCCCAAATGAAAACATTTAGAGGAAGTAATCATTTATGGCCATCACTTGTGAGGAAATGCTTCATGATTCTGAGACCATTTGCATTAATCTCCAAAAGCTCAACTGAACCTTCCTGCTCTAGCAAAGCTGCATACAATTTTTACGTTATCAAATAGTCTACGGTAATAGAGCTCCCACTTTAGGGGTTTATCCTGTTCAGAAATAATAGATATTGCTTAAATCTTGCAAAGTGAAGAAGATCATCTGAGCATTTCAAGGGCCGTTTTTTTTAACACAGTTAAATGTTTCCCCTCAAGTGTCCCCAGGGAGAGTGAGCTAGAAACATCACTGATATTCAGAAGCTTTCTGTTTCTAACACTGCTTCAACAGATTTGCTACTGCTTCAACTACTGAGTGCAAGGGCAGTGACATGGGTTGAAACCCACCAAATGAGTGGGTTTGAACTGTAGTGACCAGCAGCACAAATAACAGCTAGAGGCCAGTCACTGGTGCTGCGCCCCAGAGAATTACACTGAGGCAAAATTAACATCTCCACTACTGCTGTGGATGATGGGACAGCACATACCCTCAGCCAATTTGCAGGAATATGACTTTGAGGAGCGAGTGGTGATTGAGGTGCCATTGAGAGAGAGCTCAGCCCTCTGAAGAAATGAACAGGCAGGAATATAGTGAAGTTCAAAGGAAAACGCAAAGCCCTGCATCTGAGAAGGAATAACCCCATGTACCACTACAGGCTGGATGCCAAATGTCTTGAAAGTAGCTTTGCAGAAAAAGACCTGGAGGTCCTGGTGGCCAGCAAGTTGACCAAGAGCCAGTGATGCATCCTTGTGGCAAAGAAGGTTGAGTCCATCCTAGACTGTATTAGGAAGAACATTGCCAGCAAGTCAAGGGAGGTGATCCTTCTCTCCTCTACTCTGCCTTGGTGAGAAACATGAATGCTGTGTCCAGTTCTGGGCTTCCCAGTGTGAGACAGACATGGGCATGTGGTGCAGTGAGCCCAATACAAGGACACAAAGGTGAAGGGATCAGAGCATCTGACATGAGGGGTGGCTGACATTGCTGGGGCTGGTCAGCCTGGAGAAGAGAAGGCTTAGCGGAGATCTCACTAGTCTGATCTCCATAAATACCCAAGAGAGTAAAGATGAAAAAGCCAGACTCTTCTCAGTGGTATCCAATGACAGAAAAAGAAGCAATGCACACATAAAATACAAGACATTACATTCAAACAATAAGAAAAAAACCCACTTTTTTACTGTGAGGGTGGTCAAGCGATAGTGCAGGTTACCCACAGGGGCTGTGGAGTCTCCATCCCTGAGGATGTTCAAAATCCACACAGACAAAATCCTGAGCAACCCTCTCTAGCTGACCTTGCTTGAGCAGCAGGTTGTACTAGACCCTCTCCAGAGGTTTCTGCTCACCTCATTTCGTGAACCTATGACAAAATTGGTTTTGGTTTCCATCACACAATAAACACAGTAACTCCTTCTGTTGCAACAAATGTGTTTAATTTAAAAGCTTGTGATTAAAACTACCAACATTTTTATCGCTAAATCATAGTTTTCTTTGCAAAATAGAAGGAACTGAAGAATAGAATGTCTCCACAAGTAAAGCATAAATACATCTACACAGATGTGAAGACATGTGCTGCTGAATTTTACTGTGACATGGCACTGGGTAAAGGGAGAATGGATTCACTATCTCTGAATGTTAAAGAATGAGGGGGAAAAAAAGCCAAAATTGTTTTCCTACCCCTTCTCTTTGTTTCCTTCTTCTGTGAAAATGTTAATCCATACACTCATTTTGTGTTCATAATTCCATCTCCCTCTCTCTCCTCTAATCTTCTATTTGTTTTCTTTCCTGAAAAATCTTTGTTAGGACATACCTAGGCTGACGGGTAAGAAGCAAATCAGGATTCCTTATCTCTGAGCTCCGGCATTCACTTTAGTTAATTGAAATCTTTCAGGTCTAACAAATCCACTTTTATTTCTCCAGCTAGCTAGGAGAGAGTCACAAAAGCATCTTTGCACAATAAAAAGAAAAGAGCTCAATGTTATGTCTGACAGGGCTTAAAATAAACTTTTTAAAAAGGTAGAAACCTGCAAAGAAGTTTAAAGTAGCCTTTAAGTATTAAACTGTCATATTTTTAGCATGACATGAGGACTCACTACTATTTCATACAAATATGTTGCCCTGGAGAGATGGAAGCCTCATTTATTATGCTGGGAAGTTGTAGCTAAACCTTACACTTTCCAAGGCAAAACAGCAATATCCTTCTGTCACAGAGTAGGCAACTTTCTACTTTACTGTGAGATTCTATGAATTTGAAGTAATTTATCTCTTTGAATATCTAAGTAATGATTTACCAACGTTCTCATAGAACTTCATCCTTGGTACATTATCTTTTTAGTAGAACAACTTTTAAGATTTGGCTGTTCTGGTTCTACGTCCAGTTGGAGACATGGAAATTGAGGGTATCCACAGTAATAAGAGATAGAAAATTGCCATGCTAAAATTCAGATTACGCCTACTTCAAATTATGCCTATTTCAAATTCCTGCCTGACCAAACACTTCCATGAACGAGACTGGAATCTTTGCTCAAATAAAGTAAGTAATTTTTAAAAGGTTAAAGCTATAAAGCTTAATGCTTCATGAGATTCAGAGGTGAAACAAATAATAGCTAGTCAATCAAGAAACAAAAAATGTTTGCCACTTTGAAGTAATTCTGAGCCCAGGTATTCACTAGTTTTACCACAGTACCTCTCATTCCCTCTCCTCCAACAGAACAGCTTTTGATGCCTTGTCTTTTCTTCCAGACACTTCTCCACTGTGACAGGAGGACTCAGCCAAAGAAGTTCTGCTCTTTTGTTCAACTTTCATCCAAACTAATGACACTGACATTCACATTGGCCAAGTGGACAAAGCGTAGGATACTAACAACAGTTTTACTATAGTTAACTAAAGATAGACAAGTAAGAGTTACCCTGTTCTTACCTATGGACACCAGCAGTATTCCCCAGTTTTTTCCCCACTAAATAGCGCAGTTGTAAATAACCTGTATTTGGACTTCCACACATATGACATTTTCAACCACTGACTTTCTTCTAATGACTTTGCTGCCACTATTAACATTACAAGTGCCCTAATGTCTGCAGGTTTCTCTCCTAGGGTTCCTATGACAGTATAAGCCCCAGGTTTCCTTCTTTTTCTTTTTTTCTTTTCTTTTTTTTTTTTTTTGAATTACAAATTTAGTTGCAGAGAGAACTTTGAAAAAGTAGCTTTAAAAAAAAATCTCAGAAAGCAATTATGAAAATGTATCACAAGGGAGTTTTTTTACAATCTGAATTTTTAAGCAAGTCTCACCATTTTGAATATCTGCCTTCGACAATATTGCTTAGTTGTACTGCATAAGAAAGTTGTATTTCTCTAGGACCAACTCAATAGTTCATGTTTCAACACACATTTTAATTATTAACTAATACAGCTTTGGAACATAGGTCAGCTAAGTTTTTCATTTGTTTTGAGCAAAAACTACTATACAAGGTTCTGATACGCCTAATACAAAAACAAATTCTTATCCCCATGCAGAAATTATTCCATCAAGTTTTTGGCTGAAGCAGCAAAAATCTGTTTCTCTCCTTGTGTGATTGTCGAACGTTTCTTTTCCCCCACCCATTTAAGAGTGCAAAATTCCCTCCCTTTCAGCTTACAGACCATGAAGGAAGGAAGGGGACAGCTTTGGCATCGGCTGCCCCCTTCAGCGCCCCGTGGCTCCGGGCGCTGTTCGTGGTGCTGAAACAAGACTCCCGAGGATGGGCACAGGCACCCGCCACAGCCAGAGCAAAAATACTCCCTGTATTCTTCCATTAGGTAGAGAGAAATATCCGTTTTGCCAGTTCTCCATTATAAACAAAACTAAATGCACTTCCCCACTGAACTTTAGAGAATTGTAAATTATTAATACTTTGAACTTACGGCTCTCAGCGCTGTGAGAGTAGAAAAAGAACGAGCTGATTAAAACACACTTTAAAAAGTCAAATATCACTGTTCCCATGTAGAGAAAGAAAATAATCGGTAGAAATAAAGCAACTTGTCTGTGCAAAGCGGTTTGGACCAAGAGCTGAGGCAAGTCTTCTTGTAGTTCAGACTGACATCTACATGGCCAGAGCTTAGGGTACTTGTCAAGCTCTCAGGGCAGGACACTCCACATCGCCATTAACAAACTTCCTTTGCACCCCAATGTGCTCTGGGGAAAGACATCCTGGCATTATAAACAGAGGTCAGAATAACAAGACCTTTAAATGTTTTGAGGAAAAGGGTACTTCACCATACAACTTTTCTGGAGGCTTTATTATCCTCAACTCATTAGTAAGACTTCATTCTTGTTTCAAGCCACTAATGTTTTCAAACTGCTGCAGCAAGCTTCAAGAAATGTTGTTCCAGTAATCAGCAAAACAATCCCCACTTTAAGCTTATTTATTTCTCAGAGTAATACCCCTTACTACAGGAGTAAGTTCAGAGCAATAGCAATTTCTGTTCATAATAAATGCTTCTGCAAAATTTCTAATTTCTTTATGTAGTCATGTTTTGGTGCCTGTCTCCCCTGCCTCCATTTTGAGTTCAGGGTATCTGTAGACAACTGCAGATCATACCATAACTTTTAAGAAGAAAAAAAAAAATATTTGGTGGCAGAACAATACAGAGGGAGAACAGCATCTACAATAGGCTGATTAAAGCAATGCTTTTGTAAAAACTTACTTTTTTCTTCTACCCTCACTATAGCCCTGTGTTTCGGGCAGAATTTTTTTCCACATCAGATAGTAGCAAACAAAAATACAAAGTTGATTGTTTTGTTTTAAAGGAAAATTTTACAGAACAAGCTCATGAAGAGGAAAAATTATACTTATGTACTTGCAACTTGCACTTGAGACCGTCAAGCAGCCCTTTAATACACATTTGCTCAAGAAATACTGGTTTTAAAATAACAGTTCCATGACACAGAAGTATGCAAAACTAACGTGTGTGTATTCACAGACAACCCTTGGATGACTCCATACCATAGGAACTTTTACTTCAAATAATAAAACAAAGGGATTTTTCCTTGCAGATGACTGGCTGAATAAGGTGACTACCCAAACACACAAAAGGATTATAAAGATTGTGGACTTATTCCATACTGAAGAACTGAGTGGCAGTTTCTGACACCACTAATGGCATTTTAGCTCACTTCCTGCAATTTTTATAAACGCAGAGCACCAACCAGCTTGCTGAATGAGGGTTCTGGTTTTTGAACCCTTTTAGCACTATGCAAGACAAAACCTGCCAAAAATTAGACTCTTTTCTTGTTGTTTAAAAAGCCTTGAGGTAGTGTCTCTCTCCTTTGGAAAGAGAACTGTCAGGTAAGCTGGAGCAATGCAAGAGTTCAGACTCTTAGCACTTTCGTGATCAGAGTCTCAATAAATTGTCTGCAGAACTGCATACCTAAAATTAAAAAAGCCAATACAAATACTTCATTAAAAGGAGGTGCTCCTTTTGATAGCCAATAGACATAAACATGAGGCACATTTACAGATAAAGGTGTATTTTGGTTTCACAGCTCTAAGATCTTAGAATCACAAATATCAGCATTTTATACGGTCCCTGGGGAGAGAAAGCTCATAAAAAACATTGCCTCTGAGCATCCTATCTGTTGCTTTACCTGCTCCTGCCCCATCATTCACTGAGTTTCAAATGAAACAGCATTTCTGTTGACAAAAGAGGGCTCTTATTAAGTTCCCACTTGTCATAGCATCTTTGTGAGAAGTTAGGAATGCAGTGGGAGATCACTGACTTCCACTGGTGTTCATATTGCCTTTTTTTTTTTATTTTTTCCTTTTTATAAGCACAACATTTAAAATTAAGTTCTTCCTTGTCCTATACCAAGCCCCGGGCTGATGAGGCCCATCTGTCAGACTCAACAACACCTGCAATCAGCAGGCATGTTCAAGCTGACAAAGGGTCAAGGCTCATGGGCAGAGTACTGCTCATGGAAGGAATGTGGCTCTGAATTTGCAAGCACAGTTAAGGAAAAGTTCTGGTGTCAAAGATTTGTGTTGCTGTCCCTTTGGGAAAAATTTATGAGGAAAAATATTGAAAGATATTCCATTCTCCAGGCTCTCCTGTGCATCCAGTTTTCTCTATTTCAGTTTATTAGTCTTCATCCTGTGTCTCCTGCAGCAGCTTTTGTCACCACATGAATAATTAACGTTAATAGTCTCATCAACTTTAGGACATAGTGCAAGACTCATTGAGCGAATGTTGGTTGAGCTTTCCTGTCTCATGAAGTCTTTTCGTTCACATAAGAGAACCCAGAGAAGAAAAGCTGAGCTCTACTTCTTCGGTGTACCCCGAACGGGCAAATGTGTATTAGCATTAGGTGTAGTATCTCATGGTATATAAACATGGCAAGATTGTCAATTAAATGTGAACATTCAGTGAATACCAAACACAATGCCATCTAATAGCTGGTTTTACTTTAATCTCTCTAAATCCATCTGTAAGATTATTTTTGTTGTTGTAACATCATATAGTATCATAATATCATGGTTACATTATGTTAGGCCATGATTACTTCATAAATTTTAAATGAGGGAAAAAAAAACAACAACCAACCAAAAAAACCAGCAGAACTGTTTCAATCACAAAGTGTCGCTTATACACTCCCTAAATGGGTTTATCCACTGAAGATGTCGGCACAAAAGAGATGAGTGATGAGAACCTAACAGATCCCTTATGTCTAACCACTACTGCTAGTAGTAATTTAAGCTCTATTACCCTGTGAGAAAATATTTCTGCTTTCTAATCCACAATGGAAAACTAGAGTTACAATGAGTTTCCCCCTTTTGGTTGTGACTATAAATGAGGCATGGATAAAGTGAGCACCAAATCCTACTTTTGATAAGCAGACTACCAAGTTAGGTTGCAAAATGTAACTACACAAAGGACAAATGCATCTCACTGAACTCTTCAAGTCGCAGCACTCTTTCCTCCAAAGTGAAGTACAGTTGTTGTTAGCAGGAACACCTGCAGTTCCATTTAAGATGCCCATTTTACGAAAATGTGACAAATTGTTGAATACCAATACAGCTGAATAAAATGCCATATTATTCACCAAGTATTGTAAATTATGCCCATTTCTCTTATTAAAAAAAAAAAGGTCAAAATAGACAATCAGGACTTTCATGGATTCTGCCTCACATAAAAAAACCTCACAAAATAAATCTCTGCTTAAATTTGTCAAGAAACAGGGAACTCATCTTGACCACAGTAAGAATACAAAAATAATTAATTGCCTAAGTATCCAGAATTTGAAAATGGAAGTAATTCAATTTAAAAAAACACAGAAGTTTTAGCATATAATAAACAACTGAAATATTAATGTATGCATGAAACATACTTAATATAATACTATTGTATCTTCATCTTTTTAATTTAGCACATGCATAACAACATGATGCTTAGGTATTAAAACCTCATTAAAGTGTTTGAAAAAAAATTGTGTGTTTTAAAAGCAACCTGTACTATTGATAGTGCTTTTTAAGTACGAGTGCATTCTTCACTGTTGAGTAGAACAAGAAAAACTCCAGTGCTGATTTGAAATGGGTCTAAACTCAGAGAAAAATGCCAAAATAATCTGATCTGATGACTATCAGCTGTAGCAAAAACCAGTAGATTCAGTAGAACTGGAGGAAATAACTCACTAGCACATTTTTTTTTTTGCATTAAACTGGAACCTGCCTTGCAGTAGGACACAGAAGCATCAGACTGGGCATGTGCTTCAGTCTGCTCCCGAACTTCAGACCTTAGTCAGGGTCTTTGCTTTAATGTTGTGTCTTCCCACAGCGGCAGGAGGAACAAGCCAAAGAACAAGGCAGCTGCTGGACAGCAGCACTGCCTGGAACTGTCTCACACTCACTGCCAACGGCTCCCATCCATGTTTGGATTGTCAGTGTCCCTAAACGGGGCAACAGTCCAAGCCCTAACTTCTACAGAATATTATAATTCAGTCTGCTGTTCAACTTCCCAAGTATTTTGCTTCTTTCCTCCACCCCGGTACTTAAATAAAACCCAGCCCATTAGACACCACTCCATACATTTTGGTGACTTACCTTCCTGGCATGTTTTAATTGGGTAAACTTGAATTGGCTTAAAAGTAAGGAAAAAAATAAATTGAGAGGGAGATCAGGAAATATATTGAAACTCATTTTGCCTGCTTAGTATATAATGAACGATTACAGCATTAGCTTTAAGGAGATAATTAGTTT
The DNA here is from genome assembly GCA_013396775.1 of Cephalopterus ornatus. Classification (NCBI taxonomy): domain Eukaryota; kingdom Metazoa; phylum Chordata; class Aves; order Passeriformes; family Cotingidae; genus Cephalopterus; species Cephalopterus ornatus. Next base: position 270,126 of record VZRE01011175.1, on the reverse strand, counting down.
CATAGTCCATAAGAGTGACTATTTATTGGAGACACTAAGAATAATTTCTTTGTGTGAGTGAACGAATAAATTTTAATGAAGACAAATGTGATATTTGGGGTTAATACAATTAAAAGCAAACATATAGCACATTTAGTAAATTGAAAACCTACTAGTTGCATGTATAAAATACTCATTTGTTTTAGAAGTATTCTGTAATTTTTAAAACTAAGTACAGACATCTACTTTTAATTAAAGTTCTAAACCTGTTCTTTTTCTAGGTTTAATCAGTACCCATAGCACCAAAATTGTAGATGTTAAAAATATGAAACAATTCATTAAATAGCCTAAATAAACAGTAATTGAGAAAAAAATTCAAGCCTCATCCAGGGGAAAAAAAAAAAAACAACCCAACTTGCCCATATTCTCCCATCCCATTAAACAGAGGCAACATATAAAGTTGAAACAAAGGAACTTCAAAGTAGAGGGGCAGGCCAAATGGTAGCTTATTGGGGACTGGGACATGAAAATGAAGTATCTATTATATTTTTTAAATATAATAACTAAAACTCATGATAATACTTTCTGCTATTTGCATCTGCTTGTAGGAGATATGAGATTTTTATTTCTGGTTACTACTTATCACATACACTGCACAGTGAACTATGTCACTCACATGTTGACTTTGAAAGCATCTAAGTAAACAGATGACTCTCCACCCTGACTCTTAAAAAGATATGTTTGCTTTAACACTCCTGCAAACACACAGGCCCTGATAACTAACAAAAGGAGTGAGGGTCTTAGAATATTGCACCACCCTGGTCCTGAAGTTTCCTCTCTGCTTTTCCATGGCAGCCAAGCACAGTGTGTAATACCCATCTTCAACGTATCTGATGGTTTCTGCAGCCCAGCAGACTCTTTACCAGCCCAAAGCAGCCTAGAAATATGAAGTTATTTCCCTTCCATTTCCCTGCAATACAAAGTGCCAGGCTGTCAAGAGTTCCACTGTAAGAACGGGATTTTTGTCTGAAATCCCATTTATTTAGATAAGCAGCAAAAGTGACGTAGTAGAACAAAGAGAAGAAAAATGATGCTAATTGGGTATGTGGAAAAATCTCCATGCCGAGAACTGTAGGACTTCATTATCTCAGAGCACTATTCAAGTGCCAAAAGATACTGTGTACACAACATGATGAGAGTTCGGGCAGGTCTGGGAGAAAGGTAGGAGAACAGCAGAGTAGGCAGTAGCACAGTTAGACAAATTCAGAAAAGATGGATAACACAAACAGCAAAAGAAAGGTATCTTAGAAAAATACTGTACCACCCTAATTGTATACAATTGCAGATTCTTGTCTGCACCCTGTTAGAATACTTGAACAACTCTAGCAGCAATTTTCTAAAACACTGGTATAAATGTTGCCATTTCACCCCTATGCTAACCTCCATCATATATCCTCATTTCTGTAAGTCCACATATGCCTGCTCCAGTCTGGAAGATACGTGGTCATTTCAAGATAAATCTCTAGTCTCACTCAGGAAAGTTATCAACAGTTCTAAAGTCCTGTGTGTTAATTTTGCATAGAATTGAAAGTGGTTCCAAGTCAGTCATGCAGGGGTTTAAGCAGTTTGCCTGAAACCATAGGATTTCTCCTTAAGGCAAGTCAGTCAGCCAAGTGCTTTGAATTGGAATTCTCCTTTATGCAACACAATAAGTAAAATTCTTCAAACCCCATGTAACAGCACTGCTGTTGTGGATTATACACTGTGATGTTTTTCATAAACTACCTATTGTGTCTGCCTGGATAATGCTAAGGCCTGTATTCTTTTTTTTTTTTTTAGAAAGCAAACTGCATTCAACCTGCCAGATTAATGACACTTATAAATAAATAAAAATCCACAATTTACTGTTAATAGAAGACCAGCTGGCATCCTACAGTGGAGCTGAAGGCACAGCGTGCACTGACAGAGATTGGTGATAGGTTGCTGATTCATTTTTCATTTATTTTATGGGTGTTTTTCAGCATGAGGAGCTTGCAAGCTATGATGTGGCTATCTCTGTCCGAGTGCTATCTCATCCTCATAGCAGAAATCAGTAATTAAAGTTTAATATGCAGCATTGAGACTATCTGCATCTCTCAAGGGGCCACTAGAAGGAAATTAGCAAAGAATGATGCAAGTTTGCTAGAAGGATTTGATAGCCAATTCTAATTTCATCAGCTTTGATTGGAAAATGGGAATGGCACCTCCGGGACACTAGCAGTGTATTTGTTGGACGTTTGTCGTCTAAATAAACACAGCACATTGCAAACTTTGGGCTTACCCAATGTAAACCCCTGCAATTGCCCTGGATTTGTCCTGCAGAAGCTCCTCACTCTGTTCTGATAACCCAAACTCCCCGGCATAAAACACTGTCACGCAGAGTCGAGCGGAAGAGGAGCAGACAGACAACTGAAATTATATGCTGATTAGATGCCAAGAGGAGATTGTTTCTAACGCTGTGCCATGCCAGCAACTAAACAAGATGAAGCCCTTTTAGCTGAAACAAGAATCAGTTTGTAGCACCTTTGGTCTTTTGTGCAAGAGAAAGGGTTTTTTGAAAGGTTATTCAAATGGTTTAAGTGTTTCGAAAGGTTGTGGGCTTATAGAAAGCTCATGAGTTTCAAGAATACTTTACCAGATCTTTGGGTTCTCATCAAGCTCAAGTCAAAACAGTTTCTTACCTGCATTATTTATGCTTTGTACTTCTACCAAACCATCTTTCTCTATGCAAACCAAGCAATGCCAGCAAATTCACTCTGTGCCTTTTCTGAAGTGACTTCTTCCCACATTTTCCAGTGCTCTCAGTTTACCATGCAGTAACCAAAGGAATATTTCTGCATTCTGGGTTATAGAATAGGTACTTCAGAGATGTATTTCCACGAGATTTTCTGACCTGGCTAGCAAGAGAATAGGAAGGCTTTTTTAGCCTGCTCTACACTGTCATTTCTTGTAGCTCTGTCTCTGTTACAACAACTCTCTGCTGTGCACAACTACAAGTGGTTAGTGTAGTAGTAAAAGTCCTTTACCTACAATTTCAAAATCAGCCTTTTGGCATGACATGAAAGGGAGACAGTGTCGGGTCTTTAGGTTGGAAACTATTTCATATAGTTTTCATTTCTGTAAGAAGTTTTACATTTTAGATTTCTGCTCCCTGCTTTTCTTCATTTCAGGAAAGAATGAAATCCAGCTACATTGCAGCTGTACTGATTCCAAGCATGCATCAGTACCTGGAATACGGACCAAGAAGCTGGAATATAAAAGTGGAAGACAGATTCAAGAGACAAGACTGATGTGCAATGTCCAGCAGGCATTACTCTATCCTGCATCAGGTTCTGGAAAATAAACATTACTGTTGCTGGCCAGACTAGTAGTAGAAATATTGCCTGGTTTGGAAAAGAACTTGTACTTGTGATGAAGATCCCTGGCTGTGAAGAGGCAATTACTGATTTAAGCCAAGTAGCTCAAGAAAGGAAGTTTCAAGTGTCAGCTGCTAATCTGAGCAAATCAATGTAGTTTGGATTAGTGCAATGTGAATTTGAAGAAAAAATTTTCAGGTTAACAAATTCACTTTTCTTTTGAAAGTCCCCATGTGTACAAGCTTATGTAAGCTTAATTGAAGTCAACAAAGTGCAACTTCTTCTTTAAATTTAAGCACCTTTTATAGGAGTTTAATTAATGATTATAGTCACCAGGGTAAGTTTTTCAAAAAATCAACAAAGGACAGAGGGGTTTATGCCTTTGTTTATAGCTATGGTAAACAAATAACAGTCCAGAGAGAAACCTACAGTTTTTATTTGACTCAGGCAACTTCTAATGAATATAGCAGTTTGGATTCTAATGGGGTCACTAATTTTCATTTCAAATATGAAAGGTTTATTTCAATATTATTGAGATTAAATGCCCCAGAGAAGTAGTGGAACAAGAGTTTTTATTTGTTTAATTATTTTTTTAAAAAATAAATGTATGCTGGTTTGCTTTTCGCTGTTCTGGCAAATTCTTCACTTTTACCACTGTATTCTGACTGTTTGATTTGAAGGTGGGAAGGGAGAGGAATGGGGAACACCTTAAAGGTTTGTTCGGAAAAAAATATTCTTTTGTCCAGCAAAGGACTCCAGCAAGAAGTTTCTGAACTTCAATAGAGTTTGTTTAAAATACAAGTAATTTTCTTCCAAAAACACCAGTTATTTCGATGAAGAAGGTGCTGCCTACCAGAAGCAAAGAGCTAGGAAGCCATCACACTGATCTGATTCAATTTGCCTGAGATGTTAACCTACATATCTAATCAGGGAAGCCCAATTGCTCCTAATGCCTACTGAAGTAGCAAATCTTTCCTACTGTACCAGGCTTCAGGATTGACCAGAGGACCTGAGAAAACTCCTCAACACCCTTAAAGCATCAGCATCAGGAGCCGTGACTGGCAGCAATAAACAACTAAGACATAAAATGTTCCAAAAAACACACTTTTCTTCTCTTCAGGCCTTTGTTATCGCTCCCTTCTGCACTGTTGGGGTTTTATTAATTTCTACTAGGGTTTAGTTCCATGATTTAACTCTGCAGTATAGAGCATGGGCCAATGCAGTCATTTGTATGGATAGGGGAAAGACTTTGGGAATTGGTTTTTTATTGTTGTTGTTTGGATTTGGGTTTTTGTTTGGGTTTGTGTTTTTTTTTTTGTTTGTTTGTTTTCAAATTTTTTTTCCCTTGGGTCTTTACTTGAATAGGTGTTTGGGACTCTTGGTTCTGCTCTCAAATTCGTCACCTTCCTTCTTATATCTGCATAACAATTTCTATTCTGACTCAAAAAAAAGTGACATTAAGAAAAGGTTTGCAAAACATTGCTCTTCTCTTTCATCATCTTACCTCTTCTAAATGATTCAGCAATGATAGCATTATATACTGCTAAGCCCCTTGTGTGTTTGTAAGCTGTCAGAGTCAAGTGGCAAACTGCACAAAACTAGCCTGGGTACCCAGTGATCTGACTATCCTCGGGTATGTGTGCGGTCTGCAAGCTGCTAGAGATGTTTCACAGTTTTTCACCGTAATTTTTGATTCCTCAAATTAGTTTTCCTTCCCCTTCCCACTACCCAATATTTTGAAACAGTTAAGGTACCAGAATTGATTTATGATATGTGCTTGCTTTACATAAATAAGTTAGTTTAAAAACATTAGCTTATAAAATAGCTTTTGTCATTGTTCTATCTCTGAGAACCCAGGTAGTCATTACACAGATTTATTTACACTGGGAGCCTCCAAGCTAGCGTAATTATCTCATTCTCTATATTTGTATCAGGGCACTGCTGAAGGCAATAAAAGAATATGCAATAAGTGGTCTTTCCCACGACTTTATATTGTCATTTAATATGAAGGTGTGTGTGAGAGGGTAATTTTGTTGTTACCTGCATCAAGGACAGCCTTATGAAGGTGAAAAACTCCATACCCAGGAGAGTTCACTAAGGGTGCAGACACACTCTTTTAACAACAGTGTTATAATTATTCAAAGTTTGCCATTTCATATTTTTACTTAATGTTTGTTGATATAAGCTAGAAAAGATTAGTGTAAAGTTATTTTGTAATGAGCAAGACAACCCTTTGTGTTCACAGCTGATCAATAACAACTTACAGTGCAAGAACTGTGATACACAAACTGCCTTACTTCTTGCTAGTTTACTTGGCAATAAGGAGGGGCTGTACCACTGTCACACACTGAACAAATAAGCCTAATGCTGTTATTAATAGTGTTTGAAATAGAACCCTCTTAGTTCTGAAATCTTGTTTAAGCAAAGCTCAAGTCAAAACATCAAGTCATCTGAAATTACAAAAACATAAATTTTAAAAAAACATGGTTTTATTCCATTTAAGGCTAAGCAAAAATGGAATTTCATATTGCTTGGGAAGCTTTGTCTCATTTTTACGCTCTCACTGTAATAAACTCTTCATGTGTCCACTAGCAGCCAAACACACATGCAGAACCAAATCCTCTCCTGTTTACAGCTTTTCCTTGCCTGCATCCAACACTCATCTGGCCGAAATAATCTGGGCCCCTTTATGACAATGTGGAGCCGTCAGGAAGCCAGATCATACAAGAGAATCCAACCCACTGTCATTAATATTGCGTCACCTCTGGACAACTGTAACGCAGCATCGTTACGCTGCAGTGCCTCATCACTGCCCCTGTGCTGACACGCAGGTCCTTCTAGGAGAGCAACTACCACTGTTACTACAGGAGACTGGTTCATTTCTGCACAGAACTAATCGCCTAATAAAATCAAAAGGTTAGTCTCAGAGCAAGAAAAAGCCTTTCCTGCACAAACAGTGAAATAAATAAAGCCTTTGCAAGCCTCCTGCTGCCGGGCACCATTTTGTGGAGATGGCAACATCTGAGGCTTTGGAATAGCGAGGACCTGGCAGAGCGTCTGACAATGAGCTACCACACTGTGGGTGTCAGGAGCCACACGTCAGCAAAACAGCATTCACCAGCTGGAGGCCCACAAGTGCCAGTTTTAATTACAAACTTTATTTTCAAATAGAGTTCACAGTTTATACAGGGTACGCTTCGTGCCATCAGAACATTTGAGCGCTGCACCAACCAAACTGGTGGCTTGTTATTTTCTTAAAAATAGAAATGTAAACATAATATGTTTGTATTCGTTCAGAAGAACAGTAATCTTTCACAGTCAGTTTGTCAAGCATGTGTTATCCAGATGTGCAAGCAAAATACCCAGCAATTCCCTCTGTACACAGAGCTGTTATCCCTCTGCTCTACTTCCACCTTTAGACTCATGATTATTCCTTTTATAGTTTTGTTTCTTACAAATTCAATCTTCTTAGTTCTACAGATTTAAGTACATGTACATTCACCTAAATGCTGATTTAAATGTTTGTTTTAGGTTTGCCAGAGAGATCGTTGCTCACTTTTGCACACCTTTATTCCATTGTACTCGTGCCACAACGAAGGAGGCAGAAAATATGCAAGTAAAAAGAATTGGTCAGTCAGTTTGTGATTTCACCCGTGCTTTCCAATGTTCATTTGGCAAAAGTGTACCATTTTATTGCTGCCCTAGACTTCATTCTTCTTTCGTTTTATAACCATCCCTCTTCTTCCAAGCCATTGTTGTAATACATTTAATTAAGGACTCCATTCTAAACTTTCTGCATTAACCTTAAGAGGGTCTTAAAAATATTAATTCCTTCATAAACAGGGTCTGACGGTCTACATATAGCTACATATGCATATATATATATTAAAACTATTTAAACATTATTTTCAATAATCTTGGTAATGTGATAATGAGACCTAGATACAATAAATAAGAGCTTAGAAGGTCTTATTTTCCTTGTGTACTGCACCAAATTCTGATCCTCCAGAAAGTGCCTGGAGGATTTTTTTCTCATCACATATTATATCAATTTCTATTTGCTACTGTAAGCTAGTTTGAAACAGCATGCAAAGCAGGCTGTAGGTAAGGAACTCTCCTGGCATCAGGTACTTCATAATACTTTTAGAAACTAGAATCTGATGTAAAAAATACTGTGTCTGTTTTATTCCACAGAACTGGAAAATGATGCAGTGTTGTTCACCTACAGTGAACAGACATCATGCATTAATTAACTGCTTCTTAAACTGTCCATGTAGATTAATGGAAAGAATTCCACTAGAGATGGAAACTAGCTCACTACAAAATAAAGCATCTGAGTGACAGACTGGTAATCTGCGTTTAAAAAAATGGAGGAGATACGAATGAAAGGACAGAGACATATCAGATATATGCTGTCAAAAATATCTTCTAGAACTTGCTTCACCGAATTCCTTTATAACACACTGACAGGGATGATGTATCATTTAATACTTGAAAAGATTCTCCAGTAAGCCAGAAAAGCGAGGAGCGGCTCTTTTGACCCTGGCTCCCAGAATAATTATGATTATCTGCACTATTTAGCCTGAAAGGAATCGGACACTGTTCATGGTCTGTTAGTTCAGCTATGATGTTTGATAATCTATACACACAAGTCATTAAAGGTCACTCAACCTTAGAGTACTTCAAACACACTTAGTTAGCCTTTACTGAATGGTAAAGTGCAAGTGCCCCATTTCTATTGCTATGATACTATTGAAAGACTGGAACTGCTGAAGGATGAAAATAATTTCATTTTATGTCTGCTATGTAGAAAGATTTGAATAAACTCAGTTGTTTGGTTGAGCTGTAAATATGAAACGCCTGCTAGGATGTCAAGAGGAGTGAAGACCAAGCAGATGAAAAATGAAGCTGAAGAAAATTAAGATGATTCTGTACAACTGGTTAGAAGTACTACCAAAATCTTCCCCTTCACCCCAACACAGACAAACCCCCCCAACTGTATAAGCATTCCTTAGCTACAAGTTGACCTCAGTTGACTAAAAAATTAAATTTAAAAAATATAGTGTATCAGTTATCTATGTAGACCTACACCATGGATTTAGGGACACTTGGCTACACTTCAGCCTACAAGGGAAGCAGCCATGGAATCATCACACAGGGGAGCAAAGAGGCACACCGAAAGAGCTCCTTTTCAGTGAGAAAGTACTACGCTCACTGAAAACAACCATACATTTTCTGGCCACTTTGGGTAACAGATCCACCTGATCTTTCACAGATGACACCTTTTTCACTGTTTGAAATGTACAGAAAATTACAGACTGAGTGGGCACAAGAATCTCTCTTCAAGACCAACTTTTACATTCCAGATTTGAAAAAATAAAATTCAGAACCAAAGTTAAAAGATTACACATAGTTCTCCTACTGCTACAGTGCCATAGCCTTGCAGCTTTTCCAGAAATCAATATTCTCACACAGATACAAAATTAACATCAGAGAGCAGAGACTTGGCTCTCAGTATTGATTCAAGTCATCTCTATGACTCGAGCCTGTTTGTAAGACCAAAAAATTTCCAAAAAGTATAATCTCTTTACAAGTACATATCACCTCGTAAGACTGTCACAGAAACACATTTTCTTTGCTGTTGTATAGTATGTAAAAGAAAAAACCCAAAAAGCAGTGTAGGAAAGGTGCAGACTGTGTGTGATTCTGTGAGACGCATCTAACTCCTTGGGTACCTTTATTTTCGAAGCTGCAATTTCTTGTTTGCAAATCCTCTTTACTACATGCACAACTGCCAACTTCCAAAGTTTTTCATCTTTTTAACCTGGATGAGAGCAAGCCTCTTAGTAATTCTCTGTGTGTCATCTCTAATGGCCTTGGTTACCAAGTTTTAACTACTGAACCCATTGTGGAAGATACATGAAAAGCCAGACACAGCAAGAATTTCATCACAACCTCATTTTAAGCAAGATGGAAGTGCCTCTAAGAATAGTTTGAGGATGTTTATCCTTCTCTCCAAAACTTTAAAATAATGGTAGAATAATATTTCTTTGTTATATGTTTCTCCCCTACCATCCCTCATTACGTTAAGTTTATAAAAATCTCAGCACAAAAATCTGAGCTGATTTTTTAATTCACTTCCTGAAATATCTATATCCTCAGCATTTGTGGTAAAATTATTTCTTACAAATAACAAAACTAAACAAGCACACAGTTCTGCTTAAGTTTTATGGTGGCAAGATTGTGTATTTAAATCAGAGGTTGAAAAAAGATCAATATACAATTATTTTTTAATATGTCTATGTTATTCAGTTTTTCTTTTGATTTCTCCATCAATCTTGAATTAATTTTCTTTTTGCAATAGTTATAATGCCATTATTGGGTTTTGTATCTGAAATACTTTAAAAGAGAAAGAGTACCAAGTATTTTAATGTATTATAAGGAAATCTATATCCAGGTAACAGATCAAAGCTACATACTTCATTTTTACAACCAAATAAAATTGCATATTCCTTAGTTTAGCACAAATAAGTCATGCTGTGGCAAAGAATGGTATAAAGAGCTGTCAGACAAGGATGCAGGTATTCCCTTTTTTGTAGTTCTATTTAAAGCAGTACATTTCCTATTCTATCAAGTACCTGTGATCACTAAGAAAAATATTAATACCTCAACATTTATCCCAGAGTGGCCATGCTCACTGTGTCTGCATTTCTATTGATGAAAACCCTTTCACTGAGCTCAACATCCGTAGCACTGACTGCCCTTGTAAATTCCAGCCTAGGGATGTACTCAGGACAGCACCTTTCCAGTCAACTGCCTCAGAATACTGCTGGAAAAAGAGGTTATGCAGCTGCATGTAACTCTTCTTCTCATCATACAAGTGGTATTTTTTCATGGTAGAATAAAGAAGGAAAAAGTTTGCCAGCAATTACTCTTTAAAAACAGGTCTCTTCTTCTCACTACTGGTCAAAATGCAGCTTCCCGTATTTAGTGAATGGCTCATGAATATATTGAGTTTCCTTATATTGTTGATTTTTTTTTTGATTTTGAAGGGTTTCTCATCTGGCACAGAAATCTGACTGTTCCACCCCAAGGTTTCAGTGACTGCAAATTTAAAATGCAAGTTGCAATGAATAGTGCCCAAAGACTAAAAGACTTTTCCCCCAAACTTAGCATGAAGAAAAAATAATTCATGACAAAGTAATTTCAGGCATTTCAGTCTTCATCTAAAGCCTGATGCTTCTCTTCCCTTCCTACTCAGTCCTCCTCAATAACCCTCCTTCATAAAGTTTCTTAACATCAAGGAATAACAAAAATTACATAAGTCTAATATAAGATATTAAAAACTAAAACACACCTCAGGACAAAGAAGACAATTCAACTATCCTTGCACTGGTCAAAATTCAAATCAGTTTAAGATTGTAAATGGTGTTACTTTCTCATACTTACATTATAAAGAAAGGAACGTGGCTTTTGAATTCTCCCTGTTTATCAAGCACCACTGCCAGTTTGCAGATATATAGACAGGAATTGTTAGTTCTCATCGGTCCCAGAAGCTCGCTTTATGGTATAAGAAAACAGAGTTTGATGACAGTGAGTTTACTCAGCATCTTTCTTCTCCACTACCCTCAAAGGATGAGCAAAGGGTATGACAGCCACAGAAAATAGTGTGATCTTTATCATACAATGGAGCAGGAGACAGTTTTGCTTAAATACAGCTTTGTTTAAGTGGCATCAAACTTTTCATGCAATGTTATAAACCTATAATTGCTCTACTGCCCTATTTTCCAAGGCAACTTCAACCTGAATATCACCAAACAACTCCACTGTGGAAAGGGCAGTTAAGTGAGAGTGATTAAGATTAGGAGCGTAAATAAAGTTAACTATGAGCAGAAAAAGTAAAGCAGATACTGAGTCACTATCAATGAAAACTACAGCTGTCAGCAGTAGAGACAAACAAAAACAGAGCCTAAACCATTGAAAACAGTTCAGAGTAGTGAAGTATTTGTTCTACAGATACTATGAAAAAGTTCAGATTTGTGGGGAGAACTTGATTGACGATCATAACTGCATAAGGTTTACAGGCACAATGGAGAACAAAGTGACTGGACACAGGACAGACATCCTTAATCAGAGGTTCCAGGCCATTCAGCCATTTATCCTATAAAAAGTATGATCTTTTTTAAGACATAGGGTATGTTTTTTCCCTTATTACTGTGATGGTCTAAGCAAGGAATATTTGTAAAATAAAAATCACGTAACATATCATAATCTAAGGGAAAAAAAACAACAACTAACTTTGGATACAAGACTTCCTAACTTCCGACGTCATCATAATTCTAAAACACATGACCCTCCAAGCAAAATGTGTCAGTGCTGTTCCCTAAGAATGGCAAAACTGGGGAAAAAAGGCGGCCTTTGATATACTTGCTATTTCACCCACATAAGAGCACATCTCAGTTTATTTCTAACATAGCACCAATTTCCTTGTCAGCTGTTCCTGGTCATTAGCATCTTAGCTGATTCAAATAACTTTGCCATTCAATTGCTTCCTCACTCTTCACAACAACTCTTCACATGTGGCTTATTACCAGAATTAATAAACACTTTTTAAAGAAGAATTTGGCAGTTACTTGTGACTTTTGAGTACGTATGAGTTTGACTAAGCAGCCAGCACACAACAAGGCTGAACTTAGGCTATCAGGTAGTTGCATGTTTATCAATAAATTTCACAGGATACCAGGGTGGAAGGGACATCAAGGATCATGTCCAACATTTTTCGGCAAAAGCAGTCTAGACAAGATGGCTCAGAACCCTGTCCAGCAGCATCCTGAAAGTGTCCAATGTTGTAGAACCCACTAGTTCCTTGGGGAGATTATTCCAATGCCTGAATGTTCTCATTGTAAAAAGTTTTCCTCTTGTGTCTAACCAGAAGCTCCCCAGAAGCCTGATTTATCAAGACTTACTCTGATATTGTGAAATCTGCTACTGGCGTTGTATTCAGACACCTTAGACAACTTTTTAGCGAATGTTGGTATTAAATAGATTGAACTAGAACAGACAACAAAGAGTAACAGAGAATCTCATATATGTTAGGGGCTTCTCCTTTACTACCAACAATGTTAGGAAAATTCAAATTCTTGATCTAGCCTTATACTGCTACAATTTCTTGTGCACAAGCGACAGTATTGTTGAGCATATTGTGCCATTTTGCTATCAGAGCTGCTTCATAACCTGGCGCATTTTCCATTATGCTCTTAAACTCAAGACAGGATGTCCCATGGTTTTAAGAGTAAGATGCTTTCAGTTAGCATTTGTGGCTAACAAAAGGCTGTCTCTTGCACAGTATCACAGAAAAATTGGTTTGCTTTTGCCTCACAGACGTGTTAGCTACAAACCTCGACAACAAAAACTGCCTGGTTACTGCTAGCAGCACAGACACGCTCGGGTTTCACTTTGCTGAGGGACTTGCCACATACCAGCAGAACTGTAATCTTGCTTGTTTTTGCCGGCGGGGGGAAGGAGGTCTGCCACGCCACATGGCACTTGGAACTGCTACCGCACACAAGCCATTCGCATTCAGTTTACGAGCTTCCAAGTTCAACTGTATTTTAATACAAACAAAAAATGTACGGGTTTGGGCTTTTCTTCCACGTCTAGCACAAATTACACAGGCAGCCCGGAACCATAAACCAGCCACCATAAGGATGCCGAGTCCTTCAGAGCGAGCTGCAATGCCACAGGGGCAAGAAGTTGCATTTGTTTTAACACCAGTAAACAGATAATGCCCAAGGAGAAGCATGCTTTTGAATATTCCTTAAAACAGAAAGCACATGGACTATGGTACAGACAGGACACATTCTCCAAATACCTTCTGTATGGCTATCAGGCAAATTTATTGTGCATGGAAATAAAGAGGCATCTTCTAATGCTTTTATCGTAATTTTGATTCAAGCTGTATTAGGGCTTCTAAATTCTTGCAGATGCCTTACACAAACTCCTACCTGCATTCAGTAATCATAATAATAATAATATCGTTAAGACCCACTCACCTGCTGTAAAAGTAGTTTTGGTAATTGGTGATACATGAGGAATCTCCTCAACCAGCATGTTTAAATTATTTATCATCTATAGGGTAATTGCAGTTTTCAGGGTCAGAGAAACGAACTAGCCCAATATTACTGAAATCCTCCCCAGAAGGGGAGAATCAAGCAGGTCATTGAGATTACATGCCAATAATAATTTAGCAATCATCATCTTCACTGGAGTCTCTATTATAACCTGTAGGCTTTATTTTTCCCATGCATGTGCAACACACTTGGAACATCAGTAGAAAAACAAACAAAAAGCTTTCGGCAGAATGACTGGTTTCTGAACAACTTTGCCTCAAACCCATGAAGTGAAGGCTTTTTCAATCCACTTGTGCCAAGAGATGAGTCAGATAAGCCACCACATATTTCCATCCTTAGAGTCAAGTTGGCCAACCCTTAAAACAGAGTTTCAGACCCTCGCTAATTTCTTTGTGGGTATTTCTCTTGACTGACCCTGTGGACAATAAGTGTGGTAAAGCAGATTCACGTATGCTTGTTCTGTGGCAGTCTGTCAGCTGTGCTATTTTTCTCACAGCAGCACAAATCTGTAATATTTTAAGCCCCTGACAGCTACAGAAGGTGTACAGAAGCTTCCCCTACCTCCTCTGGCAGAAATAATAAGACCTTTAAGAATGGACAACAGCTTGGAAAAAAAATGTTCTATATGCTTCTAGGCTGATTAATCAATACTTAATTATTTAGAAGCTCTAAATGGCTATCTCTGGCAAGCACACAAAACATGTTATCATCTGTCAATAGAGGCCAGGAAATCAGACTGTAAGCATGTAGCAGGGCACTGCTGTGTAGAGAAGGAGTTTACTCCATTTGCTGCACTTTACCATTTCATTTCATCAAAGGTGTTTATGTCACACTTAATGAGATAAGGGACAGCAGAGGCCTCAACAGCAGATCTTACTGCTGTCTGATAACTGCAGCAATCTGGGAATAAACACAGCTTTGCAGAAGCCATTTTTTAAAGCCCTAATAAAGTAATCGTAGGCCTTACTAGAAATTGGTTAATTGGATCATCTATGTTTTGTTCTGAGAGTAAAACGTGTATTCCTATGATTAATTCATTAGAGAGTGTTTCTACTGAAGTTAATTTGGTAGTTCTGAATCAAGGCATCACACTGCTGAGTGGCTATTGTGCTTCTGCAGAATTTATGTACTAAAGCCTCAAAATATTTCTGCCTTGCTAAAAGTTGCCTGAAGTTATCTGATCTTCCTAATGTAACGAGATTCCTGTTGATTCAGCTCGTGGCCAGTATAGCCATTGCTCCTACAGCTTTGAGCAAGGGCAGCGACCACTGATTTGCAGCAGTGATGGGAACACCCAAGCATTATCTAAAATGGTGCACCAAGTTTTTTCTAGTTTCTTTTCGCAGCTTCCCAACCAGTGGATGAGCTTTCCCCTATATTCACTTCTACCTGAAAGGCTCAGGGGAATGGTGGCACTGGCCTCCATCTAGTCAGCAGCTACTAAAAGGGACGTCCTCCACAACTGCTTCACAAGCCCAGGCAGCTGAGGCAGTCCACCAGCGTTTTTTTTCACAGAAGTGTTTGGGCTCCTTTGGATCCAGCTTTTTTAGCAGCTGACCTGCTCTACGTGTCTCTCACCTGTCAGTGAACCCATCTACTTTTAGGCACACAGTCTCATATACATATTTGTACTCATAACAAATATATCTTCAGTAAATACTGCTGAAGTGTCCACACATGACAAATCAGCTGCTTGCCAGCTGTGTGAATGACCAGAGACAACAGGGACTCGTGATTCACACAAATAAGAGCGAGCTTCAAATTTAATTTCACTGAGGGAAAGAAAAGAGAAGTCTCTTACTGTCCACCTGAAACAATATTATGATACCTTTTCCAGAAAACAGCCTCAGAATAACTCCTTATATCTTAAGATCTCTAGATAAAAAATACTAAATATTAATATTAGTTATAATGTCATATTACTCCAAGATCCACTCTAAGTTTTATTATTTATTGTACTAGGCACTGTACTAGCACACAGCTAGAAACCCATTTTTTGCCTGGAATAAACCTGTGCGTAGACTGGACTGCCGGGAAATCATCAAATCCATATAAAGCACACTTAGTGACTCCTCTCATCATAGCTCTTCTAGCTCTGACTCTCATGTGCTCCATAAACCTGTAGCCCATAATGTAGTGAGAAGCAAGGGTTAACCAAATTATTTATTAATCCTTAAGTCAAATCACAAGAGCAGATATCTACTTGCCTTCCTACATAACTTCCATTCTCAGGATCTGACATGTTCTGAACAAGGAGAGGTTTTCTTTTACAGACAGGAAAACTTTCCACTGCTCTCAAAGTTTATATGCTTGTTAAAATAGGATGTAATAATTAAATGCATACACATGCTTGAATGATAAATTTTAGTAATAAGTGCACTGGGACTTACTATGACCTTATCAAGTGGAGCTAGCCAGTCATTAATTCAGATAACGCAATTTATTATCATAATCTTTCGCTTATACTATTGTAGGGCATATGATTTATCCTAATTTGCATATGCAGATTGGGATGCAATCATTTCATTAATTTTAATGCTTTTTCTTAATCCCATCAAGATTAACACTTTGTCTTAAAGTTCTGTACAACATACTTGCAACCGCCCATTAATGTGTTATCCTAATATTATTAATACGGGTGAATTATAACGAACAAAGTGCGCTAATTTGCATGTACAGGTTACAGATGACAAACTGCATCAGTAAGGTGTGTGTGTATATATATATATATACACACACACAATTATCTTTTTCCTACATGTATTTGTAGGAATCCTTTCCTACATGTATTTGTGGGGAACACTGCAGTTCCTGTATACATGGTGCACATTTCTTCAGGCAGGAATTTGGGGCCCGTCTCTGACCACTGCCAGAGGTACTGTGTGCTCAGATCACACACCGTGGTCATTCTGCCTGAGTAGGGCTGGAAGGCAATTTAGTCACTGTCACCTCACGCACTAGCAGAGAGGTTCTTTGTCTCAAAAATAACACTAGCAGCATCAGAAGAAATCCCTTGAATAGTCTTAGAAGAGAGAAGAAAAAATTGGGACAAGCGAGGAGAGAAAAAAAGATTTTAAAGCGAGCTCTAACAACAGTTTAGCATCTGATATATCACCAAGTATTTGACTTCCCTATTTTTCAGTAAGTCTCACAGAGACAGAATACCTCAAAAGTGACGACTCACAGAAAGCAGACATTTGAAATTTTGTTTACTAAATGCAAATCAGGAATAGATACATCATGCTAATTCACGTGTACTCTTCAATAGAATCATAATCTTTATTCTAATATTTGTATTGATTCAACCTACAGCTCTCTTGATTTTATATAGACTCTCTGAAAACACAGGTATCTGCATGTATAAATGTATTTATTTGAATGCAGGGCAAGTAATGACATTTCATTTATAAAATCAAGAATGAATGTGTAGCAAGCAGACTTTTTAATTGTTGGAAGTGAAATTCAGATCATGTTCATTTTCTAAAACTGCTGAACAGACATTAGGTTGGAATTTCAGTAATCAAAAACCTAAACAGATACCTGTATAATCAATACAAAGGCTGAATTCAATTTACTGTTATATTAAAAAGGGAGTTTGATTTTTAAGATTATTGGCAGAAGAGAAGCCATAATTAAAAACTTTCAGAGAGCTTTCTGGAGATATTTCCTGATATTATTTTGCTTAGTTAACAAAAAACAATAAAGTTTCTGTCTGTATTGTTGGGTTTCCTACATTGCCATAGATTAGAATAAGCAATTGAAATTAAGCATTTCATTGCGCATTTATATTTGTTTAACTCAGTTCAAGGTTTGACCCATTTAAGCATATGCAAGAGGAAATATATCAAGCATTGAATTATATTAGACATCCTAATTAAGCAGTGAGGATTTATCAGCGATGAGTAGGTTTTCACCAAGCAAGTAAATATACATTATATCCCCAGTTCATAGAAACCTACTGGAGATGCTTAAGGTAACAGATTTGAGCCAACATGTTTCATTCGTGGCTTAAAGCTGGTGTTATTTTCCAATGGGAAAAAGCAGCTGTAAGTTTGAGCAATTACTATATTGCTCAAACCTTTTACTGTTATTAGCCAGCTGGGATAATACTGAGGATTTTAACTTCATTCAGACCTTCCCTGAGTTCAGTGGACTCTTTCTGCTCTCTCCATTTCTTCCCAGACTGTTTCTGAAACTTGTCAATGCTTTGTATCAAGACTTAATCAGAATCTCAATCAGCCAGGGGAACAGAGGATGTGTAGATTACTGTGACATGGAGACAGGCACCACTGTCTGTGATTTGCACTCAAATGCCTTTTTGTTACAATCTGGTTTCAGTTTTATTACTTTCATCAACAGTGTTGGTTCTTCATTCCAAGTGAGCATTATCTCAAAAACGTTGGGGTTTTTTCATTTTTTAACTACACCATCTACTGATACTGCATCTACTTCAAAGTCACACTAAGCAGACTGTTTGGTTGTGAGGTTCTGGGGAATGTGTAGCAGGAGTGGGTGCATTCTCAAATATATTTCTGATATATGTTTACATTATTTTATAGAAGCAAAAAGAACCAAGAAAATCAGTGTAGTATGACAGAACACCTATACTTTGGAGATACAGGACTGTGTACAAGCTGATCTCAATCTTCACTAAAATGTCTTCTGACATCTGAAAGGAACTTTCAGCATGATTTTAACAGTGTTTTTTGCTCAGTACGTTGTCCAACAAAACCATTTTGTGAGAGCACACAGATACCTGTCAGCTTCGGGAAAGGAGAACAATTTCGCATGGATCTTGCACTACATTATAGTTAACTTTAAGTTAAGCTGTAGTTTTCTTCATTTGCCATCAGGTTTATTTTTGTGAACACCAATACTCAAAAGGGATCTCAGTACTCGTATGTCTAGTACAACCCCCTGATGTGGGAGAGATGAGTAAAGAATGCTTCCATTATTTGGGTGACAGCAGTGTTTTCTACGTAACCTTGTCTTTTGCCACACTTACACACTGTGCTGAGACATCGAGCTCGGAGGACACTGGAAATGAATTGATCCAGCATCTGGAAGCTGGGCTGCTCTCTCGTGTCATCACAGAATATCCTCAGAAGGGATCCATGAGGACCATAGAGTCCAACTCTTAGCCCTGCACAGGACCATCCCCAAGAGTCACACCATGTGCCTGAGAGTATCATCCAAGCACTTCTTGATCTCTGTCAGGCTTGCTCAGGTGTTCTCTGTGGGCATCCCGAGTCCTGCTGCAGCTACTCTGCCTCACCATTTCTGCTCTCAGTACTCTGGGCTCTGAAGAGACTTAGCAGCCTAATTGCAGCAGTGTAACTGTGCTGAACCAGGGCAGTCCAGGCACCTGCAAACAAGCCTCTTACTAAGCCCACCACTGGTAAGGGAAGTGCAGAGGCATCTGAGATGCCATGGCAGTGTCTGCAGTGCAGACACTCGAGTCATTAGCTCCCGTTCTGCAGAAGCCAGTGTAAGTCTTTGCTCATTAGCACCAAGTTCACCTCAGTCATGTCAAAACAAGTCAGCTCAATGCTTCCTCCTGCTGGACTCCCCACAGCACAGAGCCCCCAGCAGCCACCAAAGCGATCCTCAGTATCCCCGGTACTGGCATCGATCCAGTGCTCACACCCGCTTAACTACCAATTTACATTGGATAATGAGGTTTTGTTTGCATATAAATGGCACTGAAACCCTTCCCAATGAACCTAGAAATACAGCTTATAGTACATAAACAACGAGATTTAAAAAGGTTGAGGAATATTCTTTGATCCAAAACACAAGCAAAATCCTACTGATTACCATCTATTAGCATAAGATTAAAAAAAAAAAAGAGAACACCTAGATATAGATCAAACTCTTCCATAGTACATGATGCCATACTGAAAGAGTATGAAAAGGAAACATTTTGTTCTGTAGAATATTGATGTTTTTGATGTTAACTACAAGCTTTAATTAAAATTGCAGATACTATTAACATGCTACATAATTAAGAAGAAAAAATGCTACTCAAGCTTAGCAAGGATACAAGTTTTATGGCTTGATTCTTTGTTTTTGTTTCAAAAAGTAGCAAGGAAATCCCTTACAAGCGGAAGACCATTTCCAATCACTGGAATATAAGGGTTTTATAGTATCCTAAAAAACCCCTAAATTTGTACCATAACATCCAGGGTGCTAAGTTTCTCAGCTTTATATCAGGCTGACTGCAAAGAATCCAGTCTTTTTATTCATTCTCTCAGTCTGAGATGGGTGTAAATGCCTTTTTTTTTTCTTCTGGATCCTTGGAATCTTACACTATCTCCTTGCAGTATGTTTTATTTTATGGCTCTGCTATGGATTTTCCCTTTACAGCACTGTTTCTTTTCTGCTGTTTAAAAGGAGGGGAGTGGAATCTAATTCTTCCTCCTGGATTCCTATTTTAACATGGGAAAGTTTTCTGTATCTCCTCACATGTTCCATAGCTAATAATCCAATAGCAAAGACTGAGTTTTAGTGTCAGGCTCAGACTCTGCCACCAGCAGTTAGGAAATGCTTACATTCCTCTTATATTTTTCATCACTCCAACATGATGGAATTTTCAATTTGTTTCTCAATATACTTGAAGCCTAAATGTAAAAAATTCATGACAAAGTTCACTTTTATATTTCAAATAGCATTTACTCCTTTGAAAGGATATACACTCTCCATCAGAATTACATGAAGTTTCATGCACGACCCGAATGCATCCACCCTTAAGTGTTCTGAATCACAACAAGTCGTTTCACCCCTTCCTCCTGCCAGAGACAACCATTTCTTTCCATTGACTATGTGGTGAACTTGAACTCCTCAACTCTGTCTTCTGAATCACAACAAAATTAAATGCCTGAAGTGCCCTAAACCAGCGAAAAGCCAACTGTCTGCCCTTGCTGTACACACACAGGACCTGACTCCTATCACAGCAATATCCTTGCACTAACAGCTACACAGTCATTCCATCTAGAAAGGGAGGAGATGCTGGAAGCCAAACACTATGTTCAGCTGCCTGCCACTGGCACAGAGTCTGGAGAAGGGAGAGGACAGGTCTTGGCTGACATGTTTGCTCCTCAGCACCCGTTAGGCAACCAGAAGTGTGCTAACTGGCAGTAAATTAAACAAGACTTCCTGAGAGTGCTTTACTCACAGATGTTGGAGATGTAAAAAGAGTGATTCTGAGCTCATTCAACCAGCGGTCACTGCTGGAGAATGGATAAGCCATTTATCAGGGCATTCTCCATTAAGTCAGCATCTTAAAGGAAAAGCAGATTATCCTCCACAACATTTTTATTCAAGACTCGTGCTAATTTTATTTTCTCTCTTTAATGGAGTTATTTTTCCAATACTTCCTTAGTTGCATACGTTTCCTCCCAAGGCTTAGAGAACTTTTTTTTTTTAAAGCCAATAGTGTTATTCCGATCAGTCCTTTGCATGGAAATGCTGGAATAGATTTTTCTGAGTTTCTTGCAGATACTGCTATTATTAAATAAACTCAATAAAAATAGCAAATTTTATCAAGCAACTCAGCAGAAGAAACAGTTGCCCAGTGGAAGTGTCAATTAAAACCTGTTCAACCAACAGGGACAGACGGCTACTAATAAGGGAAATTTCTTTGAAAATCCCTCTCTAGTGTCTTCACACTGAGAACTGAGTGTCATGTGCATCACTTTCGGTGTGCATGCCCTCATCAGCATGAGATGATGTGCCACGACTCTTATCACCCCATAATGTGGCCAGTGGAGGTATGGCTGATAAAGGAATCTTCATAACTGCAGCTATACAATGCACTTTACAGAAGTTTGAGAAAAACATTCGTTTGCACCTAGAAATTTAAACAATTGTGTGAACCTCAAGCAAATCTGAAAAGGGAAAACATGTTGATAGAACATCATAGATAAGCTGTTAGTAACAATTGTTTCATTTCAATTGCAGCATCTTCAAACAGATGAAATGATAACGAGTAGTTACTTCAGAGATAAGCTGCTAGCAATTCTGAAAATACTTTAAAGACCCTAGAGGTTTTCATACTACTTTTAAAATTCCCCCTTAAAACCAGAAACAAAAGTTTATTTTTTTCTTTTGATCTGCAAAGATATTAATTTCTCTTTAATTCAAATGGTCTCCTTTCAACTTTGAAGGATATGCTAGTGCATGTATATATACAGAACACATAAAATATATATTAGCTTGTCTGCAGCCTTCAAAAAGGGCTTTAATTTGCTGCTGTTTCAAAAGACTGAGGGGATTGCCTTTAGTAGGATGAGAAGAGTGGCAAATGAGACAGCTGCAGGGCTCTGAAAGATGTTGTAGAGAGAAATAAATGGACATGGGATTAAGTTGCTGAAGCCAGTCATCCTCCCTCCCCCTCACCCCCAGCCGGTGCAGCAGACTGGGGAGGATGCTGCCCGCACTCTGCTGCAGGTAAAAGGCAGATCTGACGCTGGCAGTCACATCTCAGACTGCCCAGATCTGACACACCCCATTCTGACCACATTTTGGTTCATATTTCTGCTTGAAGTGAGTGTGCAGGCAGAAAACACAGGCAGAGCAAGGCACCCAACTGCTACCCCACCCCAGCGGGCAGAGCAGGGCACTAAAGACCACTCCAGCTCCTTCCTCCTCAGGCAGACCCTGAGCACCACCACCACAGCCAGCACAGGCACCAAAGCACATGCTCTAGATGTGAAAGAGAACAGACTGGAGAGAAGATCAAGTATAGGGGTCTAGGATCAGCAGCCCGCTTGCTTCTTTCTTCACTAAATGTACTCAGGTACACAACTGGAAGATGACTGCAATTTACTTATTCCTGCTTCTTTCCAACTCAAACCCTACAATTTTATTAAAAAATTATTTCGGGGTAGTTGCAAAACCACAGACAGATAAAATACAGTTCTCTACAAGTTTTGTATTGTGAAGGTCATACATTGAACTCTAGTAATTATTGTTCACCTTGGGGTGAAATTGCATTATTTCAATACTCCTACCTTTTTTTCCTCTATGCAGCACAAAGATTTACTCAACTATTTCACAGGCCATAATGATAGCTGTTCTTCCAGTAAGAAAAAAAAAGTCACAGACCTGCATAATCTATCCTGTTCTAGAGACACTAAGTAAATCATTATCCAATGTACAAGACCATTATCCCTGTGTAACATAACAATCAGACTTAATGAGGCTTTCCTCTTGCCTCCTCTCTTGACTGCCACCAGCAATGTTTTTTGTTTACCAAGCTTCTCTTATGCTGACTGTGTGTTGAAATTACAATCCATTCTTTTCCCAGAGAACACCATTTATATCAGCAGCTGAAAAGTAGAGAAAAGACATTTCTGTTCTAAAGGCACAAGGAAAATCTTGTATAATCCTGGTTTAAATAAATTTTCTGCACTGACTCGGGCAAAATCATTAAAGGTTTTGATATCTCCTTACCTGCTTTGAAAAGCACATTTCAAGGGCTCTGGGTTGTCAAACATAAATATGCAAACCAGGAAGGCAGCTCTGCACCTCACCCAGAGGTGAACCAGAACCTTCCCTGTCCCCCTAAGATCCCAGCTATCTCAGATTTTCCTCTCAGTTTGATGTTTCCTTTATAGATCCACCTTTCATTAAAACATTCTGAAAGAAGGATAGCCTCACTATTTTTTTCCCAGTACAATAACAGACTGCTGTTATTCTTTTCTGAACTTTTACAGGAACTGCATAATTTCAGAAACTCTGTTATAAGAATGGTTAGGTGAACCATTTCCTGGATTTTAGTCACATGGGGCTTGCACCTTAAGAGCTTCATGTGTGAGCAAGCCCAGTATCTCAAAGCAACACTTAATTGAGACATTATCATTATAATCACGTCACATCCTTAAATCAGTGCCAGCTGGACCAAGATGAGGCCTCAAAGGGCCCCTTTTGAGCTCCATGAACTGAGTGAACTGTAGTTTGCAGTGAAATACAAATAAGCTCAAGAGGCTTTATCTTTTACAAGAAAATAAGTTACGGTTTTAGTCATAAGGTGAACTTTAAAAAATACCCATGACAGGATGCAATATGAAATGCAAATACAAAGCCTGTCATCTCCCAGATTTCAAATATCAAGAATAACCTAAAAATTACAGTGGTTTCCTGAAAGACGTTAGGCTTATTTTCATATTAAAGTTAATTGAGATCTGAATGTCAGGGAATGGGGTTTTCAAGAGTTATGGAACATCTCAGATCTGCTATAAGCAAAATTATATAAATATTTTACCTAGAAAAATAATATCCTGAATACCTCCCTTACAGAAAATAAGGCTGGTCAGAGTCATATCCTATGCAAAGAACTAGTTTTTCCTCACAGAATATTCTCAATCTATAGGAGTGTCATTAGCCAACCTTTAGTCCCAATTAAGTAAATAAAACTCCTCAGATTTTTTACTTTAAAAAAACCCAACCACATCTAATACTCTAGATAGCTAAAAACCAAATAGGAGATGAAACACCAATGCACACACAGTTATGAGAATGTTTGCTTACTTAATTACAACTTATATTCAGAAGTGGGAGTCCCATGTGGACTGGAAGACAAAAAAAATTCCAAAGGAAAGAAAAAAAGCTGTGACTCAATAAAGATAAGTGACATGTGCTGCTCTAAGGAGGCAGGAGTAGTCATCTACAAAAACATGCACTTGAAAACAACTGACCAGGTACTGTAGAAAAGGATCCAGCTGATATCTCACTGAACATGAGCCAACAAAGTCAGTGTTGTAAAAAGGGTCAGTAGTCCCTGTCCAACCAATGGGACCCATTAAGAGATTAGGAGGCCTCATTTGAGTGATATCTAGTTTTGGATACTACATTTTAAAACAACTGAAGACAATCCATACACAAGTTCTCCAATTGCTGTCACTACTCTTCCTGTTGAGGAAAATCTGCAAGTACGTGATTGCTTAATTTAGTGAAGAAATGAAAATGCAAGAGAACTCCACCTCTGCAGCAACTGTAGTATAGTTCTAATATACTCTCTATTTCCACAACAAATAAGACCAATAACAATTCAATCCTATCACTGGATTCCTAATGCCAAGTTAAACATTAAGTGCAAGAGGAATGAAACACTGTCAGAAGATCACCTGGACAACTTTCTGAAGAGGCTGGGCTTCCATCAGTAGCGATTCTTAAAAAAAAATCTATGCAATTATGTGATGGATTTAACATATTCATAATTTAATCTCACAAGGGCAACTTTATAGCTAAAGTTCCCTAAAATCTTAGAGATCTTTCATGAGAACAAAGGGAGACAGGTAGAAAACAAGAAATATTTCAGACTACTGTAGCACTAAAATTATTCTGGAACAGCCAGGTTTGTGAAGGGAGACTCTGGCAAATTTGTTTTTCAAGTAAGCTTGTCAGATGTGACTGAAAGTTTCAATTTCTAAAGCTGGCTTTGTTACAACAGAAGATGTTAAATTTGAACAAACCAAGGCAAATTGATGAGCAGCAACATGTGACAGAAGATGACAACACAAAGCTTCCCCTTGCCCACTGTGCCCTTTTAGAATACATCCCAAGTTAACTCTAGACTTGCTTTTAACTCAACAGCTTGTGGAGACTTTTTGTTGCAAGAACACCTAAAATATGTTGTCCTCACATACTGAAGAGGGAATCTCCATTGCAAAAGACATTTTTGATGCCTGAGAAGGAGAGCTAAGAGTTAACAGGGATGAGGTGCTGTTGGATCTGGCTGGGATTGTTTTGTTCATTTAAAAACCAGACCTCTCCTTTTTGGCCATATTTACAGGTCTTGATTATGTGCTTCTAACAAAGAGTTAATTTTAATATATTTAGAACGCATAGGCTTAGAGAACTAATCAATACAGCACTAGTTCGTTTGGATACTGTGATTGTTTCCTGGACAGACAGTAACTCAAAACATGAGGATTTCTCTTGCAGACCACAGCACAATGCCAAATTCTGTTCCAACAAGTAAAATATATGTAATTATGATAAATTACATAGATGATTCTATCTGTACTACACTGACATAAACAAGATTTCTAGTTTTCAGTATTACAGCAGAGCAATTGTATAATTTAGTGCTAATAATACTGAATAAATTGATTTAATATATGAAAGTATGAGCTCAAATTAAAAAAAAACAAGTAAAAAAACCCCCTCATTTACTGAGGATTAAATTTAAGGTTCATGAAAACCAATTGTTTTCATTTTCTCAATTTTGAAGAAGATTAGAAGTTTAGATACAGTATAATCTCAAACTTGTTTAAAGGTGCATTTCACATGAAGGGAGATGTTTTTCTTCTGATGCTACAAGGCAATTCATTGAAGGTATCTGGAGTAAGTTTGGCTGGACAGAGGGACAGGCACGCTGGAGCCTGCCAGTGTGGAGGTCACCATTCCACTGGTGAGAAATGAGATTATTCTTGTTCTGCAGTGGGATCGTCAGCTGTTCTGAACAAGCTCAGCCTCATATAATCAGTCAGAGGGATTTGTAATGCCACTGACCACCAGCAGAGTGCTGGGGCTCTAACACAGCTCTGCCCTCCTTCACACCTCATCTCTGCAGCGGATCCCTGCACTCGCTGGGGGAGACAGTGACAGTGCGTTACAGCACTCATGGTGGGCAGTACCTTTGCTCAAGAGCTGAAAAAGAAGTCATCTCTAACAGAGAAACTCTAAACCAGACTGCTTTGAGTTGCACAGAAATCCTCCCTCCATGCACAGAAACATGAGAGCATCAGGTGGGTGAGAGTTAAGGTCAGTAGGTTAAACAAATGCACAAAGTGACTGTGCTGCAAGATTTTACAGGTTTTCTGCTCCACACAAGGGATAAATAAGGTGTGGAATTGTTTCTGAAATTACATTGGCTCGACAGTCTGTCCGTTGCCTCTCCTCTGGGTAATCTTGAAGCTTTGCCAGGATATTATATTCTTTGATACAGAACATTTGTCATGATGAATGGTATTATGTAAAAGTTGTATTTTTCCCTTCTGTCTTTTGATTCGTCATATGAGAGATCATAACATGGATTTAATCTTATGAGGTCTCAGTAATTTAAACCTTTGAAATACCTAAACAATTGAGAGCTTCCTGTGTCAAATGCATACTTTTAGATGCATTATATTCATACAAAACTCTTAATCTGATTTACAAACACAATTTAAAAAGAAATAAAACATTTTTTCCTCACAGCAAGAAAACATTTTCCCCCTTAATAAATAAAAATTACTAAACACAAAACTTAAAGTATTTTAGTCTTGATTTCACAGTACTTCCTCACTTCTAGTATCTGACACTGGTTGCTATGTACTGAACTTTAAACATTCACCTCTTTTTCCCCATTCCCTATCCTTCAGGCTCACGCTTATGTACATCTACAATACTGAGTACTAGAGTACTGTACCTTGCCCTTTTTTTAGTAGATATGCAGGTAGTCTGATGGACAGCATGAGATACAATTGTACTGCCATTTACCACTTGCACTGATCAAACTACAATCACTAGTACCAGCCCTCGAGTGATAACTACACACAGTACTACTCTGTGTAAGCAAGGATCACAGGCTGAGGCCTGAGAACAATCATCCTGCTCTGGCAGGCAGGTACAGGGCTCTTGATCTCCAAGCTCCCTTTGTTCCTTCAGACTCCGTACAGAAGTCAATTACACATTTACTGATAACGTGGCTTACCCTGCCAGAAGGGTACTTCCATCAATATTACATCTAGTATCAGAATAAATGCAGAATAAAGGTAATTCTGTGGTTAAAAACCATGATATCTTGATGCCCGCTTTCTGAAAACAACAGTAAAATGTACCTATAGCAATAACAAGGTACAGAACCACATGACAGCTCCTCAGAGAAAGCCGAAGTGCTTTGAAAAAGATCAATTACTACAAAATCGTAGTGCAGTGCTGTCAATCTTCTACCTTCCTTTAGAGTGAAAAATGAAATATAAATAGCCTTTTGCAGTGGATAGGAGTACTTCTCGATTAAGGGAATACTTTGCAGTGAAGTCTAAGGCCAGTTCTGCTGACTTCCATGAGCAGTGCTGCGTCATTTTGCAAGGCAGGGATAAATAATCACAACTCCACAGCTCCCGGATGCCACTGATACACCGTTGGTCAGCTCTTATTAGAAACCAGCTTTCCATAACTCAAAATGTTTAGCAACCCATGAAAAAAGGCTATGAAGAAGCCCTTTTTGACAGCCATTTAAAGGGGGAAGATTTTTTTAAGACAATCAGGAGAAAAGAGTAGAAAAGACAAATTTTGCTGTTTCCTTACAGTGGCCAAAAAGAGCGTGCAAAAATCACAGAAGTCTGAGAAATCAGAAAAAGGGCATTGAACCACCACTGCCTAAGAAAGAGATGTCTCATTTTTACTAATATCAATGCAAAGAGGCCCAAGTCTGTCAGGCTTCACAAATGTCACTGATGTTATTACCTAGCTGTCGAGTATTATCAGTATGCTCAAGGTACACATTCTTCTAGATGGCTTTATGCTGATCTTGCAGATAAGGTTCAACGAAGCATGAATAATGTGCGCTTTATACAGCCATGAAAAGTGCTCATAACTACTTCTTTCCCCTGATATCTTCATAAAAAGATATTTCATTAAAGGAAGTGGAAGATACTTTTCCAACTCAAATTTCCAGCTGCAAAGTAGAATAGGAATTTTGTCGTGAGCAGTTGCAAGAGGCAGAAGTGAAGCTAAATGGAGTGCAACATTAGGATAACACGCTGTTTTTACTGGGATCACCAGTGTGAGGGATGAGATCCCATTTTCCCTGCTGGGCCATCCACCAGCAAGCAGAGCTGCTGGGTGCTGCAGTGTGGCAGCAGGGCCACAGTAGCTTGAGAGAACAGGGCAAGGCACCACGACCTGCCACTTCTGTGTTCCCATCTGCTTGAATGCAGACAGCACAGGCATATTAACACTATGCACGCATTGGTTTTGTACACTTTATACTGCTTGTTCATCTCCGCCCGAATGCCTTTTTTCAATCATCTTTATATAACAATAATGAACTTGTATGCCGAGAAGGGCACAAAATAAGCATGGGTGGTTTCTTCAGAGTGCCAAAAACTGACTGATAGCAAGAACTAATTTTGATTTTAACCTCCTTGTAATCTTCAGAATTAGTTCAGAATCTCAGCAGTTCTAGAAGGAACATTACAGATTGAGGAAAAAGTGCAAAATTTCATAACAATAAGACACACTAAGAAATCAGCGCAATTTTTCTCTTAAACTATCAAAGTAATTTAAAACCCTTAGTGAGTACCTTAATAGACAAGAGCACTCTAGCTTCAAATGGGTTTTAAGGGGAGGGTAACCACAAGAATAAAATCAATTAATGACTACTATAAATAGGTTAGTGAAAACTCTCGGCTCTTTTTCTTTCCAAACATCCTCCTACCCCACCACCCATGGAACTACTTCCAGAATAATATGATAGAACAGCCCACATAAGAAATAAAATACTGTTGCCATTTGGAGTTCTTAGCACTGAATTTTCTAGAAAGTTTATGTAAGTTTATGCTTCAAGAAAAGTGGAATGTTGTAACTACACTAACAATATATTCACCTGAGAACAAAGAGAATATTAACATTTTTGACGTATTTTGGCTCCATTTGGAATGAAATGCAATGAGATGCCTTGAAATCAAGCTTTTTAGGAAACTTGGTCTCACTCGATGAGACAAGCCACATTCTCCAAGAGCAGTAAATACTTCTGAAAACCTTAACCAAAAGATGTCAGTTGCAATGAACCTCAAATAAGTACTAATGACCATGCCTGTACCTCTTGCACCTTTAGGGGGGTTAAAATCTGACAACAGGCTTGATGTGTGCCGTTAGAAATGAGAGAATATACTTTCTCCTTCTCTAAGAATAAAAGAAATGCTAAAAGAGATATAAATTCCACTGTTAACAGAGATCACGATACAAAGAATCAGGCTGTGGTTTGCTATGGGAAAATGTAACATCAATAACCAGTAATGGGATGTTGAATCCACATGCATGATATCCCAAAGCCTTTCCATCATAATAAAGCATGATGGAAAGATATATCTGACCTCCTTTTATTGATGGGGTTGTAATCATATAGTGTCATCTGAAAAACAGCCAAAGGTCTTTCTTGGAGTACTTAACCAATAAGCCACAGCTGTATTTCCCTTTCACAGCCTCTTACGTGTTGGAGAAATCTGTATAACCATCCTCAACATCCTGAGGGCTGCAACATTAAAACAGAAAATAACAATGAACAAGAGTGGTGTTGAGAGCATGTACATGGCCAAGTGTGTCAGATGCGAGGCTGTAATCTTCCGCGAGGCCACTAGATCTGGAGAAATAGAAAACTCCCATTCATATAAAGTGGATATTAAACCGATATGCCATATATGGGGGAATTCAGTAGAAGAACAATCATAACAAAGCTGTCCAATGCAAGAACTAAACAACAGCAGGAGTTAAATACCTCTTCCTTCATGCTGTGTTTAGGTAGGGATTTACTTTTCCAGCATCTATGTGACAACATAGTAACCATGGAAATAGCTTATGAATGTTTATGCTTAGAGGTTCTCTGATTGTGCATCACAGTTGTTTCATTTGTAGTCTTTTAGGGACACAAATTAAGTTGTCCAATTATTCCATGTTTGTTCTTTTAATTGCTTCTGTACTGCTGCATCCTTGATGACGTACTTCTGCCCTCCGGTAACAAAGGGGGTCACGCCATATAAAACCACTCAGGGTGGAAAGTTCAGTAAAAACTTCCACAGAACAGATTTATTCAGCATTGTTGTGAAGGTGGGAGAGCTAATATAGACCTCACTGATATTCACCAGTTCAAGCTAACAAGCTAAGATTAGGTAAAGTCAGTTACGGAATCGGCTGACTTTCCTCAATTTCTCTACCAGACAAACACATTCATACATTGAGATTTAGAGTTCTTACCAGGCCATTTGAGTAATTACTAATATACCAATTTCATCAATACAATTTTTCCTTAAGACACGTGATGGTGAATTAGGAACTGGTGATCTACTGGGGTGAGAGAAAAGAGTGAGATTAAAAGAAAAGTAGACCTCAAGAGGGGAGGCATATTCTAGGAGAACACCCAAGGACTGTTTCTGCAAGAGCAAACAGGGCCTTAGCATCTCTGAGCTGGTGGGAGCATCCATCTGTGGCAACCTAGCCATTGTCCAGGTTGCTCCATGGTTGATTGCACCCAGGAAAATTGGGAATGTGATGTCTTAAACAAGCTGTTTCAAACCAACTAAGGGGAACAGCCGGTCAGAAGCAGAGCTTACAGAGGTGGGGTAATGCTTTTCCAATGCCAGTCTGGATATACCAGACAAAACGGGCAAGTTAAATTTATAATTCAAGCTCAAGCTGAGGAAATAAGTCCACAAAAAGAACCTGTTTGGAACACTCCTGAAAAATCAAACTTAATAGCAAGCACTAGGAAATATTTGGATTTTTTAAATCATATCAAAGCATGAAGAACCAGCTTCAGTGAGCTAAGCCTTTTGGAAAGCAAGTAATACAAATCTGAGCTGGTGCTTGGTCTTCCTCTTAGTCACACTTTCGAGACAAAGCAAAGGATAATTAGCAAGAAGTTCATTGGTTATGGCATGTATTCCAACAAAGCAGTGTTCACTCAGATGAACATAAAATTATTTCATTTCTATTTTCTTTAGAGCAGTTAAAGATCACTCAAGGCATACAGTACCTATTTGTCTCTGGGTATTCTACAGAAAAACAACAATGAAAAATCTTGCAACAACTGAGGAAGCAAACCTTTGGAATGAATTAAGATTGAAGTCTAACTTACAACACTGTTTTGTCACACTGTCTGGCTAAACTGCTTCAGGAAAATGCCGATTCACTCCTTCACTGTCTGTCTAACTATCCTTGACTTACAGAGGATGTAAACACCCAGACAAACTGAGTATGACAATCACAGAAAAATGCAAAAGTATCATTCTAGTAATATGATTAGTCCCACAAAAGCTGTAACCACATCCTTGCAGTTAATCATGTAGCTAAGTGCTTTTCCTAGCTCATACCCTAAACAAGTAGCTTAGTGCAGAATTACACTTACACTAGGACACAGCAACTCATTCTCTGCTAAGACATTCCAGATGTGCCTCTTTTCATCTGTCAAGGATACACATTTGTACCTGCTTGTATTTAAAATTGTTGTGCATGTATTAGCCATTCTAATTTTAAATAGTCTAGACGTATGAGTACATACTAGAATTCAACACTCCAATACTTGAAATCTATATTTCTGTGAATTTGCAACTCTTCATTAAAACATGAATTGACCATGAATCAACTCATAATCACTACTCACATATTTTTATGAAGTGGAATATACATAAACGTATACACAGACATATCAAAGTACATGCAGAGAGAGCAAGATGAAATACTGGAATGATCAGTTTAGTGCAAATACACAGACATAACATGGGAAACACCCTCAACCCTAGCAGTATTAGCTATTGAATGTGAGGTGGTTGGTTGATTTGTTTTAGTACTTTTTTGTTTTAGTTTGGGGTTTTGTGGTGTTGTTTGGAGTGTTTTTAGAGTGGGGGGAGATTTGTTTCTATTTTAGGGTTGTTTCCCCCCCTTTCTTAAATAATTTTTTCTTTTTTTTTTTTTTTTTTTAAACACAGCCTGAACCCCATCTCCCACACGGGTTTGACTGGACCCCCATCTATGACCAGATGTCAAGCTGCCATACGCTCTAGCAGAAGCACCTGACTGAAGGCTGGCTAAACCCTGTGGGTACCCCTCATGTATCATTATTCCAATTACTTTGACACCTGTGCCACAAACTTCATGAAAATCCACTGTGAAACCCATGCTTACAGGACTGGAGTATCTTCTGTTTATTACCAAGGGCACAATAGCCACGGGGTTATTATTACAGTCTGTTAAATCTTCTTATTTAGAGAGAAGATTAGTATTACATTATAGAAAGGCTGACAAACACGGCACACCTGGACTCTTTATTTAGCTGTATTTTGCTAAGTACAGGAAACAGTTATTATTTTGTGCCAGGGAAATAATTTTTAGAACAGATCTGGCTTTGAAACTGAGTATCATTCATACTGCAGCCAAAAGCAGTGCCAGCCTCGGACAGGTGTACAGTAAACGAGCAGGTGGAAAGTAAATACCATTGTGAACAGCTCAAGGATGCTTATCTCGTCACAAAGAATGCACGTGTCTCGTGCTGCTGCTTTTTCCTGGTTGGGTTTTTTTACAGGGATCAAGTTTGTTCTCTGGAAGACACCATGAGAAAATGGAAGACCACAAAGGCAGGCTTGGAGTCCTCCCCAAGTTACCAAATTAATGACTATTTCAGAGGCAGAGCTGTCTCTTCCTTCCTAACGAGCTTAAGTAGCTCATTAGGTTTCTGATCAAAAGTAATTCGAAAAGTAAAATTAAAAAGAGCAAAAATTGCGCCCTTGAGTCAGTGAGGAAACATTTAGTGAAATTGCGTTAAAATGAAGATGTTGCTCGTTCTGACCTGAACCAGTAAGAGAGAATCAAAGCCCACAGTGGCCTTCAGGGTTTAATTTGCTCTCTAGTACCCTGTTCTCACAGCTAAGAAAGGATGAGAATGCATGTGTCATAGGAACGAGCATTTGCAGTGGTTTCTCCAAACCTGCAATATTACATAGACAGCAGAGGACTTGCTGGGCACAAAGGACATGGTAATCTCAGTTTTATAGCTCCTGTGCTTACACTGGGGTTCTGACTTTCAAGTCAGCATTTTTAGCTGTCATGCTTCAGAAAGAAAATAAAACAAAGAAGCAGCAAGTAAAATCAGGGCAAAACATAGCATCATAGATGAAAGGAACAGCTACAATCCAAGCTCTTTCAACATCTAGAGTTCTCAGAAAGGGTAAAGTTGAATATCAAATATTTCATAAAACAGTCAAAATAAGATACAAGTGTTTTTTCATGGTAGTCAAAGAGTGAAGCAATACAG
Organism: Cephalopterus ornatus; assembly: GCA_013396775.1. Lineage (NCBI taxonomy): Eukaryota > Metazoa > Chordata > Aves > Passeriformes > Cotingidae > Cephalopterus > Cephalopterus ornatus. The sequence goes on along the minus strand of VZRE01011175.1, from coordinate 236,608 downwards.
CCATCACTGTAATCAAGTTCAAACCACATATAAAGGATGTGTGCCTGTACAAGATGAGGGAAAGTGGTTGCAGTGAGATGGAAATGTAGCCTGCATCAAGAATTGCACACTGATGTCTGACTGCCTGTTTTCCAAGGATGGGTATCCCACTTCACTGAAGTCTGATGCAAAGCTCTTACAAGATGAGGCCTCAGTAAGAGACATAATCCTTAAAATTCTTGTGTTTTCCAGTAAGTATTGCAAATACAAACCTTAAACAAAGGAGCTGTCATTTTTTTTTTAAGACCTAGATGAAAATCATAGTTCACTTTGGAATCTATCCCTTACAGATTAATTATAGAAATGTATTTTTTTACTGTAGATTTGTCTCAGAGATGAACCACCAATTAAAGTGTAATCACCTTTATAGCAATTATATATGTGAGTTTCATCTTCACGGCACTTCAGAAAATTTCCTTAATTAATAACATGTCTTTCTGCTATGCTAAATCAGACTCCAGCTGCTTGGAGAGATGCACATCCTGCAAGATTTTTACCTGTCTCTCATCCACCACAGTGCCTGGCTCAAAGTCTCTCATTTAAAGTCCAGAAGCACACCTATCCTGTAAAGTGACCTGTTACAGCAGGAAGATCATCATCTTTTCCCATATTCATTCATCTCTCAGCCTTTTAACAGATGTCAAGTGAGTTCTGGGTCAAGACAAATAAGCAGGAATGTCTGACACCCCTAGGAGTGGGGCTTTATAGTAAACAGGACTCACACACAATTGAGAAGCAGTGTGTATTACCAGGAAGCCACCAGTTCAATAGAACTCATCTCAAATTAGCTATTACTTGTTAAAAGTAGGACTCTGCAAATAAAAGTAATAGTAATGAAAGACTATGTACACTTTGGGTTTCAGAGCTGTTTAATCCCCTTAGGAACAAAATGCCACCAGGTATTACCCTTGAGTAAACTTACACTTCATGTATGATCCTTGACCAATCAGGTATCACTGGCAACATATTAATGCAAGCTAAAATGTAACAGGTGTTTCATAAATAAAGATTCCTAGAGGAATCATTTCTATGTGTACACATCCCTCATTTGAGATGTTAAATAAGCTAAAAGGTAGACTGCAGAGAGACTGAACGGTTGTGCAATAAAACAACAACATGGTTTTATCTCATTTTTTTACTCCTCTTTTTGGCAGATTTGGAAATAATAGTTGACAAGGAAGAAAATGGAAAAAAAGAAATGGGGACTAAGTCATCCAGATATGAATACTTACTATTTATGTAAGTACTTGTGTAGTACCTTTTAAATAGGCTCTAAATGGTTTCTCAGGCCTAGCAGGGAGTATTTAAGCCTTAATATACAAACTTAAAAGCTAATTGCCCTATATTGTTCACTAGTGTTATAATATCTAGAAAAAAGATGACCAATTGAAACTGAAATCTAATGTTCTTCTGCCTATCTTTTTACCTTTCTAACAAGCATTTACTGAATTTGAAATCCCTATCTTTAGACCACAAAATGAGGGCTGACTGCTTGCAGCTGCTTTTTCTGTATGCACGTGGAAGTGATCAGCAATTCTAGGATCTCACTTGGAGACCCGCTTCCTTTAAGTTTCCATGAAACGAAAATATTGTTCTTCAAAAACATGTCACAGGGGTTCCTCATAAGCAATTTTTAAAAATGTCATTTTCTTATCCGTACAAATGTAAGTCAAACAAAATTACCCCACAGCTGCTGGGTTTCTAGCTTTTCTAATTGTATTTGTTCATGGATTTCCTTGGCATTTTAAAGTGGAACTAGAAACAAAAGCAAACAAAAAATCCAGCCCAACAAACACAATGCATACATTGATGAAACCTCCTGAGTGCTTTAACATAATCCGAGGCAATTTTCTCTAAGAAACAAAATGAATGAAATTTGCTTATGGACCCCTAAGCTTTGCAAACCCTTCAACTAGAACAAGAGAAATATGTGGCTGGAAGCCAATCGGCAGCCAAATGTGTTAGATGTGTTCCATTTATTATTAATGTGACAACATTCTATATAGCAGCAACAGTGCAGGCAAGTAAAGGGTTGCCATGGAGATAAGTTACTCAAGATGCAGCTAAAAATACTCTCTTCTTCCCCTACTGTAATAAATATTGCATTATATGAAGGCTAACAATGATGATATCAAATGCCATCTCACAAAAATTTCCAGCTGTGAGCATTATGGCTATCTAATGGACTGCCCGATGGACACATGGCATTCTTTATCTGCGTGCGTGCACATCCTTTTTTTGCCCTTATTGCATGGTCAAATGTTAGAAGGCAGCTGTTGATGTTATTAGGACAGAATGTTGCTCCCTACTCAGGGTAGATTTCTTACACCATTGTGACTTTGGGGGATTACAGTCATGTTCTGGGAGGAGATGCAACTTAAACTAAAATACAAACATATGGAAATGGCTTTTGAACAAGATCACAGGGGGTTTTTAGGCCTCTTCTCTGAGAACTATGGTTACACATTTCATCTTTTTGCTGCTCTCTGGGTACCTTAAGATTACCCAAGATACTGACAGTACTTATAAATCAGAGACAAAAAAAAAAAGAAATAAAAAATTGTTCAGTCTTTTTGGAAGGACTCCTTCCCACCTTTGGCTTACTTGTAGTTTAGAATAGGTCCAAACAGCAGCAGAATTTATATATATAGATCTAGAAAAACCCATTTTGCAGCATTTTTTGCCCTCCACAGAAAGTCTTTAAAAGCATCAAGCTTCCATTTTTTGGTTTTACATTTTTCTCCTCACTAAAACTTTTCAATGATTCTGATATGAAGTGAATCTTAAGCAGCCAATTTAGCTGAGATAGAGATTAAAATATTTTATACCAGAGCAAAACATTATTCAGATCTTTATTAATGTCATAACCATTCTTACTTTTGTCTACTTGAGGTCTTTACAAGACAGAAGTCACATTTGTTTCTTAGTTTATCATCTGATTGAACAAAGGAATTATTTTTATAGAATCCCAGATTATACAGACAGGAAAAGATCTCATCAATCATCCAAGCTGTGTCTTTGTTAAAGCCTACTACCAAGTAGTAGATCATGTCTGGCCTGTTTTCAGTCACAAATTCACCTTCAGTGATGTAATGATAGACCTTCTTGCAAATACACATATATATATAAACTTCTCATATTTCTATTCATATATGAAATTCTCATATTTCCAATTCAATTTAAATCCTTTTGTTTTGCTTAGGGTGATCATTCATTGACAGTATATTTATTTTCCAGCAGAATAATCTACATCTTAAAACACAGGATACTTGTACTTACAAAACCAAAGATTGTTCCTAGAGAAACAGAAGGCAAGGTGGGAGCTTTTATTTTGCCATTTCTCCAACTGCAAGATTATTTCTGCTGTTAATAGGCAGTACAAAGCACAGATGGGAAATGAAACCAGGGAATTTACAAAAATGGGGTAACACTATACAAAACTTCTCCCAGTGCGTCCCGGGAGCACGGAGCTCTGCAATCAGCACCATCACCCCTGCAGCGGCACACTTTATCACTTTTGCTGAGAGCAGGAACCTCCTCTTGACAGCATGCACAACCACTTCCTGCAGTAACACTGTCTTTAACTGCAATTTTTCCTCTTTTTCTGTGTGTACTCTGTTCTTACCCATAATGGCACAAAAATGAGATCTTTAACACTATCCCCCAAGCACACTCAGCTGCTGGCTGAGTAAACACAGGAGCGAGTCTCTCCTGAGCAGCAGGTGAGCCCACAGTTACAGAAATGCCTGGGTACTTTCTCAAAAGAAAAAGTGCTCTTCAAAATAGGCTTCCCTGCCATGTGTAATTCCTGCTTCTCCCCTTTACCTGAAGAGGTTATTTAATTTCAAATGCTCACCTGAGCTGAACGCCACAGGATCTTTAAGCATGGGCTCTGTGGTTTATTTGTTGTCTGTTAAGGACTTAACACACTTTTGGCACTGTATCAATGGTATCACTACTACCACTTCATGGACAATAATTTTGATGCCGACATGTGCCTGTGGCTCCATAAGCTCCCCATTTGACTTTCCATCATCTGTATGTCATAGGTTAACACCACGTCCCAACACTTACAGACACCTAATACTACAGAATACAGCCTATAACATAGAATCATGGTTTGGGTGGGAAGGGACCTTAAAGATTCAACCCACTGCCACAGGCAGAGACCCCTGCCAGGGGTCTACACCAAGCTACTCAAAGCTCTATCCCCCCTGGCTTCAGACACTGACAAGGATAGGGCATCCACAGCATCTCCAGAAGACCCATTCCCAAAGGGTTTTATCCCCTTAAATAGACTGTTCCAGTTTCATGATTCACCCTGTATAGCATAGAGCTACTTCTCTTTATTTCCAGAAACAGGCTGATAGGTCTTTGGAAAAGCACTTTTTATTTGGCTTTTATTTTCTCCACTGATGTTTTAAGTGCATTTACCCTGTGCTAGTCTTTTATTTTATTTTTTTTCCAGGCAAGATGCTACCCTGCTTTTCACAAGCACCACAGCTCTCCTGTGACGCTACAGTGTCCCTCTGAAGGCTCAGCACCAAGCAGCTCCCGGTCTGTGTGCACTGCCACACAGGTACAATCACAGTGACCTTGGATGATACATTTGCTGGACAAGCCTCCAGAGGACTGCATTATTTCTGAAGCAAGGCTTCCTGTCAGATGTTGTACTACATGGCACAGATACCCGTTCCTAACAGACACTTCACTCTGAAAAAGCATTCTCTTGTTTTTCACATCCATTACATACAGGAGAGTTAGAGAAAAACAAACCCACTTTTAAGCATAACCTGATTGCATTTGCTCCCACCAAATGTTCCAATCTTTGGATTGATTTTTGGCAAATCTTATGGTTTATGTAAGCCAAATATTACAGCATAGGTAATAATATTATGACAACAAGACCTAGTTGTTTTCTTTAAAAAAAACCCCAACCGTAATATCACATAGGCAGGAACTCTGGAGAACGCTGTTTTTTAGAAGAGGACTGACTCTTACAGGACCATGACTACTCTGCATAAAACACCTTAGGGGTTGAAAATGCAGAGCTATAACAGAAGGGGCTGCTGCAATTACAATGTTTACCTTCTGTATACTTGACACTTGTTATCTGAGCAGAGGAACACCAGGACACTGACCACGTTTCTAAAAGAACAGTGAGAATGTATCACCTCTTCAAAAGGGAAGAATAAACAGTAATGAAAAGCAGAGTTGGTGAGGTGGTCTTTTGGATTGTTTGTGTGTGCTTGTTTTGCTCTTTTTTTTTAGTGATTGTTTGGGGGTTTTGTTTGTTTGTTATGTTATAGTTTGGAGGAGGGTGTGCATTGAAAAAATATTAGCAAGCTTCAGAAGATAAGAACTCAAGTTATAAAAAGTCCCAGTGGATAAGATGACACTTTTGTATCAATGAGAGCAACTTATTATCACAACACACTCTTAAGCAAAATGGTAGATAGTATATCTTGAAGACTGGATGCCTTTCAGGTAGGAATGCTTTAGCTAACCATAAGTTATGCCTTAAAGAAAAGTTACTTAGATGTAAGAAGATTTAATGAATCTCATTGTACAGGTACTGGTTTAAATTTAATGATCTCTTCCAAGTTTAAATGCAAACAATAAAATACCTTCCTATAGTTTGCATGAATTATGGCAACATAGCCATTTTCACCTGAAATCTTTTTATCTCTAAAGTAAAAAAACCCTGTTATACAGTGGCAATATTGCTCATGTAGAGAAAAAAAATTTAAGGATGGTTTACTTCATGTTACATCTGAAGTCAATGACAGTACAGATTCCACACTACAGATGAAGCATATATTTAAGAAATATATGAACAGAGACCTTGAAGGCCATTTCCAGAGTCCCCCTGAAGAGCCACCTGAGAGCAGCTCAGGAGTAATAAGCTTAGATGCTTTTGTTAGTTCCAGGTCATTGCTTTCCTGTTCTTGCTCTGAATGTGAAGTTCTGGATTAGATTTCATCATCATATCTGTGGGATATCTTTTCAGACATTTTCACTCATAAAATGTAATGAGCTCACATGTTACAATTAAAGTATCCTAGGTAGTTGCTACCCCATATGGTCCTCCAAAGGTCAGAAGCAAGTCAAAGTAAGTTTCATTGAGTATAGGTATAAATAGAGAGTAGCATAATTTGTGCTGAAATTATGTATAAACAATGACAGAAACTCCACCTTGCATACCCATTGACGCATTTTGGTCTTAGCTTAGTTTCTGTCTTCCATATTTGAATATTTTCCGCAAGCGTCCATTACGACTTGAGTAATTAATCAACAAATGTCATTTTCCATTAAAGCATATTTAATCATCACAAAAATTAGGAACAACTAACAACCAAAACCAGTATAATTACTTCTAATGCAAATGTGCTAATTTAAATTGTGGAATACTTCTTTAAGAAACATCTGTGTTAATTGGGGTCTGCTCATGAAAGCAAGCTACTAATTGAGCTGGCATGTGCCAGATAGACTAGTCCAACTGAAAGAAAGACAACATTTGCAATGTAACACTGATTTTAAAAGTTAACATTTTAATGAAAAAAGCTGCTATCAGGCTCATGCCAGTTCAATTAGTCACTCCTTCCCATGAGCAGACCCCAATTAACACACTTTTTTGAAAGAAATATCCTACTGTTCAATTAAAACATGGAACCATAGATGATTACACAAGTCTATTCTGATAATTAGCCTTAGTTGATCTGTCTCAAATGTGTTGTTTCTGAACTGCTGTATCATCAAAGCTTACGGATTATTTTTGAGCAAATGTTTTTTATCTGCATTAAGCAGGCCCTGTCTGCATAACACTACCAAAACAGTCCAACAAACCCATAGTGGTAAGTGAGCATCTTGGTTCCTGTTTTAATAAGAGCAGAGCTCACAGTACATGTATCATGATCAGATGTGGAGAGCAAGCAAACAGGCCTTCTGTTGTGTGCATTTTCTTGTACAATCTTATGACAAACGTGAGTAAATAAAAGCAAGCACGTGTTGATCCACAGCCCGAGATCAATGAGAGCCTGTCTTGACTTCGGTGAGTGTTGGATTAGGTCCCCACGTTCTATGCGAGAACAGGAATAATTATAGTGCATCAGGCACTGGGAGCTGGCAACTTGGCAAATATTGATTTGGCATGGTAACTGCTATAATATTGATTTTAAACACAACTTCAATATAGATTTATCAACCATTCCGTAGCTCTGCGTCAATATGCAATAATGATAGCCTTTGATGATTCTGTAAAGTAACAACTACAAAGAGCTAAAGAAGGGTCATGATCACAATGTTCCCTCAGAAACATCACGATACACATAGTTGGCAACCTAACTGAGCTATTGAAAGAATCAGTAAGTTGTTTCTAATTAGCCAGGAGTGACATTTATCAATCAAGTCACACAGAATTTGGGAATTTCCCCTGTGCTTGGAACTCTAACAAAAAATACAGTGGTTTTCTGTGGAAGAAATTGATCTTACCTACTAGTAAGATAAAACAATGCTTCTTACCACTGATCCCTTCAAATCAATATTAGGCTTTTTGCTTGGTACTATGAAACAGGCAACTGTGAATTCACAAGTACAGATGGAGTGAAGGCAGACATGCCATCACTAAAGTGAACAATGTGCAATTATAGTGCCCCTGCAGTCCACTACCAGTAATCCCGGCTTCAGCATGAGTCTTTCATTTCATGGCTGGACTAAACTTCTGTTATTGCTACTTGTCAAAAGTAGTTATCACTATGATTCCCTGAGGATACATTCTTCCCGATCTAAAGTGTCTTTAGAGAGTGCAACATAATCATCCAGTCTGAAAGAGAACATACAAATCTGTTTGCCTTAGGATACTACATGCTTGCTAACTTGTCACTGCTACATCTAATGCCATTACCTAAAATAGTATGCAGGTATGCTTGTCACCAAGAATTTATATTGAGGTCAAAACCCAAACAAAAACATAACTGTGCTTTAGAAAGGTATTTTGGGTATGGTCAAACCAGAATTGTTGCCAGATCAGTTAGTTAGCTTCCCAGCTCCAAAATACTGGGGGAACGTGACAGAAAAACTCAATGGCATATGGTCTTTAACATACATATTTACTTTTCTTCAAACAGTTGCTGTGAAAGTACCACCCACATTCCTAGTATTCAGAATTAACATCAAATGTGAAAAGCAAAAAAAGTTTGTACGCTGAAACATTTTCACTTTGAAGGAGAGGCTGCCCTTCCTGTTGGAAACCCACTAATTCCTGTGACCCCACTGCACCAGGACAACCCCTAAGGCTTAACTTTCACTACCTGAGTAACTGCAATGGGACTGATGGATTTGCTATGAGATCCCAAAAGCTTTGCTGCATAAGGACCTCCCCGAAGCCAAGGGCTTAAATAAAGTCTAAATAAAGGTTGTAGGGGACAAGACCTGCCCTCAGTGAGGGAGGCAGCTGGGAGACCATGGTCAAGACCTGCCCTGGCAGGTCAGAACCAGCTTCAGATAGGTCAGTGCAAAGGAGATCATTGGTGTCTTTTAAATTAATCATTATTTTCTCCCTCTTGCATCAGTAGTAACAATTCTGTAAGTGGCAGACACATTTCTTCAGTTTATGTTATTTTTTTGTTTGTTTGGGTTTTTTTTTTGAAAAACTCTGAACATGAGAGACACAAGATATGTCATCACTTTCATGTCAGTGGAGGTGCATGTCAGTGCAGAATTTGCCTCACTTTTTCTAGTCATTTCAAGTATGCACAGCCACTCTGAAACCTTCCTGCAGAAAACTGGCAAGAAGTAAGAAGAGAGGCAGTGAAAAGGAATGAGAGAGAACACTTGCCTTTCAAGAGGTGCTTTGCACTTCTGATGCCTCTCAGAATCCATCACTCCGCTCATATATGTGACAGCCTCCTCTGTTCTTCCCCCAAATATTGCTACAGTTATAGCTCCCCCTTTTTTTCCCCCCAAAGCTATTTAGTTTTTCCTGTTGATTATGACACATGCAGTACACAATGTCACCTAAGTTCTTGTGCTATCTCAAAGTTTAAGTATTTGGCCTCTGAGAGTGCAAAACATTTTGCAAAATATTTTGAAACAAAATATTTGTTTCAATCAAGAATTCAAAATCCTAAATAAATATCCTCAATTTTAAGTTTTAGGAAATCTTTTCAGTGAACTTAAAGTTTCAATCTCTATTCCAAATCTGCGGGGGAAAAAAAACAACCCAACATTAAAATGCTGACATTCCTTACATTTTAGCTTCTGCTTTAACCTGTTTATCTCCTGAGACAGTAGAAAAAGAATTCAATGTACTTCCACAGAAATTCAAGGCTTATTTGAACCAGTAGCTCTTGATACATGTTTTGATTCAAGTCCTTATTTAGCTAATCAAACAGAAAAATAGTGGTTTGAGCTTTTAAAGCACTTCAACATAAACTTCAGTTTCAGGCCGAGAAACAGTATACAAACTAAACATTCTGCATCACACACATGAGCTAAGGACGCAAAATAAAGGCAGCCTGGGACCACCCTAGTCAAACATAAACAAAAATATTTGCTAATGATTTAAAGATACTATAAGACTTTTTTTTTTTTTGAAAAAAAAAGGAAAGAAAACCAAGAAAATAGGGGATCCTATGACCCAGGTGGAGAAGTAAAAGCAGAATACAGCAATTGCTGAACTAACAAGATGCTTCTGAGAAAACCGAAGAAAGGGAGTCAGCAGGGAAAGGGAAACATGTTCTCCATTTTGATGCTGGTATCTGTCAGGCTCCTTGCCAGAGGCTACAGGCCTCCCAAGAGCCACTCAAACCCACTCCTGAGACCCTATTATAGCAAGCTGCAGTTAAACAATGTATCTCCCTTTGCTCACATTGTATATGAAGTCTTACAGCAATCAGTACGCAACTGCCATTTTTTACAATTCTGTTCCCAAGATAACTGAATCTGTTCCTGTTGAACTAGATTTGTTAGGCACTAACTTGAAACTCAAGCAAGGTGTTCAGCTACAGGAGCAAAGTGAGGTCAGGGGGTGGTGCCAAATAGACAGGTTATATAAGGGACTATAGGCCCTGCATACAGCTGCAGTTGTTAGCCCTGCAGATATAGTTTAAGATACATGATGCATAGACTTACTTGGTCGTGCTTTACAGAGCTAGAACTTTTCCAGGTACAGTCAGAAAACTCACTATTGAAACACAGTGGCATAGAAATCGGTACATCTCAACGCAGCCAACCATCTCAAACTCTGTAGAATATGTGCCCATTGTACATACCCGGTAACTTTATCTTCTCCTTAACATCTTATGTTCCAAAAACCCCGAAATACTACAACACCACACTTCATCTTAACATTTTCCAATCTTTCATCTCCTTAAGTCCCTGACTCAGGAGTTTCACTCTCTTGATCTAATGCACAGTACAGAAAAAGATAAATAATTCCATAAATGGTGACTCACCCTCGCAGCCTCTACCGGGGGATGTAGGTCCACACAGGGCTGTTCCCAGCTTTATGGGTAATTCCTCCTCCCTAATCCAGCACCTTTCTGAGAAGAGGAAAATGTGGCAGCAGTTGCAAATAAGAAGTGCCCCCAGCCCCACCTGCCTCATCATCAGAGACTGGGAACACCTGAAATGGCCCCACCTTTCCCAGCACAGGTGCAGCTCTTTCCTTCTTTTGTGTCAGCAGTTAGGGAGCCTTTCTGGTCTGGATTCTTCCTGATGTGCTCTGCTGCAGTGGCCTTTGCAGGAGGGTCCCATGTGTCACCCACAGACTGGCTCCCTCCAACATTCACTAGAGTCATGCAGCAAGTTAATGTGCTTTGGCTGGGTAGGTGAGGCCAGCTCCTGCTGCCCTGCCTGCGCCAGCTGCTCAGCCCTGCCTGCGGAAATGGGCAGTCACACAGCCTGCCTTACTTTCTCCTTACCACCAGTGGTTATGAGCAGCTACTCCACGGCTTCAGAAGCAGTAAAGTGAGAGCTGAGGGACAGCTGTTGTCTACAGTTACTACCATCCTTTTCCCACTAAGGACAAACAAGCACATACAGAGCTTTACTGGGAAATTGAGAGAACTTCCAGACCAGAAAGAAGGACAGTGGCCAACTTGGGACCTCCCAGGAGACAGGAAACCCACTGTGTCCCACATCTGCCTTTGATGGCTTGCTAAAAAGCCATCTTGTTAGAGCAGGCAGGCACTGTATGCTGAGACTTTCACCTCTGTCAAAAAGAGAGGAGCCTAAGCCATGACCCCTTCCCCAATGTGCTTTCAGGCTGTGCCTCCTGCACTGTCACAACAGATTGGGCTGTGACAGGTTGGTCAGGAAAACCAGAGATGTTTTACATTTTCTGCTTGACTTGCAGTCCTTTTACCAGACTGAGGCTTGGGACAGTTTTTCCACTGGTATTTTTATTACGCTTTAGCAGAAAAACAGGTCCGAGGTTGACACTCAGCATTACAGTTTCAGTATTATGCACATAAATTTAACTACTTAATTCCGCTGAGCATTGGGTAAGTGGGGCAGCTAAACCCTGTATGTTGCATGGAACATTTATCACTAACTACAGTATACAATTCCCTTTGCCATTCAGGCTTACACATTTTAGAGCATTTACAATCATGCTGAATTATGCTGGAATTCCCATTTCAAAGGATTTCATGAATGTATTGCTTGAATGCTGCCAAACTCATTTTTTCTTTCATACAGACTTTAAGGGGAACTGAGTTCCTGTGAGGCTGCTTATGCATTGCTGGATCCCAGATACTGTTGGGATGTCTGGATTTCACTGAAAAGTTGCTGGAATAAAAAGCAGGTTAAGTAGGATCTGATTAAAAGCTTATGTAATTTTTAAAAAGACAAACCACTGCACCATAACTACCAGTAAATGTTGATTTCTTTCTGGCATTTAATTGATAACAGGTTTTATCAGTTTTTTATAATTAGGGAAGGTCAATACGGTTTTTTACACCTCTGAAGAGCCACATTCCAATAAATTATGAGTATCTGTCACAGATTCCCATAAATGTTCAGACCTGGATCAATGTCAGCAACAAAAACTGTCCAGAACCTCGATTTCTGGTTTCTGTTTGAGGTTGCTAAAAATATTTCAGGAAGGAAGGCAAGGAAACATCTTTCTGGAGCAGCAATGTGCCGGTGCTCTGGCAGGGAAGACACATGGGGAGCTGAGGGCTGGTGTTGAGGGAGCCTTGCTGGGAAGGGCACAGCCTGGCAGCCCCTGTGGTGGCCTGACTGGAACCCACTGCTGCACCAGAGCAGAATCACCCCTCCCCATGCCTGGGGTGAGGGGTATCATGGGGCTTCATGGTATCATGAGGTGGTGTCTGACACGGTGCCATGAGCAGAAATCAGCTCTTGCTTTTAAGTAAGCTCACCTGTTAGAGCAGCTCAGCCAAGGAAGGACCCCTCCTTTTATCTTTCACGAGGTAGAAATGCACTTGCTGGCGTGCAGCCATCCTCCCCTTGGAAATCTCCCAGTGTGCTTTCACGATTTAAACCTGGATTTCTCTGGGCTGGAAAAAGAAAAGCAAACTCAGAAACCCCTGTAGCTCTCACAAAACAAGCCTTTCCCTCATACAGGGGGAACGCCTGTCCTGCAACTCCATTGCTTCTACTTGCTAGTTTGGTGGTGCTATTTTTGGATATATTGTTTTGAATCCAATATTGTTGGATTACAATTTCAATTGTAATCCTGGGTTGTGAAAAGTACAGAATTATCATTCTAGGTCTACTTAAATAGATGACAAAATGAATCCAGACTTCACTACCCTTCCTATGCAAATCCTGCCTATAATCTTCTCAGTTTCCTTTCTATATCTTAAACTCTGAAGGTTTAACAGTAATATCTCTGGAAGGTCGATACTATTAGATGTATTTAAAACTCTTCCTTCTCCTCTTTCAAAAAAAAAAAAAATAGAATCAATTAAAAAATAAGTGTTCTCACTCTGACTTCAGCTGTACTATAAAACAGTTATTAAAACTATCGTGGATGTGACAGAAATAAAGGAGGTGATCAGGAGATATTTCTGATGCACAAAAATGTCCAGGGAGCACGTCTAATGATGTGATCAGGATTTTTTAGGCCCTTAATACAGGTATTACTAATGCAAGTCTGCTTCCATGCTTATGCAAATAGGCCTTGAACATTACAAGAAATTTCCAGTCATGTTGCTTGTGAAGGCCAGGTGGGGACGCGTGGCTGTCTGAAGCCTAAAGAGACTTCCTTAATGGAGTCCAACAAGATTAGCTGCCTTTCCCCACTACATGCCTCTGTAAAAAAAGCAAATAAATCACTAACAGTCTCCTAATAGACTTAGCTCTCTCCTGTCCTGAATGAATATTGTTTGGAATAAGCTCTGCAATGCCCAGCTCCGATATTGCCACAGTGACTTGTGTCTTTTCAATGCTGTCTGAAAGATTTCCAAGGTTTTTGAAAATGTTGCCTCTTGTCCCATATTAAGGAGTGTAAAAGGCATTCTGCTGGTAAACTTGCAGCTCAGTTACTGGAACTGTTTTCACCTGATCATGTTCTCCAGCTGGATCTCTGAAGTGAAAGGGGTAACTGGATTTCTTTCACTTCCTGTGACTAACCCAATACATTTTTTCTCCAAGCCCTCTGTGTTAATTAATGGATTTATTACATACCGTGTGATATATTGCTGCTTCACCTGTGACTCGACCATGTCTGGTGGAGCAGCCCAATTATGAGCAGACTGGCTGCATCAAAGCACTGATCAGGGACAATGTTCAATCACCACGATTTTTCTGGGATTATTACTTTTTCCTTTTTTTTTTTTTTTTTTTACATCTATGCTATTATTTACATTTTACATTATCCTTTCAGATCTCATTATTTTCGTAAAGAGTAATTTTTGTCTTCTTCCATGCAAGCTCAATTTTAAGTATGTTACAAGATGCTGGCCCATTCCTCTGTTAGTGATCAGTGATTCCAACGATCTGGTATGCCTTCTGGAACGGAAAAAGTCCAAGTAATACCATGAAGTGGAAGAAGAAAACTGCTCAGTATTTAGATGGTTGAAATGGCCATGCTTCAGGACTTAAGTGTGAGGGAGGTGGATTGCAAAGGACGAGGGGTGAAGCAATGGCACAGGTGCTTTTCATGCCCAGGTGAGGGGACTGGGACAATTGTTTAAACAACAAAGAGGGAAAAAAACCCACAAACCCAAGGAAGCCATTGGATAAGTGCTTCCAGATATAAAGTCAGCTCAGGACAGTAAGCCCAGCTCACTGAGGCAGTATCTGATAAGCTCCCCTTTTCTAGTAATCATGTCTGATCTGATTTACTCACACTATTTTTCCAAATCTGGATGTCACAGGGGCATTTCTCTCCTGTGTGTTATGTGATTGAAAAGCCAGTTCTTCTTCCCATGCTGAATTCACACAAGACACAAGAGCCTATCTGCCATGTCGGGTCTGAGCCCACCTCTCACTGAAGGAGTGTAGCCCTACAGCTCAAGGATCTCTTCCTTTCCCGCAGTGCAGTCTGCCTGCTGTGCTCCAAATTACTTCACAGTACCTCAGGAATTAACGAAAAGCAAGGATGACTGTTCCATGAGAGCAATTTACTTTCGAAGATCTTGTTCTGCAGCGAGGTTTAGCCCATTAGACATACCCTGTTTGTTCCCACTTAGTAGCCCATCATACTCTCAGTCTGCATTTGTAGCACACACCTGGAATTTCAGAGGTTTTATTAACTAGTGATTTGACAGACCCTTCTTTGATAATTTGTAGGCAAGCAACACGTTTTTTAACTGGTGGGTATCCTTTTGCATATATCTATTTATGACATGAGAGTGATAAAATGCTAAAGTAACAAAAAACAAAGCTTTTGCTTATGATATACATCGGTCCTGTCCTTGCAGGAAATATGGACCTTTATTAATGCAAGTCTGAAAAACCAAAATTTGCCCTAGTTTTCCTCAAAGAGTTTTGGAGGGAGTGTGGTGTAGGGCCTAACAAGTTGCCGTTTTGTTTGTGCTTGTCCAAAGAAACTACTAAACAAAAGAGACTGCTATTTTGGATAGAAATAACACTGCAATTGACAATCAATGACTGGCTTCAGAAGTTTTATGCCACACTCAGCTGAATCAGTGCAGATGTTTGTGATTTTTTTTTTTTTACAGAAAAAAAGTCCTTGGAAGGCAAAAAACTTTATACAACTGTCACAAAAGTTAAGGCTGGAAAAGCAAGAGGCCCAGATGGATTTGCCACTGTTTTAATAAAGAATATTTTATGTTCAGAATTCAGATCTTCTTGCTTCTAAAGTGGCTTGAGACATACCTAACGCTTCAGGGTAAACTATTTCAATCAATCCCAAAGCTAGAAGGGACTCACTCTCAATTCCCCTGTCAAAATAGTGTCAAAGTATTATTAGTTAAAGCCTTTTCAAAACTGGATTAAGAGCATCCTGTTCTCAATCCATGCCTGCAAATTTGAGTTAATATATTTACAGATAGGGATCTAACAACGCTAAAAAAAAATAAAAAATCAAAGGGTCTTCTTTTCCCCATACAATACTTTACTTCCCAAAAAGTGATGTTCACTTTTTCATATGTAAATAAGAGGCTTTGTTCATAACCTGTTAACACTAAATGATGATGTTGGACACACCTCAGAATATAAAATAAATTTCGATACTCTAGAAATGCTTGGAAAATGTAAACATTCTCCTTGGGGAATTTATTACAACTGGAGTTTTGGCTGGCAACAAAATGTTACAGATTATTAGAAATGCCTATTGTCACTGCAACAGAACACTTGCACAAGTCCACTTCAGTCCAATCAGCATGAAATTCAGACTGATAGGACTAATTGATAGGTAGATGGACAGACTGACCAATCAATCTGTACCCCTCAGCTATCCAACAAAGTTAACACAACGAAATGTGGTTCTCACAATTTAGTGGGCTGAGATAAAATACCTCCAGAGACCTGTCCCAGTAGATTTGTTTTAATTTTAGGAGAGTTAATAAAATTTTGAAAGCTTTCCTAAAACATAGCAAGGGACTGTTTTTGCAAAACACCTGGGTGCCTCTGCCTCCTCAGTGGCCAGGCTTGTGACATAAACCCTGACAGTGCAGATCAGAAGAAAGCAGACACCCACTCGCCTGCTGAGGACTCACTCATCCTTTCCTAATGAAACACTGAAATATTATTGTTTAGATTATTCCCTGCAATGTTCAATACCAATTACAGTGCATTGCAGGAATGAATATACCACTGTTCAGCAGAGCTGCAGCTCAAGATGAGAACAGCGAGTGACCTGCCTGCATGGAGATGCAGGAACGACCCAGTGAGGTGTCAGAAGACCGAGGCCAAAAATTGCCACTGGACCAAGAGGCACGTGCAGAGCCCATGAAGAACGTGTGCACAGACTGTAGGGGTATAAACCACCAGGGATTTCTTTGTTCTGGGTCCCTCTCTGGGGGCATCCAGCTCAAGCTGACCTGTTGCTGTGCCCACTGCAAAGGGACTCCGGTCCCAGCAGTTACAGCCTCAGGTGGTGTGTGTGGTATGAGAATTCTCTGGCAGTGGCTTCTCCTTTATCAGTTTATCAGGTCTGGCTTTTTTCATCACTGAATCTCTACAGGAAAGACCAAAAGATAAAGATGGGTTTGGGGAAGCATATACATTAAGTATTACCTCCTACTGCTCCTTCTTCCCAGCGTGGTTCTTCCCACACCTCCCCTTAGCTTCTAGACGTGAAATTTATTCATCCTTTAACTTCCTTAAGAGTACCATCTAGAGTAGATATACAGCAGTACACAATTAAAACTGCTGCCAAACTTGCAAAACAACATCTCAATCATAGTTACTAATATTTGCATTCTCTCCTAAACAGTATGTGAATTATAGCACACTGAATAGAAAAACAACGTAGCAGCTATGCAATTCCAGAGGATGTGTTTGGCTGTGGAAATGCTAAGTACAGATTTTGGGGACAAAACCCAGTTTTTGATCCTGAATTCTTCTTAAAGGGAAGCAGAAATTCTTAGAAGTTTTTTCAAATAGCCTGGATTTTCATTTAGTAAAAAAAGAATCAAATATTCAGCATATTTATTCCTAAACCACACATGTATAAAAGTGCCTGCAATCCCTTAAAGTTTATTAAAGTTACAAATGAATTTGTAAAAATCGAAGATTACAATGATTACAGAAGTACTATTAATGACCACTTTTATCATCAGCATTGAACTTCAGATGCTACATGGTGTGTTAGAATATGAGTAGCCAGGAATGACTAAGCTCTCAGTCATTTCTTTCTGACAGCCTAGATGGAAAAAAAAAAGTAATTTCTCTGCGAAACAGAATGTTAGTCTCAGGCCACAAATTTCCACCTAATCTGCCATATGGATGGGAACATGGATATTTAAGGGTTAAAAACCCCAGACCTTCAGAAAAGTATCACAATCTGCTGATAATATTCTCCCCTACTTTCCTCTTGCTTCATTATCACCAGCCAGACCAAGGGCTGGATGAGGAATAGAGTAAGCTGAGAACCGACACCAAGAAGCGGAGGGGATAGTGGTAGCTCTGAGATAACAACCTGTTCATCTCAAAGACTGCATGACTCTGTTTGCCAAATAAGATGGTAATCTGGAGGGAGTGACAGGCAAAGGAATTTCAAGAAGCTAGTAAATTGTGCTTGCTCATCCAAGGAAGAGCAACAATTTGTCAGGTGGTGTGCCATTCATAGCAACTGTGACAGGTACCTTCGTTAGTGCTACACGCCAGAAAGCTGCATTTCGTACCAACCTGCTTACAAGGGAACATACCAAAATGTTCCCACCCCCCACATTAAGAGCACTGTGCTTTTAGGTGTGTATTGGATAGCTGTTTGATAGTGGTGGAGTGTTTCTGAAAAGTGTGAGTAGCTTGGAAGCTGCTTGCCACTGAGAGCACATCCATTTCCCTCGAGCCACAGGGGATATCTCACTAGGTTCCTTGGGGTAAGGAGTGTATGCTGGCAAGTCTTTCTGCAGCAAGAATTTCAAATCTGGAATTCTCTCCAGTCCTTCTTATGAAATCCAGACACTTTTAAAACCTGCTGCAAATCCCATTTCTTTGGAGGCAGGAATAGCAGGGCAGGGTGAAGTTTTAGGTATTACTATGACATGCCTTTTTCAGGATTGGATTAGCAGTTTGGAAGTGCAGCCTTAAGAAGGTGATGTTTGAGTATAGGCTGTTACACCACAGACTGCTAAGCGTTTTCAATTGCTGCTTTTTTGTCAGTTTTGGGGGTTTTTAAATTGTACGGTAGAATGCCAGGATCTTGCATGAATTTTTTATTTCATATTTGATCACAGAAATTGATCTATGTAAAATGCCACAACATTACTGTAGCCATTTGTTTGTTTTGTTTTGTTTTTTACAAAACAATGAAAGTTTCTTCCTATTTTCTCAGTTGTTTCTATACAGTGTAACACAAAAGATGTTTTATTTGGGTGATAACATTTTGCTTCTGGTTTGTGTAACAATTTTAGATGAAAATTTAAGCACATCCTCACTATTCTGCATACTTAATATCTTCTGTGTGGAAGGGTTACATGACAATTTGTTTCTTAAAGATTGGTTTTAAGCATTATAGTACTGGAGAAAAGAAAGGGGGAAATGATTTGTATATGCATGGAATTAAAGATGTTTAGCAGATTGAATATTGCTTATAATACACTCATTCAAATTCCAGTGTTTTACAATTCTGCCTATAGAACAACAAAATTTATATCAACTTTCCATAATGATAGTGTTAGAGTTGTACTAAAGAGAAAAGAAATCTTAATATGCTTTGTTTGCAATATTCTCAGGAAGCAATTAATGTTAATAGTCCAGCAGGCTGTAAGCTGGAACATTATAAATTCCATCTTGGGCTCCAGATTGCAGAGGCAAATTTTGAATTGATTTCTCCTTTTTAAAGTGATATTTCTTGAAATTGAGATAGTCAAAGTAGTTGGTTTAAATACATTCAATATCATCAATATCAGGACAAACTTACGCCCTTCACTTGGAAATATCTGATGAAAAACAAGAGAGACTGCCTGGGAAAAAATGTCTGGGTTTGTACTGTATTTTTTACCTTGGAACATGAGCTGCAATGACCTCATTAGTCCACCACATACTTGTAAATAGTAGGTGTGTAGCTCCATTAAAATACACTTTCCTTCAAAAGTCAGATGTATTATTCAGAGTTTATCACGGCCTTACACCTTCTATCCAATGATGGTATGGTGAGCTAAGCAGTCTTCATCACTGCAATGATGCAACTTCTATATCTAAAACCAAGATGCCCAAAGATACTTTTGGAGATAGAGTGTACTGACAAGTACCAGCCACAGTGTTAAAACACCGTGATCATAAAATACAATTGTCAGTAGCAGTTGCTAAGTGACAGAGATTCCTTTGTGATCCTAAAATATTTACATTGCCTTGTTACTGCTTTTTTTTACCTTAAAAGAGATGATCTTACGCACAGTGACTAGCCAAGGACTGAGGACTTGTATCTGAATCGTAATCAGTAATGTCATGTAATGAAGCTACTGAGTTGGGTTTAAACTATCCAGGGATATGGTAATGGATCCAGCATTTGGTGTAGCTCCTGGGTTCTCAACTGTGCAGAGAAGCATTAGTCAAACAAGGGGGAGGTCTGGAAGGGATTTTTACACCCCTTTAACAAATATTTGCCAGCAAGTCTGCCATATGGAAATCTCTGATGGCAATGGCATCCTTTAATGAGGATAAAATTATTAGCAAAGGCAAAAATAAGTGTGCACTTCAGAAGATTAAGCAATAGGGAGGAAATAAAAATGTTTTGGAAAGTGTCAGTTTTGCTAATATGCTTGAGGCAAGGACATTTGCTGCACTACAGCCTCAGAGGTCATGTGCTTGTATTTTTTTTCCTTCCAAATTATCAGTCATTTTACATTCCCTTGTGCCAAGTTGTTATTTTTTGCAATTGTCTCTAGCTCATCAAAAAATCTTATTGTTAGAGTTGCACGAGAAGACCAAATTATATTTCAGAGGTGAGGAATAGCAACACTCTTTGGCAAGTTGCAATGATTTTTAAGCCAAAAGGTGAGATCATGCCTGCATGAGTTTGCAATAGAGAGATTAATTTTAAAACACTAAAAAGATATTTCAGAAATTTCTAAGTGCCACAAAACCTTTACATCTTCATTGCATCACTTGGACATTAAAGGAAGCCTAGACAAAACTCTGAGAAGCTGATTGCACTTCCAGTGAATAACAACAGCAATCAATCCAAGAACAAATGTCTAAATCATCATGTTGCAACAAACTTTTACACAGGGAGATATTTTGGTGTCCAAGGTGGGTGCACAACACACACACTGAGAGCTTCGGCACATTCCTCTCTTCCCTATCCTTATTTCTCCCAGGACACAGATGCTCGCGCAAGACTGTTACTGCCCGTGTCCCCACTGGTCTCACCCCACATGCCCTCACAGTTGCTGTGGCTCCTTTTCCCTCTCTGTTTTTGAGCTCCAGAGGTAGGAAAGGAGAGTCAGCCCTACAGGAGACTCTCCTTTGTGGTAGGTGTGGGGCTGGGACCATGAGTCCCTATGGACTGGTCGCTGAGTGGGGAGGAATCACAACACTGACTATTCACATAAGTACAAATTGAGAAGAATTCTGATCTCCATAAGCTGCCTTTCTCTCCAAGCCCTTCTTCACATCTTACACCTCTACTGAGACCCCCCCCTGTGGTTCCGAAACCTACACATAGTCTTATACTTTGTAAACCTTAGTTTCAATAATCTTCCCGTTATTTTAGAGAGCATAATCCACATGAGCAACTTGGAGCTAAGACAACGTAAACCCATCTCCCCACTCAATGGCAGTTTTGTGCAGGCAAATCCATAGGGAGACCTCTATATTTGTCTCAGATCTCTCCATCACATTTCAAATGCTTGTGTTTCATATCATTTTACACAATATGGAAAAAATGGATTTTATCTCGTGAACTCATCATGATGACTTCATGTTGAGGACCTTAAGAGGCTGCTTTCTGACACTGTCCCTTTCTGGAGTGACACCAATCTCTTGTGAGGTGACTTGAAATCTATGAATTAATATTATGCACATGAGCTGACTCCTCAATCTTAGCAGCAGTATGAGAGCTGTTTTAGGCAAGGCAAGAGGGTTGTGTTTACCCAAGAATAAGACAAACAGGGGAAAAAAAACTTTTACAGATGCAGTTACTGAAGCTTTCTAGAAAACTGAATGCCATGAGTCTCCTGAAGGATTTTTTCATCTCTCTTCTTAGTGAACTGCCTTTTTAACTTCTTTAACTTCTTAGTGAACTGCCTTTGTGTAAACAAAGCTTTAGCCTTATTTTTACATATGTTTACACCAGAAATATTTCTAAAAAAAACAAAAAGAAAGATATCACTGTGGATATTGGTGAGGCTGCCATGGGCAAGCAGGGCTATGGAGAAGGCACTGGCCTTGGCTTCCCCCTTCAAGGGTCCCCTCAGATCTAGAAGGAAAGACTGAAAATTTTCTGGCATACACCAGCCTTGACTTGGGTTCAGGGGGTGGGGGGGGAGACACACACAGAACAAATAAAAACTTCTTTTTTTTCAGAAAAAAACTCCCAATTCAAGATAATACATCTTGATACTCAGGTATTTTTTCTATTTTTCAGAGGACAACATTCAAAGTTATTCATTTTCTCAAACAATTTCATTTGGATTTTTTATAATTATTTGCCCTTAGAATTAATGACAGATATATACCCTTAAGTAGGCAATAGTATTAAGGTTAAGGAAATGAAAACATGCCTGAGGAGAAAAGGTGAATAGTCACGTTACTAAATTTTATATTTCAGTTTTTGTTCTGTCCAGAAATCTCTGAGTATGCCTTTTACAACTACATGTTTGCTTTTTTCAAATTGTCAAAAAACAAAAGAGATGAAAAATCTTCTTTTCCACCACAATGGAAATATTATGAAAATCAAGTAGCTTCTGTCTTGGCATTCTTTCTAATAACAATGTAAACTGATTCATCTTTAAGGCTAAAGTATTACTCCTCAGAAGTTTCATCTAGTATGTTCAGGAAGAAAAAAGCAAAAACTGAGACCTGAGATTCAATATTTTTTGCATAAAAAGCAAGAAGTAATAGTGATGAAACTGTGTTGGTGGAAAGATATGAAAAGAAATGAGAATATTTTTTACTATAAAATGTTCATTTCAGCAATGATGATGCATTTTGAGAAACTGATATCCATAATCAGCCACAAAAAGTAAACATTGAAGCTGCAGCTCACCTGATTCAGGGAACTCAGCACACAACACGGAATTATCCAGACTCCTGACCATTTTCCTCTTTTGCACACATACATAAGGTACCTAAATTGAGTAATAGCCAAGGAATTATGTCTTCATCTAAAAATGGAAACTTCTAAATAATTATTTGCATTTAATAATGCAGGTAGGTAAAGCACTACACAGACCAGAAAGTTGGTGAGTACATTCAAAAGCTTTTGGTATGTTGATTTGAGAGGCCAAAATATCTCTGTACAGTAATACCAACAATCACCTCCAGTGCTTTTGAAAATCTAAGGTGGATGGCAATCACAGTAATGTCCCAAATTGTCTTTATTTTGTCGTTGTTTTACAAAGCAAAGACAAGGCTTGTAGGTACAGATAATATCTTTTATAGGATTAGTTTGTATAACAGTAAAAAAAAAAAAAAGGTGAACTTTCAGCAAATACAGAATTAACAGTATTATAGAAAAGGAGATGAAGAGTAATTGATTGACAAAATCTTTTTAGACATAGTCTTGAAAATAAACAGTAGGAATTAAAGTTTTTCAAGTAATTCTCCAGAAATTGGAGGAATTTCTCATCATTATTTGTAGCTGATATGCCCCAGGGAATTCCATGTCATCTTCTTTTACCAATTACCAAGAATGTGAACATTATTGATAGAAGCCTGTTTTCTCCTCAGCCACATCTGTTGCAGTTTGCATATGGAGTAATATTTTTGTAAGATTAGAATTTAATGGTGATTTTCAGCATTACTCCATCAGAAATGAGAATAAAGGGATAAAAAATACTTTAAATAATATATTTCATTAGATTAAAACCAAAGTTAACTTTTACTTCAAGCAATATGTGTTCTGTTCATAATAAATATCAAAAGTTTATTTCATCTCAGTCAGTTATTGGATATTCAGAATGTGTAGAGAGCAAGAAATGGATGGGGTTTTTATTTTTTTCATTAAAGAAGAAAATTACCAGATTCATTGCCCAAAAGAAATATTACAGCAGGCTAATAAATACAGCATTGTGTTTCTGATAAATACTAAAGCCTGTATTTTATTCCTTTGGTAATTTAATAGATTAAGTGGAAATAACATTGTGGTATGCTGTCAAGTAGAAATTTTCAGTGGAAAATACCATTTCCACTGAAATCAAGAAGAGAATTTCCAGCGTTACGAAGGTGGCAAACATTTAACCTATTCAAGTACAGGGACATGCTGACAGATTTCTCAGAGTCACTTTTCTTTCTGGACCAGAAGTCCAGTGAAACTATTTTCTTATTCAGTATCTGCCTGCTGATACTTAGCTGATGCTTATTCCCCATTCAGGTTTCATTTCCAAGGGATTAATATGTTTTTAAGGTATGTAGTTGTAGTGGGTTGACCGTGGCCGGACACCAGGTACCCACTAAAGCCACTCTCTCACTCTCCCTCTGCAACTGGACAGAGAAGAGAAAAAAACCAACGGCTAAGGATTCATGAGCTGAGCTAAGAGCTGGGAGAGGTCACTTACTGATTACCTTCACAGGCAAAACAGAATCCAGGTGGTGATAGTGCTTAATTTATTACTAACAGGATAAGAGCCAAAGAGTGAGAAATAATCTTAAAAACACCGTCCTCCCACCTCTCCTTCCTTGTATGTTCTCTCTCCTCCCCCGCAGCGGTGCAGGGGGACAGGAACGGAGGTTACAGATAGTTGTTGTTTCTGCCGCTGCTCAGAGAGAGCAGTCCTTCCCCTGCTCCCATGGGGTCCCTGACATGGGAAACAGTCCTTCATGGACCTCTCCAATGTGAATCCATCCCTCAGGCAGCAGTTCTTCCCAGACTGCTGTCCTGTGGGTCCCTCCTCCATGGAGCACAGTCCTTCACGGATAAGCCGTACTGACATGGGTCCCCCACAGTGGCCACAAGTCCCACCTGGAAGCTTCTAGCAGTTTCTAACAGAAGCCACCCCTGTAGCCGCCTCCTGCCCCTCTACCAAAACCAGCCAGAGGAACCCACTACAATAGTCAAAAGGTAAAGGTATGTGTTGGGAAATAAAAGTACTTGAAAGTGGCTGTGGGCCTGGTCTTTTGAATACAACACGTATGTATAAAGGGTTTTCAGTGTGATTCAGAGTAAATAACGGTGTCAGAAAGAATGAGATGGAATCAGCCACAGTGGACATAAACTCTAGAAATAGCTTCAGCTTATTCATTACGCTTTCACATCACATCTCAAAACAGCTATACTTCCATTTAGCTTTGGTCAGAGCAGCATTTTTTCACATTCTTGATGGAATCTGGTTTATTACGGCACTTGACCTCCCTTCTCAGGAGATGCTTAATTCTTGATATAAGGATGGAAATGCTTAGCCACTCGGGACACACAAAACTGACTTCTATTACAAAATGTGATTGATAAAATGAGAACCCTGGTTAAATGGGAACTTTTAGGGGCAGGAAGGCGGGCAGGTGGAGTTTGGATATGGCAAAGCTATTAAAGCAATGTTAGCAACAACATGCCCTAGAAAAAAAAACCCAACAGATTGAAAGATCATATGCTGATTAATTGTGATCTTTCATGAATGCATTCAGATGTGTGCTTCTGCTACAAAATCATTATAAAATACATTTAAGCAGCATGTTTTATATGCCATTCTGAATGCTTTTCTAAATGAGGGTATTTTTTTCCAGTTTCCTAAGATGATATTTAATTATGTGAAATGTTTCCCATTTATTTACTAAAAGCTCATAACTGCAGTGGGATGGTGGGATTTGCTACTGCTCCCAATCCAGTAGTTCGTTCAACTAAGAGGCAGATTCTGCCTGCCACTTACACACAGGAGTGGTATAGATGATAGAGATACGAGCAGAGAAAGGAGGGCTGCCCAGTCAAACCCGCTTTGTAGGAGACAAGGAGCCCAAACACAGGAAGAAAGCACTTAATTCTGCTCTCCAAACACTCAGGTCAATGAAATGGGTGGTAGCTGAGGAGAGGTTAGATCACCATGTATGAGCAGCAGCAGGTAAATCAAAAGCTTTGAGCAGGATGTTGGGCAAGGTGACCACCAGAGATCTCTTCCAACCCGAATAATCCTACTGTCCAACACTACTCTCTTTTCCTGAGAGGCTGCAGCTACAAACTGCTTTTTTCCATGAAAACACACCAAATGCTACAATGCACAACAATGTGGGAATAGCTCCTGCTCCTCTACAGCAGATTAGGCTGTAGATACAAGTTTGCACTATGTGTATGTCTCGCTTTTTCAGTTAAGGGACTGTCCAAAGGATGCCAGGGAGGTAAGCAATCTCCCACACCTCCCACTGCCCACTCTGTAGCTCCCTGTGTCTTGCCACTGGTTTACATTTGTAGCCACTGTAGGTATCCTATTAAAACATTTCTTTCCCTTGTAAGAAAAAAAATGCTTGCAATTTGGAAAAAAAAATGAAATGTATGCTCACTTAATTTGCGCTTGCTTGCATTTGGTGCAGCACAATTACACTGGAAGATCAATTTCACGTTTATTTTTAGTGATTTTCTGACTTGTTCCTGCACAACCTACATGTATACAGGGCAGATCACGAGGCTGTTTACACCACCGTGGAACCTGTAGCGAACTGACAGTAAACATACAAACTACTGAAACTTCAATAAAAGTATTAGTTTACAAAACAGACAGGGAAAAGAGAGAAAGAGCTGCTTTTAACAAGATTTTTCTCCAACACAAACATGCATGATTCAAATTAATGACAAATGAATAATCATGTTATTATGATGCATATGATTCATTATGACCTCGCCCATCTTTCATGTTGTCATCTGGCCAAAACTTGAGGGCTTTAGCTTTTGCTGTCAGTCTCTACAAGCTGCAAATACTGGTATCTATACACTGGGTCATTCAAAACACAGAGTGTCTAAGCACTGGGTATGTAAAACACTCGAGCAAGGTACAGATTGACACCATCTCCTATGATTAAGAGACAGGGAAGAGGTGCCATTTACCACGTACGCACATTTAAGGCTTGCTTACTGTCAGCCTTAAGCTTCCAATGATTTTATTAAGCTTTCCTCTTGGTGAAAAATATTTTTACTTGTAGGATTAAATGAGCACTGTCTCCTTTACATTACATTCTTACAGCTTAAAGTTGTCTTTCATTCAGCCTATCACAGATGAGATGCATGCACATTGGCCCACATCCTGACCTACCCAACATCCATGTACAACCCAACACAACCCAGCATGGGCTTAGCATCTCTGTCACAGCTGCAGTGGGTTCACCTGTGGCTCTGCTACACGAAACCTGAGAAAGCTCCTCCCACCACGGGATTTAAAGGTGCTCTGGAGCCTTCGGACATAATTAGCGCACTGCAATTTGGATTTGCAAAGGAAAACATTGCCTTTAATTGTTCCCAATCTATCCGGCTAAAGAATGATTATCTCTTTTTCTTCCCTACTGGACATTTGTTTTAGCTGAAAATGGAGAAAGTCATCATTGCAGCAGCTAATTGTTCAACAAAGATAGGCACGGGCACTGCACCCGGCTGAGCAGCAGACAAGTGCAGCACTCCATGTACCACAACAGGAGCACAGCAGACAAACACCGGGAAAAATACTTCATCAGCAGTGAAAAAAAGAGATTGCAAAGTTGGTGAAGCCAGAAGATGTGGTGTTTGACAGAGAGGACATAAGACAGCATGAAGACACCATTGTATACAATGTCCTATGCTGTGGCCAAGCTCAAAATTGCATGAGAAAAGAAAGTCAGTGATCTTGAGAATTATTATTTTCAACACAGTAAAAAGGAAAGCCCCATGTAATATTTAGAGCACTTAAAATTATGTTCACCTCTGGAAACCAGAGTCTGAATCCATAGGACGAACTGTCTGAACTTTAAGAAAACCCAAATATATAAGACAGATATAATTTTTTCTCTTCTAAATAAAAAAAAGAGGTCATTAAACATGTCTTCATTATGCTCAAATGAAACCCTTCCCAAAATCTCTCATCCTAAATAAAATGAGCGTTATTACCATTATTACTGAGGAATTACTAACAAAAAAATAATATTAAAACATATGCTTAAATCTGTAAGACATGTATATTGCACACTCCCAGTACCTTCATTTTTCACGAATGTTATATATGCTGTTCTGTATTTCACTTCTGCAAGTTAATTAGCTGACTAAATCTCTCCATGCTTTGGTCAGACAATATAAAATAAAAAAGAACTGGAGCTACACAAAGGGAAGTAGATGAATTACCAATTCAGCCTTGCTGACTGCAACATAGATGAATTTTGGCCATACACATAAAAAGTGGCTATTTTAGAGGAAAAAAAAACTTCAGTGATCGGAGTGTGCTATGAATATATATATTTTTCTTTGTTTTAACTGTTTCTTGACTATTCTATATGAAGTACTGTATATGGTAAACAAACAAGCACCATTTATCATTTAGTTTACCCACACAGAATTAGGTTCTCAGAAACAGTAATATAAAGGAAGAAAATGTTGTAAACACATTGCATCTAAGCCCAGGTTTCTCTGCAGTTTGGGTGTGGTGTATAGTTCCCCACGGCAGGGAAGCCTGGCTCATAAGGAGGCACGCACACAACTCCTATTAGACAATTCAGTGAAGAAACTGAATCTCCCAAAGTTTTAAAAGAGCATCTCACGAGTGAGAACTGTTGATAAAGAGGCACAAAACTTTTTACTGGCTATCCTCCCTCCTTCATTTGAATAATGTCAGAGATTTCAAACCCCAATGTTGTGGATGGTTTGAATTGTTTCTTATTTACAGCGTAAACATCAAGACAAGAAAATCACAATGTACCATACCAACTAATACTTCAATTTGGGTCAAAGTCAGAAACTTCACAAAGTGTTTGAGTGTCTTTGCACCATAAAACCCCATTATAAGGGCTCCCAGGTCATCCACATGCTTTTAAAATTCCTTTGGGTGAAATCTCAGTAACTCTGCTATTGACTGCAGCATGAACAGGATTCTACACCTTGTTTTATGGTGTCAGTTTTATCTTTTCTGTTTTCACCCACAGCTTGACTGAAAAAGTCAATATCCCCCAAATTCTGACAGCTTCTTACTGACGCTTCTATTGAATATAAAGCTTTGTAAGTGTGAGTGCCTAAATTGGCAAATGAAAAAAACAAAAACAAAACCCAAAACAAAACAGGGAAAAAAGCTTGTATCCAATTGGAGTAAATAGTTGGTTTTGCTCAATATCTGGACCACCACAGGTCAGAGGATTCTTCTTTGTTCTGCTTTATCTCATTTTACAATGATATGGTTTCAGATAAAAGATACAGATTGTTTCGCCAGATGTGAAGTGGAAGAAAAGACATCTTTGGAGACAATAAGCTCATTGTGTTATTTCAATAGGAATAAGAAAAGCATATTTTACCTAACAGAAAGTGCTGGAACTCTGATACATTCCAATATATGAAAGACTTGGAGGCACATTAAGTTGTGAACTTAAAAGACTGATGATATAGTATTAGAGACAAAAATGAATCAGGACAAATCCAGCATTTCATCCAAGTTCACTCACACCTGTTTGTACTTGTAGGCCTCTTTCGGTCTCTCATAAATCTCTCAGAAACAGGCATTGGGTACTATGCTTTTAGAACACATCCATCTGGAACATTAAACCAACATAATACAGTCATGAGGAAAAATAAAAAAGTGGTTGGTGAAAAGGAATGATTTAACTTGAACAGCTGATAACCTCTCTCCCTAGACAAACTCCTGAGGTTACAGATCAGTCTTAATGGAAGACTTTTGTTTCTCTTCAGCATTAGAACAGGAGTGGGTTATCTTTGTTAAAATATGTCTTCTAATTACATTTAAGGAAAAGAGGAGAATAAGAAAAAAGGTTCTTCAGAAATAAGGCTGTTGACCTTGGACTTTTCAATTATTTTTTAAGAGCTCAAGAAATCTCAGAGACTTGAGGGTAACATCTTCATTTATTCTTCCTTCAGCAGAGACAGATAAAAGCCTGCACATTTACGAATATTTGGAGAAGAGAATTTTATTTGTAACTTAGTTGCAGTTCTCTAAGAAGCCAAATATGTTGAATCCCTGTCTGTTCAGAACAGCTCAGACTGGCATATAATTTTCAACAGTATAATTGCTTGGATAAAGTGATCTTCCTGTGAAATAAATCAGAGGGAGACAGTTTGGTCCATCAACAACTCGGCAATGAGAGTCTCTCCCTCAGAGGATGTGGTATGGAAGAGCCCTTTACTGGAAGAAGCAGGATTTATCAGCATTTGCAAAGGAGTCTGCAAGCTTCCATACTTCTGACTGAGATGAAATTAACAGTAACATTCAAGATTATGACAGCCTGTTTTACAAGACTAGTAAAATCTGGTCTGATACTCAAACAGATTAAATATCAGCCATTTGTTTTATTTTCCAGCAGCCAAGAAAGACAATTCATCTTTCTCAAAGTGAAGTTATAAAAGATATTATACATAAAACTGACTCAGAACCATTGTCTCACAACCTGGATCAACTTAATGCCACTGTAAGTGTATTTTTACTCAGGAAAAACAGATAATTTTTTTTTTCAAATCCTACTTAGGAATTTCAATTTATATTAACAGCTTACAGAGAGAATTTTAATTTATACTAACAGCTTACAGAGAGACAGTAAGTAAACAAAATTTCTTCCAGGGACTATAATAAAAGACAGATCCTGAGTACTTCAATTACATGTTTTCTCATGCACAGTACCCCCCATCTCCGATATCCTGAACTTTCTCCAAAACCTCCTTCATTCAATACCTCCTGAGAGAACACTCACCCTTACATAGCTCACATGCTCAGGTGACCTGCTCAAAATCAGAAGCAGAGGACACGTGATTCAGAGGCAGACTTGATCTTGGAAGAGAGGAGAAGTTCATTGTCAGAATCAGAAGAAAGAGATTTTGGTTTTTAAGTCTTTTTTGTTTGTTTATACACGCATATAACCCACAAGGCTGTTCTCTCTGAATCTCTCTTTGAAATTCACAAAAACAGAAAAAACCCTTGCTTTCCTTAAGTTCACGTTCTTGTTTACAAAAGCAGGTAAGTATTCAGCTGGTTCGCACATTTAGAGCCCAGAAGCAGAAATACTTAAAATTTTGTTGCTCTCTAGCACAGAGGCTTTTCATTTCAATGTGTTATTCTTTGTTTTGTTGCCTTTTTTTTTTTAATTTGAGGAAATATATAA
Source organism: Cephalopterus ornatus (assembly GCA_013396775.1). Classification (NCBI taxonomy): domain Eukaryota; kingdom Metazoa; phylum Chordata; class Aves; order Passeriformes; family Cotingidae; genus Cephalopterus; species Cephalopterus ornatus. The sequence goes on along the minus strand of VZRE01011175.1, from coordinate 206,047 downwards.
CAGAGTCTGCTAGCCTTTCAACTGTTCTGTGATTTTCTATCTGTCTGGAAGCCACAAGCATGTTTGAGCTCATAAAAGTCCTCTGTCAGTAGGAACTCTAATTCTTGCTGAGGATCTGAAAACTTGGTATGATGTTGCAACATGTAAAAAAAATTTTAAACCCTGAATCTCAAGCCAAGTCCCATTTCCTGCAGCAGTTTGAACTGAAATCCCAATAAGCAGCAACTGATACAGGTGCTGACAATAACCATAGCTGCAACAAGCTGGGCATTAAAGATCCTGACTCAAACACACAGACCCCCCTGGGCTTCATGAAAATCACTGTCTTCTCCCTCCATTTGCTCATTAGGCTCCTATCAACTCAGGCTGGTTGTCTCTGTGCCGAACAGAACCTCTCTCCATGACACTGCAAAGGCTGTTGATCCCCCTTCTGTTCCAAACACTGCTGCTTGGGTAACTTGGAAGATCGCACTGAGAAGGGTGTGTCTGTGTAAATTTTTTATATTCTCAGCCGGACCCAGTGCTACTGCAGAACAGGCACTTTGGAGTGCAGGAACAGGGATTTCCATTTACCTCTCCTTCGCTGATTCTTTTCGACAAGGTTCAGTGCAGCAGAAAAATGATAAAAATTCTTCCTCAAAGATAATGTAACAGTACATGAAGCAAAATGTGAAGCAAGGCACTTTCTCCGTTTATTACTCAGGATATGAAATAACTCAGAGCAATAACGAATTCCATTGATTTGCATGGCAGGGATGCTGCAAAATTTGGACCGAAATTTCCTGTCTGTGTGAGGAAATGTATTTGTGAGTATGCCAAAATTTGGTCTGAGACCAACGCACTGAGTTGGATCCAAAGCACTCTGAAATCAGTAGAAATGGAAACAGTCCTGTCGCGCTCGCTGAACTTTGGACCAAATTTTTATGATCCGTATTCTCTCTTCTCTGCTGTTCCTCGCCCTGCAAAATCAAACTGACCCCTGTTCCAGGACATGCTTCAAACCCCATTAAATCTGCAGATTTAATTTCACTGAACAATTTAGAGAGCATAAAAGCATCTACCTTTGCCTGAGCCACCCTTCTAATGTAGGTACCACACACACTACCTTGCAAAGCGCTTTGCAGAGCCACAGTAGCAGATGATAATCCAGAGGCTCTGAACACCATCGAGATAAAACTGGTGAATAATGCATGAGTATTTCATGTATTCATTTATATGCTTGATGGATATCTCAATTTAGCTGTCAGATGTGATAATTTAAGCTACAGTTCTAGCCAAAAGACTATGTCCATTCTTTTTTTCATTATTAAACGAGAGATATAAACACATATAGAAGCAAATACTCTACTAGATAAAACTTATAGATACGGAGAAGTAATACTCTAGAAAATAAACTTCCTATGCAGCTTGTATGATGAATATTTGCAACCAATACTCAATTCCAAATAAGTCATCTGAAGCAACTTGTTATACTCCGTACTTCTTGTACTTTATAAGTGCCATTCACATTGCAGTAATGTGTTTAATTTCATACACGTTTGTCGATTTTTTAATGAATGATAAGTGATTAAAATACAAAATCAAAAAGTAAAAAATAAAACACAAAATGGCCTTTCTTTTGTCACTGTTCTCAGATATGTTTCAACATGCCTTTTTTTGACCTTTATGCGCTTAACTGGGTTCATACATAGGTGTTTATGCAATCTAATTTACAATTTCAAAATCAAATTTACCTTACGTATGAACATGTCAAAATAAATAATTAAATAAAAATAGAATCACAGATATCTTGTTCTTTGTTAATCTTTTTACTCCTGCACTGTCACATATCTGTAGCTTAATAAGGACTTTCACGGTTGTATTTATCCCTACACACATGAAATCGTGCTTACAGAGATTTGTGGCCAAGCAGACATGGGAATTCACATCTCCTAGCTTAGAAATACAGTTCCTAAAGTTAAGCCCTGAACCTATCATCATGCAATTTACTTTACAGTCCTTAGGTACAGCTACAGCAGTTCCTGTTCTTCCTAGTTTGTGCTGGCACCATTTTAGTCTTTGATCTTAGTGCAGATTAATTCTAGATTTGTCTAGTCAGAATTATTATTTTTAAAATACATACGATTTTCTCTCTAATATTTTATGGTTACTCCCCCACATGCATGTTTTGTTCACTAATTTTTTTTTTTTACTTGAGCCTTTTGCAGCTAAATGTTACAAATGCACAGAATACTTTGCATTTCACAAAAAGGAGAGAAAATAAACACCCCACTGCTTTGTTCTTGCAAGCCACCTTAATAGATTTACTGAGAAGGACAAGGCAGTCCATCTTGAAGGCTATAATGCTATTTCACTTTGACATCTGTTCTAAGGTAATGGTATCTATCATTAACAATGTCATTAGTGACCACTTTCAGTCCATTGTTCTCAGTGCCTAAGCTGGCTATAAAGACCTCATTTTAGACACTTAGCTCTTGTGCATATGCCCTTTCATGACATGGTACTCTGGGAAAAAAATGCTTTATGACTGGTCATACTATAATAATTCATTTTCATTTAAGAATGCACCACGTGGGATTTCAAATGAGGAAGCAAGATGAAAAAATTACAGGGTTTTTGACCACTGACTGATATAATACTTGGTGTCTTCTAATTAAGCTACAGTAGCCAAGCATTAGATGTACAAAACAGGAAATCAAAGGGAATAGCTAAAAAAGTGTAAGATGTTTTAAGTGAAGAGCTGTGTTTATCCTTTTGTGTTAACTGTTTTTAGAAGTGTGCAAGGCTTATTCACAAAAAAAAAATGATCCTAGGTTACGCACAAAAATATCTCAATTATGCATCACCAGATCTACACCTCCACCCTGATTTTACACCCTATGTGAGATTCGGAGTATTTACGTTACTTAATAACTTTGTTGCATTATCTATGAGAATATCTCTCAATAAGTCCTTACTATCATTAGCAAAGCTGTCTGTTCTCATAGAGAGCTAGAGTATCATTGTGAAAGACAATGCTGCTCAGCATTTCACCTCCACCTGGGAACTTTTAAGCTAGCCTAACTGAATATTCTAGAATTAAACCTATATCTCTTGATTCTTATTGCTGGGGTTTAGACTCGGTCCCATCCTCTCTCTCTGCCTGACTCTGCAGAGCCAAATAAATCCTGCCCCATGTCCTTGAAGGTGGAGGAGCCATGCTCAGGTGGCATTACCAAAGCAGTGCCTTTAGCTCACTGATTTCACCTGAATCACTCTATCAGCAGCCCAAACTCCACAGCTTCCAGAGGAAATTCCACCTATCTTCTGGCTGCTGTTGCTTTTGTGAGCGAGCACCCCACCTTCCCTTTCATTTAAACACCACAGTGTTGTGAAATGGTTTCAAAACAGTTTGTAAGAAGTTCTTTTTTGTTTCTCCTCTCTCCTGATGCTGAAGACTCTAAGGTGGTCAGCCAAATTTGGAAGAGAAGACAAACAATATAGATCATGTGAGATCACTACAAACAAATCAGGTATCTGCTGGAACCTTATACTGAGACCTATACTTAGAGCCAAAATGAACATTATGTATATTTCTATTTTGACAGAGAAAATTTAGAAGGGTAGCAAAGGATAATAAAATAAAATAAGCTGACTTGGCATGAAAGTCAGCTTATTTTCCATAGATGACTGGTAATTTTAAAGCATACTTAGTCAAAACAGGAATAGGACCGTATATTTTAAAACTAATAAAAAATTACAGTAAGTGTGATGATATTTCTATTCCTGCATAGAATAATGTCCTTGATATTCTGAGCTCAAGGGATTTCCATAAAACATAAAAGCCATAAGGATGAACCAGTATGTCTTTTGCTTGTAGGTTCAATGGAAGTCGATTTTAGCCTGACAATATGAATTTAAAATGACAAAACTACAAAATTACTGAGACAAATCCATGCACTTACATTGGCAGTTACTTAGCCTGTTAGACACTGGTAGCCCAATCAGGTTGTAATTTTGCTTATGTCTCTAAGCTCACGTATGAGCTTATCTCTCAGCCATTCTGAGTGTCCATTCTGATGCGGGCCTAAACACGGGTGTGTTAAAGCTTAATGGGATCTCTGCATTGGCTTCATCGCACTTTGGACAAGGCACATTAAATATGACATCTGAGTCAGCAACCAGATGTAAACAAAGATCGAGACACTTGCCACTGGTTGGAGATAAAAATTCTGCTATGCACTGCCTGTGTACAGTCAAAACAGTTGGGCTGATCTTCTCAAGCAGCTTAACCTCTCATATCTTTAATTTCTGATGCTTGGTGCATATCTCTTCTGATGCTTTGTGTGTACACAAAGAAGCGAGTCTTTTGTTTCCTTGCATTAACGTTGTTGCCAAAATTTTGAAACAAATAGTTGATGGAACAGGGAGCATTTCAGAAATTATTCATGAAAAATAATACAAATCATCCAGTATTCTTTTTGCTAATTTGTAACTCTTCCTTCCAAATTTTAATTCATTCTGTAGCATCAGTTTGTTAATATCAGTTGCTCATACAGCAGCAGAGCACAATCCTGCAGATGGGAGGTAAAGGAAGTGAAGAGAGGAAATTCATTATCTGCTGCAGTTTGCAGGTGCTCAGCTTAGAACCACCACTGAGTTAATTTTGATGAATAAATGGGCCAGACAGCATTGACCAGATGGCTATTCAGAGATTTTGGGTGCATCTTGCTTTATCTTTTCTTTACAGTAAACACAGCAAAACCACAACAGGGGCTTTAAATTCTACATCAGTGTTTTACGAGAGCACAAATTACAACTCTGTAACCGCGAAAAACAGGGTGAGATAAATTAAGATAAAAGCCTATGAGGAAGACAACTCTTTCCTCTCATGTGGTTTACATGGCATGTCCTTGATACTTCACTTTTCATTCAGCATCTTATATTGACTTCCTGGGTTGCAACAAGTTCTACAACGTCCTCTCTGGGTACTTAAGAAAGATTTTATTTTTCCTGTCACCTCTAAGGCCAGCTAAATACCTGTGCCACGTTTTTCTCAATGGTCTCCTTGCCCCTTTTCACTGTCCTTTAACTGCTCTCTGCTTTCTTGCTTCTTCCTGCAAGCTTCACAGGCACACAAAGATGCACCTGGCACCACAAGCCAACAAAAAATGAGCCCAACATCAGACAGTCGTAGATGCTAACATGACTCTTTTAATATTCAACTCTCTGCAAAGGCTGAAGCCTTAAGATTTTGAAAATGAAGCCTATCACATACTTAATTCAGCAGCAATGGATTCGGAGAGGGAAAGTTGAAAAATTCCGCTGATTTGGATTGGAGCAGTTGTTCTTTGTCAGCTTGAACTCACACTAAAATGAAAAGAATAGTAAATTTGGAAAGACAGAAAGTATAGCTCGTGTTTCCAGATCTTCCTTGCAAACTCACTGCTGGGGAAAGACGGCCACAGGAGAAGAATCTGCTCTGTCATTTCAAGACCAGAGCAGTCACAGCAGCTCCTGCGGGCGCACACAGCTGGTCCCAGCCTTGTTTGGGCAGGGTGTCTTCTGGGAGTAGATACAACAACAGGCTTTATGACTGGCCTTCATCATAGCATTGAAAGTAGCCAAGTTCTTTCCTTCCCATTTACCAAATCTGTAAGCCACTTATTTTTAAGAATTTCAGAGGAGAGGGATAGGTGGAATATCCTGATCTTTAGCCCACCAATTAAACTACTTTTTGACAGCTGATGGTTCATTAATTAGAAATTTAGGGCCTACCTACCTAAAACACCACAAAGTAAGGCAGTCACATGAATGTGCACATACAGGTGCCGGAGGAGCTCTGTGCCCTCACACAGACACATCGACCCAAACTCCATAGCATATTTCTTGCTCTAGTTTTGATCCATTTTGGAGTATAAAACAATCATAAAAGAACAGGAAAGTTGTGTTTCAGCTGAATAGTTTCAAAGTTTGGACAGACTAGATAATATTGTTGACATGTTCCTTTGCTTATTCAAAGTTTTTTTGGTTATCCAAGTTTTGCCTCTGAACCAAGGTTGATTGCATACTTCAAAATGGTGTTTGCAAACATCCTTCTGCATTCTGAGCAGCTGCTCCATTCATTCATGTTTCTGCTGCCTTTTATTTACTATTCATGAACATCTGGACTATTAAGATTCTGTTTGCATAAACAATTGAAGAATTGCTATTCCCTATATTAATACCTGTAAAGCCCTCATGAAGAGTTAAGCATTCACAGAAAAAACCAAAAGTTTTAAGCATTTAGTGTAGTGATTCTTTTTTTTTGTCTGAATATTTTACTTGTTCGGTTGGAAAGCAAAAATAAAAGCACGTGGTTTGAATGGCAAAGCACACCTTATTAGAGGAAATAAAGAATGGTTCATGGATATCATATAGGTTAGAATTTGTTAGCACAAGCTTTTCATCAAAGACTCACATCAAATTAACCATTCCAAGAAGCAGCAGATAAAGAGTTAAATCTTGTGACTGTCTATTCATGGAAAATAAATTTCATATTTCTCTAGTGATAAACTTTTGAGGTCTGCCTACTGCTAGCTAACTGTGACCTTACTTTGGTGTCTTTGAAGTATTGATAACTTCCCTCTGGGATTTATTTGTGTCTGTTGCCAGGGATTATATCCTGATGGGTGCCAGATGACAGACTCCTCCGCATTTCAGTAGGTACTTTGAGAATAAGACGTCTTTTACTACTTCCTTTTCTTTTCCATCCGACTCATCATTTTCCACCCTGCCTCTAAGCAGCTGTCATATGTTCTTCCCAGCTTTGTAAGCAATAAGGATGAACGTGGGTGAGTTTACAAGATTTGCTCACTCACAACTTTCAGGTCCTTCTACCTAACGTCTTCTGTTTCTTTGGGGTTTTAAAATTATCTTTCTGTACTTTTTCTTCCATTTTTCCCTACTGTGAAGTGAAAGTACATGAAACCTACCGCTTCTATATTGTTTTTTGAAATTTGAGACATTTAAATCGAGGCTCTTCCTAATCTATGGAGGGCACTCCTGGTATAATTAGCTACATCTTACCTATGGTTTATGAAAAAAGGTGAATAACAAAATTGCTTAAGAATAACACACCCATAAATCTCAGGATGTAACCCCAGCTTCCTCCAACTGAAGCAAATTTCTGTATCCTTGACCTATAGTCAGTGTCCTTCTTCTGATAAAATAATATTAGCATTTTTAATATTGGTATTTTAAAAAAAAAAAAATCTAGAAAGTCTTATCCGGAATACACAACTGAGAGAAAAAGAAACAGAGAAAGGAGTTTCAACCACCTTCCTCCCATAAAACCAGTTTAAGGCCCAGAATTGCAGTTAAACCTCTCCCCAGAAAGGCGACAACCAGGCTGAGGTTTAAGTCCCTAAGTCAAATTTGTCATACTCAGCACACTCACTTCCAACATAACGATACACCCCAGTAAAGCACGATTCAGCACCATAACAGAAGAGGCCAAGAGATTTGTTATTTGGGGCCTGTGGCAAAAATGCTTGGTCATACTAGTCATCAATGTTTACACACAGTGCATGTAAATCCAGGGAAAACGAGGATTGCGATGTCTCTGCTAGGTTTTTCTGAAGGTAAATATTTAATCAAGTTACTGCAAGAGTCATTTCCAGCATAATGCTGTGCTGAGAGTTTTGTTGTGCTGCCCAGAGGTATGGTAACCAGGTATTTTCATGTGCAGCAAGAACTTGCCTATGAAATTAGATGTTCAAGCTCTCCGTACATTACTGCGCAGTTTTTTTGGCAACAGACATTTCCATTACTCGTGCAAGGGTCATATTGTCATAAGAGGCCCTCTAGCATGGTTCTGGTTAGGAACCGGGGTCAGAATAATATAAAATTTGGAATTATTAAATTCACACCCTATGAAAAAATACATAGCTCTATCTAAATATGCTGCTTATTCAACTCCATTCAGCAATATGCAGCATAATTTGAAATAATTATTTTCTAACACTTTGAAAAACATAATTAACATAGAAGCATGAAGCATCCAAGTCTTGCAGATAATAACAACAGCAATAACTCAAATACTAAAGAAATGCTTTGCATGTGAATATTTTTGTATCTTAATCTCCATTTGGCAAACTGTAGATTTTTCTATTTAGCAAACATTCAGATTCTCAAGATCTTCTAAATCATTTTCTCTGATGCCTCCACCCTGATTTTACTATGCCAGGTTGTACTTACAGTATATCTGGTTATTGTATTTTAGAACCTATAGTGTCATACTGCCTATAGTCACAGCCTCTGTAGAAAAATTGTATTTACAAATTCAGATAAGCCTAGATTCAAATTGCCTACACTTATTACTTGGTTTTGGAAGAAAATGTGACTTAAGAGGAGGTAGTTTTCATATCACCAAAAAAAAAGTGACTGGTGGTAGATAGAAACTTCCAAAGGTGCTTCACATTGACAGTTTTAACCAAGACATCCTAATGTCATGGTAACTCTATATGTCTTTTTATATGATTTATCACATCACCTGCAGTATTTGATGCATGCATTGCAATTAATGCCTGGATCTGATGAAGCTACAAAACACATTCATTTTTTAAATGCTACTGGTAAAACACTCAGTTAAGATGACATTTTTACATTACTTTCTTGTATTTTACTAGTAGACTCCTTGAACTTAAATGTAGTAATTTCAAAATTGTACTGAATTTTTCAAATGCTTCCGGCAAGTTATTTGGTCTCGTTATCCAATTAATATTAATTTGTTACTGCAATGTGAAATAGGCCAAAGAGACAGCAACAACCAATATTTTTATTTTCAGTTAACGAGCAATAGCTTTTTTGTAATTAATTTTTTTTAATGTGATTTTTAACTATCATACTTTGGGAGATAAAGTTAAATGCCAACAGTTAGCTATTCTGCTGTCTACTCTAAGCTAATGAAATTGCTAATCAAACCTGCTTCTGAACATGCACCATTAGTATTTATGATGTCAACGAGTTTAGGAAGGAACTACTCTTTGGAACAATCAGAATACCTCCAACACACTGTCATAACACAAGCAAGAGCAATAGACCTCATAGTTCAGCATATTATTTAGAAAGGAAATAACCCTGAACTTGCTTAGCGCACTGCTACCTCCAGTGCAAGGCAGCGAGTTCAGCACTCAGCGTTGTAGGAGAATACAGTAAATTTTGAACAGAAAATACAGTAATTTTTGAACAGCAAAGGGTGCAGAGAGCAGCCCCCGAGGAGCAGGGGCTGGGCAGGGTGCACAGGGCACGAGGGAAGCAGCTGAACTGCCTGTGCAGGGTTAAATGTTCCCCTCTCCCCAGTGCTCCGCTGCTGCAGCCAAACTCCTACTGAGCTCAACAGGAGATGGAAAAAGTCCCTTAATCTTTATATATCATGAGGATAGTCCTCATTAAACTATTCCTGAGTTTTTACTCTGGTTTTATTCAGTCTGTACTCAGGCAAATGCCTACTACAGCCATTAAGGTCAAATCTCTGTAGGTACCTCCAGCTCTTATTTAGTTTAATTTCTGAAGCAGGGGTAAAAAGATGCTTCAGTTCTACCTAAGGGACTGATGTGGCCACTTTCATCTTTGCCACTGCACTGCATTCAGTGTGATTTTCTTGCAACCAGGATTTTTTTTATTTTAGTCTCTAATTATTCGTTGTCTCATCTAACACTAAAAGCTAAGCAATGACAATAAAACAATAACCAATATTTTAAACCTGTTTTCAATACAACAGAAAATTTTTCTCTTAGGGCCACATAGTTCCTTGATAATTAGTTTCTGACAATTCATTGTTGTTTGTGTTCACACAAAGAAAGCACAGATGTATAGATAGGAGTTATATGAAGAAATGCTAAGTTTATCTAATTAATTTCTTGAATGTAATTTTCTAGATAATATTTTTATTAGAAATATACAGATAAGAGTTTAAAATGTCTCTTTTCCATTAAGTCTTTTGCAGTATTTTTCCATTACTTAATCATTCACTGTCAAAAATTTTTCCTGGTAGAAATGTAAATTATTCGTTTCTTGATTTCATTCTATCATCCTCCACTTTTCAGATAGGTGTATCCCTAAATAATTATTTTTTCTCTCTGATATTTGAATGTCACTTTTCAAACATTATACAAAAATCAGCTTCCATCAAAATGTAAGACACTGAAGAACACATTAATATTTTTTAAGAGAAAAACGCCATCATCTGCATCAGCCTCTTTCCAGGCAATATTGCCTTGCAAAATAAAAAGCGGTTCTGCTGCTTGCTGTTACCTACAGGCTTATTAGAGCTGAGAATTCACATATGGGCGACCTGAGGACTCACTTCACTTCTTTTATTAGGTGTAGAAATGGCAAGAAAACAGTGTTGGGTAGATTACATGTGAATAATGATGCTGGGAGAGTGTGGTATTTTACTTGAATGTCAAATGTATCCTCAAGCATATTCATATTTTTAACATATTTAGAGTGCATCTTTTAGAGGAAAGATGAATGTACAACACACATTGAACAAAGGAAGAAGAATGCAAAGTTTGCAAATAATTATTCAAATGTGAAATTAAAAAATTATATTTTCACTGGGATTTTGTTATAAAAATTTGAGCATTCCTTTCTACTCTGCAAGACATGCTTTTCCTTAATAAAACTTGACTCTGGCAAGGATCAGTTGACTAATTTGTTCTTCAGAATCCCTGGTCTGAAATCAGAAGAAGACTAATGATGCAGTCAGTAGATGCTTCTCAGTTTGTACAGGTTTACCCAAGGCATTGGACATCTGTTTATGAGAGATCATGCTGAGAAAATGCCTACATAGTGTCATCTTTCATCTTAACAAGTAGTGGAAATAACAATTAACATCCTTGATTTATGGAATTTTTTTTCTCCGATTTTTTGTGTAGTTTGTCAGCTATTATTTTCTTTATTATTCAGAAAGGATGTTGCTTGCTATTAATTATCTTTATTTTTGTGCTTTGAATTTGTACCTTATTCTGACTGGTATGACAGTATTGCAGTACATCTAACAAGAAGCACAGAGAGGTTTTATAAGAGCTGAATGAAAAAGTAAAATATTTTCATGCACAGTCTTGCTAAAAAAGAACGCAGAAAAAAACTGTAAAATCTCATGCTCAAGACTGTTTCCTGGAATTGGTTTACAGAATCCTTAGGTCAAATATTTGTGGGTTTTGGTTTGTACATTTGACGTTTCTTTGACAAATGGAGTTGGCAGAGAACTGAGAAAGCAAAACACTGGAAAAACATATGGCTGTTGTGAACTTGATCTCTGTTTATGAAAAAGTAGCTCAATGGGAAATGAGAACTTGCATTATGCTTTCCTTTCTGTTCCTGAGAGTTTCTAAACCACTTATTGACTGTCTGTAAAATATACCAATGACCATGTCAGTGGTCATCCTTATTCTGATAATGCTGAATAGTTTTGTATGTATTTATGAGGTATTTGGGGAAAACATGTCTGCTTCAGCCCATTAATGGCTATTGCACGCTTTCTTCAAAAATCCCCATGAATAACTACCACCAAGTAAAAGCAGACACCAACCCACTGTTATTTCTGTTTGAAATAATGGTTTCTTTGGAGACTACAAAAAAATAGAACCATAGTTCCAATCCAAATTAATTTACGAGCCCTGATATTTATGAAACTGAAGCATAAAAGATTAAAGGATTATTCTTAAAAAGCCTTCAAAATAAAACTCTTTTTCTTCATTATCATGAGCATTATCCTAACCCTAACCCTAGATTTTTGTGCTGTCTGCCTCTTCTTAATTTTCATTAACTCTTCAGGTAAACCTTAACACTTCATTTAAATGGATAGTGGGAAGTAAAAGTACATCTACTTCTATCCCCCTAATCTACCTGACCCATCACAGCCTCCCCAGACAGACAAAATCCAAGCCATAAAACTTGTACCGGGCATTGGGAAAAGAATGGACTTTTCAGTAAGATCTGAAAAGGCACAGTTTGTTTTGATGAGCTTTAATAACATCAGCAGAAGTTTGTCGTAGAAGACATTTTGTATGCAATAGTGTACACTGAGGACTGAACTCCAGAGGCAGTTCAGCTTAATGGTTTCAACAGAAAACCCACTAAGGTACTGTCAATGCTATAGATCAGATTTCAAGGGCCAAGATTTTTCATTATTGATCACTGGTGTTAGAAAAATATAATAACTTTCTATTTTCTCCCAGAGATCTTTATTGCTCTGTGCAGTTCCACAAAAAACAACCAACCAACCAACCAAACCAACCAAACTAAAAAACAACCACAACCCCCACAAAACAAAACAAACAAACAAAACAAAAAAACCAAACCAAACCAAACCAAAAAAACACCAAAAAACCCACTAAAGCCAAACAAACAACCAAACCAAACCAACCAAACAAAAAACCCCAACTAACAGATGATGCAAACTGAGAAGTCTTGCATGTTTGCATAGGGGTACGGTGGAATAGACTGCTCAATGATTCTGTGATTTTGTCTGTAAGTTCACAGTGCAAGTATGTTGGGTGAAAAGCTGGAATAAAAGGTAAAGCTCACAAGGATTGCACCAGGCCGGGATGTCACACTGAATTTTTCTGTCTCAAGATACCATTGTCATTCACCACTCTTTGTGGGAGAATGGACCAACTTAAAACCACGTGCAAGAAAAAGAAAAGCATTGCTAAGTGCAGTCTATATCTTTGTGTCCTGCTTTCATTAATACAGGTGTTTTATATTTCCTACAAGAAAACACAATCTGGGCCCTTTTGGCAAGTATATAGCATGGTTTGCACAGGGCTCCACTGTTTCACTCTTTTGAAATGTATGATTTTAAAATATCTAACTCATAGTCCATCTGAGCACCTCCTTGTTTTTCTAGGTATTTCTCTTGTTTTTGCTAGGTATTAAAACATGTATTAATTACAGCCTGGTAGATTAAAAAATTATTATTATACTCTGTTACACAATAATACTCACGATTTTACTGAAAGCAACATGATCTACCAGTATATTTAAAAGCATTTTACTGAAAATTATGAAAAGAAAGAACAAAATGACTTTATATTCATATAGACAAATGTTCATGATATATTTACAAGTAAAAAGAAATATAGACTGTATTTAGTATTTAAGTGATCAAGGAATGTTTTTACTACTACATTTAAATACACATGTACTGTATATGTGTGCATACCTCTCTCTGTACCTGTTCTGTGTGTTTCTGTATGGTGTGTGGGTCTGGTTCTGCATGGCACAAACCTGCACTGCTCATCACCCCATTGCTTCACCCTTTTACTGCAAGTGACACCTTTCCCTCAGCCCTCTCTCTTCCCAGCTCAAAACTGTACGTGTGCATTGTAAATGCTTCTTGCTTTCCCCTTAGTGGGGAAAAAAGGAACAAAGAACACAAAAAGCTCTTTAAATACTTCAAGCACAAGCACCTTCTCATGGAAGGCACATGCTTACGTCTCTCTCATATACAAAGCAACATGTACAGAGCGAAACTGAAGCCCTGAATTCTGTGAGTGAACATGAGAACACAACAACAGCCTGCAGCCTGTAACTGCTTTAGTCCCTACTTTTTGTGTATATATACTTCAGCAACTATGTCAACATCTTAGTTTTCCTTTCCTCCTGAAAAACATTAACCAAACTGTTATGAATATGTTAAAACAAAGGATGATGGATTGCAAGTCATATAAAACATGGCACAGCTCAACTGTCTCATTTTTCATGAGTTTATTTTTTACTCTCATTGCGCACTTTACCTCTTCTATCTACAGAACTGCACTGCACCAAACTAAGTTCTTAGGTCTTAGAGACACACAGCACTAAGTAACTTTCATTAAAAAAAAAAAAAACCAAACAAAAAATAAAACAAAAAACCCATTAAATTTAAAATTTCAAACCAATAACTTTCACCATGAATAACACTGGATGTGCTTGTTTTTGAAAAAGATAATAAATCTTAGATTCTTAAAATCTGAGAGACTAGACTTCTAAATACAGGCTCCAATACCAAAATTGCTACAGATGACTCACTTAATGTACACAGATTTCACTAATTATCTCATATTCATACGTATATATTTGCAAAAGCAACAGATGATGTTTACCAAAATAAATAATGTAGAGGAAACATTAAAGGTATGGATGAAAAATAGTATATTAATATTTCAGTGCAATAGCATAAAATAATAGGAAAAACATACCAATGTAACAATTTTTTTTTCTTTTTGTAACTGCATTCCAAGACAAAGATACGCTTTGCAATGATAGGTATGGCAAGAGGATTGTTCATCAGCTTTAGGAAAAAGAGAACCTTATCTCTGAGAAACCAGACAGTACAAAAATCTCACCAACATCACAAGAAACTTTAAGATTTAAACAGTAGGTCATCTAAAATTGTACACGATCTCCAAAATACTAGTTTAGTATGCCTTTCAAGTATAACTGTTGCACAAAAGTCAGTGAAAGGGAGCACAAGATCTTGTTCCAGCAGCCATGACTTTGAAAGTCACCCAAAGCTACTCAGACAAGACAGCTGTAGCTCGCAATTGTGAAATGACTGAAGTGAATTAATTATTCCATATTTGTTTGGGGCTTTTAATTTCTTGTTAAATTCTGGGTTTTTTTTTCCCCAAGTCTTTCAATTTCTTAGAAAATTAATCAATCTCTGATTGCAAGTCATGTTATCAGCTAACATAATTTCTCAACCATGCATATATATACATCGTGTTAACCCCATAAAAACAACTGCACCAGAAAACAGCAATAATCTTGACATACACAAGTGAAACAGAAGTCAGTCTGACAGCATTCACAGGGAGATCCTCAAACTCCTGGAATTGCCAAGGATTTTAAAGAGAAGACCAGTATTCAGTGGCTAGAAATCTATCTGTGCCTGTGCTATTCATGCGTGGAGCAGCCAGTTACCAAACACTCAAAGCCTCAGACCCACACGTGATTACCAACAGATATTTTTCCCCTTGTATTGCACGTAGGCCTGAGCGTATCGTGATCTGACTCCTCTGTATCAGTAACACAATAAATCTTTGGGTTTATGTAGCTAAAAGCCTCCCATGGTGTCAAACAAGAATGTGGCCAGAGTTAGAATAAGTAAATTTACCTGGTTTATCCATGTTCTCTATCCCTTACAAATATAAGCAAACCTGCATGGGGCTTGGTAATACTGAGTAATTTCTCTGCTGCTCCAAGGCTTTCCAGCTCTGCCAGCTCTGGTGCAAGACAGCTTTATCGTCTCCCCCATTTCAAAATCAGCTGTCTCACATGCTAAGGCAACTGCTCTTTACTATTCCTGTACAGATGGTGTCCTGCACCTTAACTGAAGCTACCTATGTCTTAATTTTTACTACCAGCTATCCAACTGCCAACCACCGACTCAATGTCATTCAGATTTGGTCGTGCTGCGTAGAGAGATATATTAATTTATAGACTTGTTACATGCATGTGAGAGTACTGCCTTGGACTACTACAGCTGCCACTGGCATTTGGAAAGATTTAACCTTTCTGAGAGTGACTGTAGAATCGATGGATCATTGATCATCTGTGCAAAGATCTTCCATTCTCATTGAACCCCGCATTTTTATTTTTCTTTTATTGTCTTTTTAGATCCACTAACCTTTCCCTCACAGTATAAGTCATATTCAGACATATGAGTTTTACAGCCAAGTCCCAGTTTTGGTATAAAAATTTTGCTATTTACAGAAACTGTTAAAAATATTTTTTCAGTGCCCTGTTCAATTTATGCAATCCCTCAAATCCCCCCAGTTTTGGCTGTAGAGGAATGTCACAACCCAACGGGTTCATGTTTCTTTTCTTCCCTCACATCTCCTCAGACAGGATTGCATTTTCAGACATGACCACAATGTGTGTAATACGTTCCCACTTCCTTTCTTATAACCCCAGAGATTTTTCTTGACTGTCTGTTTCACATTTCTTCACTTTGGCCACTCTCTGGTAAGCTCTAAAATAATACACCGATGTTTAAATTTTATTCTTCAATCTTGTCTTACTTTCCCTCTTATTTTTGTGCTCTCTCTTTCAGTTATTATTCTGTTTCTACAAGTTAATCTCCTTTTACAGCCCCCTTCAGATTGGCATTACCCTGTAAGCCACTAAAGGCTCTCTGGCACTTAGGTGGGAACATGATTGCAGTTGAGTTAAACTTGCTGAATCCAAGTCAGTGGCACAGATACAGCATCTGCTGCACCAGAGATGATGACTCTGCGTCTGTTAAACCGCATGCAAGATCTAACCGTGAGAAGTCAGAAAAATAACTGTATTTACCTTGGTACGAGGAACTCATGGGAAAGGGCATTTGGGGGTGGATCAATGAAATGACAGAGGTTTAGATCTTGTTTGCTACAGCAATGGCTTTGACTCCCCAGCCCCTGCTGACCCGCACAGGAGACAGGTGATTGATGATAGCCTGTTACCCAGAGCAGGTTGTAATACTCCTCTCGTCCAGCCAGACAGGCAACCTAATTTTCTCCTGTGTCTAGAAACCAGTTCATCTCAAACACCTGGGTTCATGGATTAGTTTTGCATGGGAGCTGTTTGGACATAGTGTCGTTCGATATTCCCAGCATGTCAATGTCAAGGATAAACAGTATTATTATTATTTTAGTATTGACTGTACAGTTTTGGCAGTGCAGGAAGATTATAGTCCTCTTTCCTTAGTTTATTTCTAAGCAATTTTACCAATGCTGTAACTTTAAGGCAGATACAAGTTTAGGATATGAACAATAAATTAGCTTTTTTCCTAATATTATGCATGACTGAAATCCAGTAATACATATAACATTAGCCAGGTGTATAATGATGTCTTCTTCTTTCCCATTTTTCATCTATTTAATTCATGTAATGTTTCCACCTTCTGGAAGCCTCTCCTGACAATTATTTTTAGTGTTCTGGTCACTCTTATAATACTACTACATTTCTAGGAGCAACTGAATTAGAGGTTGTGAAGAACTTGTTTTGAAAAAGAGTCTGTGTTTCTATGTTTGTTTGTTTGTGGATAATCTGGCCAAACCTCTTGAAAGGCTTTCATTACTTTGAAATGTTTACAAAATAGATCAGTATCAAATAGATCAATATATTTTTGCTTACAGTCTACTTGAATATCTTAAGAACTTACTGAAGGAAGAGATCTTGGCTGTGAGAGAATTTTATAGAACATATGAAGAAATTAAGGGACTGATTTTGCTGAATTTGAACACTGAAAGACACTGGTTTCAGCTTTCTAAGGTGTTAGCAAAAACCCGTAAAATAAGTCCATTCCATATTGTGGCCAGCAGATAATCAGTTAGTAGTGCAGTTAGTAGTGGCTGTCCTGCACTGTCTTGTTCATTTACCAAGATTCTTCACTAAACTGTGAAGAACATTTTGGATAGTCCTTTGTATGTGCAAATGGGCAACAAAAGCAGTTTCAAGACCATCAGATACTCAATAGCTAATAGTTCAAAAACTGAATATGCACCAGCAGACAAAAGGATCCAGTAGATAAATCCATTATAATCCAAAAATTGTGTTTTACTTAAACTCAAAATATATATTTATATTAAAATATATATTTTACATTACCACTTTACTGGAGACTTACTGTCCTTTCTATTTGTCACAGTTTGTAATTGGAATTAGAAAAGAGTCTTGTTGATCCTTTGGCAATACAGTGTTTATATCCCCTAAATAGTAACTCTGAATTTTTACTCATATAGAGACACGTAAGAGAGATCTCACAGAAAATATATTAAATAATACACTAAATAATAGACTAACACAACAAGATTATCAGCCACAGGTCCCTGTGTCTCTGTGAGTGCAAACTTAAATGTTGGAAAGTTCAAGAAGCAAATCTAAAATCCTGACTGGAATGGAATATGGTTTGGTTCCCTACTACATTTATTTGCAAGACACATATTTTTCCCCTCACAAGATCATGATCTATTGGGGGAAGAGTCCAGAGAGAGAGAGAGGCTTTACACTGAGTAACAATGTTTTAGAGAACTAAACCATATAAACTCCAATTGCATGTATAACCCTTTCCAAGCACTTCTAGATGCTGTCTGGGAATAACCAGGCTGAACATGGCATTTAGATAAGTACCACTGCTTTAATTTAATTTTACATGTGCTCACTCCACTAGCCATATCCACTTTGACGAATTGGGCCATCCCTGTGCATTTCAAGCACACGTATAACCAAAGGGGACTGAGTAAAATACCCTTCACTAATGCCTCCATCCAATTCCCCTGAAAGCTGACAGAAATACCGGGCTTAATTCTGGTATCATTTGAACCTTTACACAAAGCCCAGCAGATGTTTCTCCCGGGTTGCTACACACAGCACTCTCCATTTGCATGCCCGCACAGCTGAGAAAGGCTGAGCAGAACCAGCCTGTTGAAACACAGACAGGTGAATAAACTCTCTCTCTCTCTCTCTCCATACTACCCAAAAAGCCCTCAGAGAAGGATGAACGACAATTAGAACTAACTGAATGTGCTGACTAAAAACTTCAGGGACTTATAGGAAATCTTGGCTTTGTTATTAATGATAGTGTCAAGAAATCAATGAAGATTGCATGTTTCACCTGATAATATCCTGGACTACATTCCTCACTGGCAGTTTTTTGTGTTACTCAATATAACTGGCCCCTGCTTGGGGATCATGTCAGAAAAAAATTAGTGAAACCCTTTCACACTACATATGCCTTATGCTGTGCCGTGGCCTACAGGGGTTCAGAAAGCAACATTCATCTTTACGTGACTCCTTGCCAGTTCCCACATATACACATCAGCATATTCCCAGAAAGCAATTCAAGATTCTTTTCCTCTTTCTCTCTTTTTTTCTTTTTTTTTTTTTTTTTGGATGGATAGATAAGCTGCCAATAAATTGGAGGAAGATAAAGTCTGCCTTTCTCATTTTCTTCCCACACGCACTTGCTGCTTTAGATGTAAAAAGGAAACGAGCAATAACAAGATCTTGTTGCACTGGCTTCATATAATTGATACAAGGACATTCCCAGACAATGTAATTCCTATAATGAGAGATTTCAGAAGAGGATTACGTGTTGACATTGGTTCTTGAGTTCAGCAGTTTGTGATACTGTTGCCCACCGACAGAACATCTGACATGCCTGGCCTATTAACTCACCCTTGGAGGGAAGTGCCTCACACTTCCCATCTTGCTTGTCAAGAGGCATTTGCAAGTCTTACAATGCGTTTAATGAATTCTCTAGTGCTTGCACATTCAATTTCCATCCTTTCTTTTTAATCTTTAGTGATTTTAGCAGCAATGTCCTGGGAACCATTTTGGTACAAAAACTCTAATAAGGAAAAAAGCAGGGTGACATTTAATTAACAAAATTAATTAGTGCTAAATAGTGAAAGAGCATTCTCTAGCCATTTATGAGACAACAGCTGAGAATGGAGGAATGCTGAGGATGACAGCTGGAAATTGTACTCAATTAAAAATTAAAGCACATTCTGAGACTATGAGGAAAAAAATATTTTCCAAACTACAATTTTTCATGATCTTAAACTTCTGTGATCCTAATAACATAATGGTGATTTTCAACTCTTTCTGAGGTGCCACCCTGGCAATTTTCCACTGCGGATATGATAGCCTATATAGAGAATTCAAGGTTGCTAATAATAACCTTGCTTTTCTTTTGTGGCAATTTAGAAAGTATGAGGAGGGCCTCCCCTCCACCAAGGATCTTGTGGAATGGAGCTGGTATTCTCATCATGTAATTCAGTGCGAAGTTCAGTGAAAGTAAGAGCCAAAAAGAATCAGTTACATCCTCCATTCCCACTAATTAGATACTGTATAGTTCTTGGATCGCTTCAGTTTTACGAACCAACCAAAAAGATGTTCTTAAATGGTAAAATAGCAGGAAATGTGTTTTATGGTAGAGAATTTTGTATTACTGTTTTAAAATCACTTCTGTTTACTGCTCTTAACCCTCTGTGACATAAAAACAGGGAATAAATCCCATCAGTTAATCTTAGCTTATTTTTTTTTAAATTTCTTTTAGCTCTGATGTTTAGTGCTAAACAATCTAAAGTCAATGTATTGTAGATTAAGATAAAACTGCAGTCAAACAATATATTGCCTGTAGGAAGTAGTGATAAATGATCCTAACCTATAAACCAGGCTTTTCAAAGACAAAGGGCTACAAAGCAGTAGATGTAGTCTCTACTCGTGCCAAATTGTTTGTTCACGTATTCTAGAAACTAGGCAAGGCAGGTTACCCAATTGTCCTTGAGCATCTATACAGTTTTATCTCTTTCAAGATGGACTCTCATTTTCTCTGGAAGCTGTCCTCCTTCATAGGAAGAGATGTCCTGCCCAGCTGCATCTGTATCCCTCTCAAAGAGAGGTCTCTGAGCCATTGTCCTGGGAAGATACAGCTGCCCATCACTCTGGACAGTCAGTCTGTTCCTGAAGAATGATATACTCCTGATATGCCCTACTGATGATTCCAAACCTTTAACCCCAACACTTGTCAGGTTGTTTTGCCCGTTTTTGTTCACAAAAGTCCATGGCAACATTGACCTCCTCCTATTTAAAACCCACCTGATCCAAAAATGCTGTGCAAGTTCTTGAGCTTGGCCTTTTTTTTAAGAAAAAAAACCAAGATGGATATATTTATAAAAGAATATAATTATTTTGAATTTTTCTGAAGCTCTGTTCCATAAAAAGTCTATTTAAAAAATATTGATTTTACTTGAAGCCTAGAAGAGTATTGAAGATATTCTCTAAAGAGAGGGCACACAGTAGAATGTCTAAACAAAACTCTAGTGTCTTAGTTATAGGCAAAACTATTTACAGAAGGATTACTGAATTTATAAAACAAAGTAAAAAATGCAGAGAGCTTGGGAGTTGAGGATTTTAGATAGCCACAGGAAATATATACGCAATATTCCCAAGTGTGAGCTCTCACGTGTTGATGATGTGCTTTCCACAAGACAAATATAGAATCAGTGATGAAGTACTCTCAAGTAAATGAAGAGTAATGTTCAGAATGGAAAATACACATAGTTTATGATCCAGACGCCATGGTGGAATTATTGTCCAGAATAAAAGAAAGGTAATCTGAAGACTCTGAGCCCAACAGTTTAAATCACATCACGCTTGCTGCCTTAAAGTTTAATCTTCCTTTTTTTTCTTTTTTTAATGCAGGATTTAGAAATATGTTCAGGACTTTTACTTATTTGATGACTAAGATTTTGCACTTGACCTTGCACAAATTTATAAACCTACAAAACTACATAATTTTAGTGCAGTTGAATAATTTTACCGTTTGCAGGATAGTCTCTACATGTACATTTAGATACTTATGTAGAGAGAGGTTTCTGTAACTTTCTTTGCCTTCAGTGAGAAATATTCCAAACTGAAAATACTGGCCCAGCTTAAATAATTCTAAAAGTCAATAAAATGATATTGTACAAGTACATATGCTTTATATCTATACTGTTTTACATCTCTGAGTTGTTCAAATCCTCAAAGTGGACATAAAGTCAAAATCTAATGATTACTGAAATCAGTGGGGGTCTTTCCACTGCCCTCAGGATTCAGGGGCACAAAATTCAGAACTCAAGAACAGTTCTTTTGATTTGTCTACAGATCGATAGCCTTTCCTAATGTTAACAATACACTACTTGGATTCCCTCACAGATACTCTCACTTTTCAAATGCATTCTGTTCTGATACTGAGAACTGACACAAACACAGTTTTCCAGCACAAAAACATTAGCAGATACATTGTTACTTTTTGAATCCCAGTGTTCCTACATTTTCTCTTCTGAGCATTTCTTCAAAAAACAGAGGGGAACTTTTCTCAGTAAATGCCCATTTATTATTAAATGCACACTAGAAGATTCATTAATGAATATTTGAGAAATGTTAATAATGTATTTTCTATACCTCTTTTATCCCGAAAGAAACATTTCCTAATTAGTTACATGAGCCACCATATATTCTCCCAGGTGCTATTGAAACAATTTAAGGTTTTCTGTGTCTTCAAAGGGATAACCATACTGTTTCTAGAAAAAAACCCAAAACAAAACCCAACCAAACAGAAAAAAACCCAAACCAACCCCAAAACCTGGGTAGCTTTTCATAAAGGCGAACATTAAGACCAAGACCTGTATTAAGGCCCACGACTGCCATGAGCACTGAGCTACAGTGGTCGACTGTCCAGCAGTGGCTTATGAGTACAACTCATGAGCCCCTCACTTCTGGCCACCTGAAAACCCACAGGGAATGGAACATTCCTGCTGAGAATGCCACAGCAATAAGGTAGTAAGGAACACTCCTTCTTTGAACTGTAGCTCTTGATTCTACATGCTTAAGGCTGATGAGGAAGATTGCTATCAACAAGCATATGAACAAGCTCTTGATGAGTTTGTGAAAATTCCTAGGAATGATATTAAACAGGATCAGTGGGTACAAAGGTTAAGCACTTGTGTTTAAATTTACAAATAACAATTTTCCATACAATAAACCATTCTCATAAAAACAACAGGAATATACAAATCCTGTCCCAGATTTAGGCCAAATATCTAAATTCATAAATATCTTAATGAATATGTATTCTGACTGAGAAATAATAATATTTAAGGTTGCCAATATCATATATGCAATCTTCGCAGTCTTTGCCTGCCAGATGATAAACCACTGTCCTGGCAACTGCTGATTAAAAGTGACACATAATTCAGCTTGGCTTCCCCACCAGAGACTTGAGATGGAGAAATGTGACCATGTTTCTGTTAATCTGACCGGAAGAGTATGGCCAGTTTTTATTTCTACTGCTCGATGATGGCCAGCAAGGGAACTAAGAAAACTCATTTATCAGCTTTCGCCTCCTAAGGCTTGTCATGCCAGTGGTTTGTCTAACAGGCATTAATGAAGTTAGGGAGCTGAAAGGAGCTCTAGATTCTCAGTGGTTTGGCTGGTAGGCCAAACAGGAACCTGAAAATCCTCAGACATCCGCATCAGCAGCCTATATCCTGGCTTAGCCGGCTGTGGAGAGCTTTGGAAAGCAATCCAATTGATTTTTGTGAAAATCCTTCCTATAGCCCACCAGAACATTTTGAAATCAGAGTCTCTGCAATAGTGATGGCTTCACAAGTAGGCAAATGCCTGGCCAGACCTAGAAGATATTCCATAACAAGGCCAGTTGATTCTAGCAGTGACTTTTAAAACTAAATTGTTTAAAATCTTCTAATTATATCATATTACTGAAAATATTATTTAAATACAATATTTTTAATTGTTGAAATTTCAGAATTGTTTCAACTAAATGCCAAGTAAAACTTACTCCCTTTTGTCCAAACTCGTAGTCTAGAAATGGAGAAATGACTTTGATCATTATGAAGCCAATTCAATCAAATGCAATTGCCACAGTAAATAATTCAAAATTAATGACATAACATAACGTCTTGTGTTAATTTGCTTTGTTTTTTTCAAACATAAGAAAGAGACAATTTTGTGGGATACCCTCTGTGAGTATAAGATCTTGACATGTATTTAGTCTGACAATTAATGATAAGAATGAAATGGTCTTCGTTGATGGAAAGAAAACTGCAACGGGACTTACACTCTAACATACCTTTTCTTCCTCTCCACAGCAACCAAAGTGCTCTAAAGTCTGACTCCAGCTGATTGCTTTTCTAATGAATCTTAAGTCAGCCATCTGTAATTCAGAGTTATTAGAGCTGGAAGTATTAACCCGATTCTTCTGAATTACCAATCAGTAAGTAAGTGAATACCCATTTAGAAGCTGTGTCTCTCAGCACCCATCAAAGGATTCAAAATACTTTGATGGTGTCATCCCTGTAGCCTGCACCTTATCAGACAGGTTTTCAGTGGGCACAGAGTCTGCCACCAAAATGTATTAGCCCACCGCTACTTTCTTAACCAGTTAATTACAATGGCTTAAGGCTACCTCTGGGTTCTTTTGTCAAAGCTAAATTTAGCAAAATTTGGGATGTGAATATATTTTACTTTTGTTCTGTTTATCTGACTAACTCTGACTGCTCCCTTAGAGACTTATCTGAGAAGCTTTCCATCCTTCTCTTTGCCTTTGATCAAAGACTGTCAGACTTTGCTTCATTTACATTTCAGACCCACTGATTAAAACCATGTCCTTTGGGTTATGAAGTATTGTTGGATGACGGAACTAAGACAAACTGTTCTAACTTCCTCATTGCATTGTCTTACCTCAAGATTTCTATCACCCTTTTATTATGCCTCTCCTAAATCTGCATGCCTGTCTGGCAAAGAAGCTGTCTTGCTGCAGAAGTACTGATAATCTCTGGGTTTTAGAACAATAAATGACTCTTGGTCCTAGGGATATCATTACTGTTAAGAATATTAGTGTAAAGATAACCTCTTGACTGCTGGGAGCATAATACTTTTTCAAATGTTCTTTCACATGTACAGTATCCTATGAGCAGCACACAACACCAATGACAGTTTTAATTTAGAAGAGATCAGCTCTCTGCAACTGATAGATACAAAGCCATTCAGTCAGAATAAAATCAGAAACAAGGATACTTTTTTGCTTGGTCCTACAGCACTGTTCTTTGTTTTATGCTGTTAACAATGAGCAAGGTTCATGACATGACATTTCATCAACTAAATCTCTGTCCCTTAATAACCTCTTAAAATCCTGGGCTTTCAACAGAATTCCCATTCCCTGAGAAGGATTCAGTTAAGCTCTTATTAAACTCATATGGTGTCACAGACCACTGACAGAATAAACCTCCAAAGCCTAATTTGGCTTTGTTCTTTCCCTTCCTCTGTCTTCCGGAGCAAGTGGCTTCCTCTAAGAGCCTTACACTGTTGCTGGCTTTGACAACTGATATCTTGGTACAAGATAAGCACAAAAGTGGGAAAAATACATAAGCACAGTCTCTTCTACAGCACTGGCAGATCAACTGGACAGGCAAGTGTTTGGCTAGCATTTAATGGAGTTTCTAAAAAAAAATAACATGAGCTTTTGCTGCCATTACCTCTGGTGCTATGCACTGTAACTTGGCTTTTCAGACCGGCTTTTTCAGAGGTCACTTAGGCGTTTGATTCCTTTGTTTTCCTTCTGCCTCTGCATTAAGTTTGAAGTTATTGTAGCCAGAAAAACGACCTGCTTCTTTTTTTGCCTATTGTGAAAATATGCTCAAGGATAAACATTTACTAACAGGAATGAGACTCAGATCTCTCCAACACTATTACATTCTATATTTTCCAGGCTTTTTTTTTTTTTTTTAAATTTTTATCCCTTCAAGATTTTTGTATCTTCTTGCTAGTAGTCATTCTTGATAGTTACAATGAAATGTTGAATTGGTTTACTTTAAGTATGGAAAGTGAATACTGAAACTGTCTTTGTGAGTTACAAAAAAAAAGTAATCTTTTCACTCACATGTCAGGAGACGGAATGACTGATTGTCAGATTTCTGTTGATTTTTCAAGACTTTTTAATGCTTTCATCTCTTAAATAATGCATATAAAAAGTCATTAGGGTTGTCCATAACTGCAAGTGCAGATATAAGGAACTGAATACAAGTTTTGAATTTGCTTTTCTTAGCACTTACATAGAAGAGAAAAGGTGAAATTATCATTTCGGGGTAATATTTTCATAATGATTTAAGGATTTACAAGGAGAACAATGATATAAATTGTACTACGAGGCTAAAGTGTTGTCTGTAACAGGGTATGCACAACTATATACCTAACAAGTTACATCATTAGCACCACCTTGTACTTACAAGGACGGGGCTTTGCTAACAATGAACACAAATGAGGAAGGTAAAGAATTATATAATTTTTGCGCTGTAGGCTCTAAACAGATTAGTTTGCTTTCATTTTATCGAGAAGTAAAGAAGAATACACTATTCTTGGATGCAATCTAGCCACATTAATAACAATATGCAGGTATATGTCTCAGAACCCTATGGCAGAAATCTGTTCAGTTTCCAAAACTGAGGAAAGGTTCTCTCTCAAAATCAAAGGCAAAGACTGTGACTCTACTTGGAGATTACCCTACATATTTTCTGGGCTCTAGAAAACTATAGGCCCTTTTATTTGGGGGGATATTTCATAGTTCTTGCTCCTTCCATTTCACTCTAATACCTGGAATATTTCACTCTAGTACACAGATACTTCCATTATTATGGTAATCATAAGAAATGAGAGAAGAGGGATCTCCACAAAACCCTAAGTACACGTGTTTGAACACTAATGGTACCAGCTTGTTCTTTCTTCATGGGCAAGGGAACAATGTGAAAAAATACCCAAGAGTACGAAACAACAGCAGCTTACAAAATGGATAAAACCTTATTTAACTAAGAACATTTTAATCAGCAATAAATGCTGTCAGAGAGTTCTAGCAGATGACAGTGCTTACAAGTGGCACCCAAATGCAGGCAGGGTGCAGAGGGTCCTGTCAGAAGTGATCCAAATTTGGTGAGAACAGGTGAGGTGTATGTGCCAAGTATGAGCAGCAGCACATGTGGACAAACGATTGCATATTTTGATCACAAACAGTAAACTGTTAATAACTTTTTCATTATTGTAATCTAAATTTAATCTAAACTCATTTGAAAAACGACCAGTGGAGTATGTCTGCAGTACAGAACAGTACACAGAAATTGATTGTAATATAGGAAAGATACATTCACTCTAATTTATGGATTAGACCATTAAATGAGTGAGATAAATATTTACCCAACATGAACCCCTTTTGCCTCGTGTATAGAAATATAAAGTAAAAGGATGTCACTACTGGGCTTCAGCCAGTTAATTTCACTTAGCACAGTCTCACAGTTTCATCAACCAATCAAATTTAAAATGATGTTTAATAGTCAACAACACACAGTGTCATTAACACGTGAAAATGATGTTTCTCATTTTCACTTCAAAATATTTTTCTTTTTTTTTTTGCTATCATATTGAAAAGGAATTTAGTTAAAATGAAATCCTTGAAAACAAAAAGTGCTCTCAGTCTTATCAGTCGGAAAGGGTGAGGGTCCCATATGACTGAGTAAAGAAATGACATTTTTTGCCTACTTCACCACCCTGAGAATAAATTCTTACTGTTTTTAAATGTTACAGGGTTTGTTTGCTTTAAAATAGCTGCTTTAAGCGGGTGATGTGTGTCAGTTCAAGAAGCAGCAAGTGAACCAAAAATCCCTGAGCAGTGCAGACATTCAAGAACACGAGTAATAAACTCCAGTCACATAAGCTTTGCTGAACAGAAGGAAAGGTTTCTTGAGTTTAAAGATGGTTTTCAAAACTTTTTTATTACTATATTTCTGAAAATTATCCACTTCTCTTTTTAATACTGTAATTAAAAAAAATATAATTTCTTTTAGATCATTAAAACTGTCCTTGAGTGCCAATACAACTCAAGCAGATACCAGAACATTCCAAAGAACTTCCAAGACTTCCAAGTGTCTGCCTTACAATTTTCTCCTAGTAAGCCCTCACCTACAACAAACAGCAGAGACAACCCAAGTAAAGAACAACATTCCTACTGTACTGCAGCTCTAGGCTCTGTTCCCTCCACGTGAGGAAGCAAGGTGGAAGTTGGATGCACTCATGCGTCCTAGATGAGCAGAACAAACTCCTTTGGGGTGAAGACAGCAAGATAGGGCATGAGAAGGACAGAAAATGCCATTTGCCTCTCTGGACTGAGGCAGAGTCTGCTTTGTGAGTGACGAAGTCAGCACAAATGAAAAGGTTTCTCCTTCTCATGAAGTTTCTCTGGCAGTAGCTGAATAATTTTTTCTTCATTAAGTGGAGCAAGTGGAGAACAGGTTCTCCTACACATGCAGTTCTATGATGGACAAGGATTAGTTCTCACTAGTAATTAACATGTTCCCCTAAGTCCTGGGAAGAAGGAGAGCCTTGGAGAATCTCCACTGACCTGCACCTATCATCTACTTACTGATCTTAGTTCCTTATTAGTCTTACGGCTTTTGGCATCCCCAACTACAAACTGCATGGCAAGAGTCTGGTTCCCGTGCATTCAACACCACGTACGCTGCAGAAACTGCTTGGGAAAACAAAGCTGTGGCTTGCAAACCTGTCACTGTTTCATGTATTGTTGGAATGAAATAAATGACTTCTCCTGGGGTTTCCTTAATTTGTTGAAAACTCCTTCCTGCAAGGAAGTTCACAAAATGTTTTTTAATGGTAACTTCAGAAGATTATTTTTAATAGTAAAACTATGAAAAGTAGGCCATCTTTTATTCTGTAAAAAAATATAGCTGTGTACCTCAAGTGCAAATACACCTAGCTACATTATTTAATTTCTAGTAATAATGCTGTTCAGTCTGCCTTGTTCAAGAACAAACACATTACTTATAATTGAGCTGTAATGATGAAGGGATAGGTCCACACAATTACACTCTCTGATGTACAAACATAAATTTTAAAAATAAGGTTCTAACTGCAAGCAGGTACAATAAGAAAGAAATTGGCTTTAAAAATGAATGAATAAAAATAACTCAGAGAACGTACAAGAACCAGAGATATATTTGCCTCTATTATAGATTACTTTTCTTTATGATGCTTAAAAAACACTCCCCATTAAATCACTCTGCTACAGAATTTTCTCAAATATTCATTTTGTTTGCAAAGCACCCTATTAGAGTGAATGTTTGGCTCTTCCTTTCCACAGTGAGGCATCTGGAACAGTGCCTCAGCTCTCAGCAAAGCTTGATCCAAGGATCAAGTGAAGCAGAGAACTGCTTCATTTGTTAGCAGATCATTGTTTAAATCAAAGGAAATTTAGAAAAATCGGTTGATTCAGTCTTGAAAGAAAAAAATAAGACATGTACATAGTCACACTCATTAAAGGTTACTCAGACAAAGCTGGTAATAAATTGCTTCATATCCATTGGGCAATAAGGTGAAAGTGAAGTGCCTAAAAAGCAGCAATGCTGGTTTAAGCCAGCTGTTATGAGAGACTTATCATCGAGAGGATAAAGAAGGAATGAAGTTAGCTAAGAAAGTGAAGGAATTCAGATTTTTAAGGGTTGGTTAGGCTAGCATCAGCCAAAAATTGTTCAACTATAACTGCTCCTGTTGTGAGGTAAATACAGTAGGAGACAAGATAAAGTGATTTTCAGCCTTATTCTCACTTTTGCAGTCTTCCTGAAATCAAAATATTTTTATTTGAACATTTTTTAGATTCAGTGTGTTAGAAAAATAGGAAATATTTTAATTTTTTTCAATAGATTCCAAAAACACCAGTTGGATAGCCAAAAAAAAGGAACCTAATCAAGATTTCAGTAAAGGTTTTTGGTGTGGATGAACTCTCATTTTTCAGACAAACAGTTTTGCTCAGCTAGATCTGAAACCAAGTTAACCGCTCATTAATTCTTTCGCAGGCAGTTTCTAAAATCTGTGTCGCAAGTTTCCTTGGAAACAGCAGCCAGCATATTCCATGACACCTAGCCATTAAACCACACAAAAGCATGAATCCTGAACCTCTGTGTCCATCTAGAAGAATAAGAGGAGGCTAGAGGCAAACACATTCCCCTGCGTGTCCATGATCCTGATCCAGGTGCAGCCGATGTGCTCTGTGACACACTGGATATGTGGACAGCAGCTGTAGGTTCATCTAATATTGACCACTGCCTTTGCTCCCTGCACAGCTCCCACTACAAGCTTGCAGGAAGCTAAGAGCCGGAACTCTGGGCAAACACAGCTACAGTTTCTGAAGCAAACTGTTTGCCCCGACTGCTTTGTTCTCCTGAAAACACTTCATCCAGCCAATATTTATAAGAAGGAGAAATATGGGCTTTTTTAATTAGATAATCTCATTGTTATTTTTGATTAAGCAGCAACCCAAACATTCCAGCCATTATCAGCTGCATTGTGCTGAATGCTGTGCAACAGAGATCCAAGAACAGAAATGATTCAATTCTACTAACTTCAATCCCCGATTTCTTTCATCTGCTCACAAGAACTGACTTATTGGCAACCCAACTAAACCATCGTAACAGGAATTCACCACCTGATAGGAGACAGAACACCTGGAAGAGGAGGAAAACCTCTTTCCCAAAAGAGAATGAGGTGAATATCTATCGTGCTGGGAAACTGAGAAAGAATATGCTGAACCAGCAAACATCTACAGTCGAGATGATTTTTAGGTGATGGGCAAGGGCAATGCCCTCATCAGTTTTAGGTAAGAACATCCAGGGTGACCAAGCCCAGCAGGTACAAAGGAAGCTGAACCTCTCTCAGCAACAAGGAAGCAAGAGGGCAGTCTTTTTTATTGATAAGCAGCTACATCAGCTGAGAGAATCAACTGGCTCTGTAACTGTTTGTTCACAAGTTAATCAAAGGAATGCAAATACCTGTCTTCCTGAGTTAGCTGGACAGATATACATGTCTCAGCTCAGTGTAAGAGTATGAAAACTGAACAGGGAACAACTAAGTATATTTTGTATTATACATTAAATCCTCCTTGCAGGGAATATCTAAAAGAATATGGTCAGAGGGCCCTGGACTCAGGATAAGAAAAGGTGATTTTACTGTGAAAACATAGTGACCTGAAAAAGGAAATAAACACATTCAGTTTATTTTTCCTAACCTACTTTTGGAGCTGTGAAAGGATACTTTATCAAATATCAACTCCTCTACCATACAGTTAAAAAAGGTCCTGTTAAATGTTGTTTAAAACTGAAGTTTTGCCAGTTTTTCTACAGAACTGTCAACTCCTAAGTATTCTGCTTCTGCAAGACTCTTTTTTTTATAAAGCAGAACATTCTGGGATATGAAAAGTGATGTCTTCTTAGGTTGATTCTTTCTACCCTGCTGATTTCAACAGCAACATGCACGTCATTCCAACCCTGAAGCACCACGCTTGGCAGTGAAGTTAAGAAAGATTAAAAGGAATCTTCCTGATCTCCAATTACGTATATTTAAATATACACTTGACACAGTGTATTAACAGGCAAAACCCTGGAATTACCAACAGCTGAAAAGCCTGATCATCAGAAAAACGCAGTTTCTTTTACTCATTTTCTGTGGACACAATCAGATTCCAAAGAGCAAATATGAACTTATGCTGGATTTTATCTCTTTTTTCTTAGATTCTTTTGTCAGATATGGCTTCTTTCATATTCAAGTCTGCACAATGAATAGCAATTTTGACTCATTACTGTCTTCATTGCCGTGGCCCACATTATTCTTTAACTTCAAAATTATGTTACCTTCTTTTCAATGCCATTCCTAACCATGGAGACAGAATATGTCAAACTGATTTATGCCCAGACACTTACCTCAAGAGTAAGGTATTTTTCCAAGCATATATGCCAGTGTAACATGTAATCTTTTTAACCATGGAAGCAAAAATAAAATTAATTTGATTGAAATTTTTCTAGGGTGTAAATAACATAAGCTTCATATCCACATATATAAACTAATTATGTGATCTTCACTGATTTCCTCAAAAATGAGAGGGTACCAAAGAAATGCAGAAGCCAGGTGTTTTGGGGGGATTTTTTTGAGCATATGCAGATCACATCTCAGTAAATTGCATCAAACTAATATTAGAAACAAGCATTACTCGAATTACAGCAGTAATCCCGTACAAAAATGGGTTTACTGACTATGCTTAATTGACATGAGACACATGGAGAGTAATTATTGATAAGAAATCAAAACAACAATCTTAGGAGAGAAGAAATAAGGAAGACTGGAGACAAAATGTGTTCCATGAAAATGGGGAATTAGGAGCAAATGCAGTGAAAGGAGGAGACCTTTGCCTTTCTTATCACATCTGGTGGCTGGAGGTGTAAAGAGGGAAGACAAGGAAGGATCACTGTGCTCATAAGAAAACAGAGAAAAAAGCTATGATTCAGCTTCTTTGGTCAGCAGGATGGGGTGGTTGGCTCCAGAAGGATACCAGACCTTGCTCTCTCTACTTCCCCTGGAGTAAACCAAGTCTCCAGTCACACGGATCACCTCCCTTGCCTTTGCTCTGCATCTTCACCAGTGGCTATCCAGAAAATAGAGTTGCCATGGGATATTCCACAATGTTTATTGGACTAGCCTTGTCAAGCTTACAGAGTTCAGACCTGAGAGGAGGCTTAGCACAAATGCTAGCCCTAGGGGCATGCAGCATTTTTGGGATTGCAGATCAGCTTCGCTACTAACCTAGCATTTCACTTTGTTGCAAAGTGTCGTTAAGGTACAACTCTCATAAATAATTCCTATTAAAAGGGATTTTAAAATGATGGTGAGTGGCTGAGAGACTCAGGGAAGGTGATGCTGGCTGTCAGATCTGACAGGACAAAGAAGGTCTGCATTTATGGTTGCAGGTGTGGAAAAGAGGTCCTTCTGTTTAAACAATCAATTATGGTGGCCTTTCTGATGCCTCCAAAATTAATGTACTGCAGCTGGCAGGAGACAGCTCCACACATTCTCTGAAAATGGCAGATGTGCAGCTTTCAGAAGAAGCAATTGAATTACTGTGAAGTTGCCCAAACTGTGAGAAGGCCTAGGAAGAGTGAACAAAAAGCTCAGATAGCTGACAAAACTGTCTAAAATTGTTTTGTCATCAAGAAGAATCAGGAGGTTGGAACATGGCAACTGTTTAACCATGCATTTTATTTTTGCTTCAACAGCAAATTGGTACTAACTTGGTTAGACCTTAAGCAAAGATTAATCCTCCATAGTGTCAGGGAGATTCAATGCAAGAAGTGGAATTTACTGTCTGTTTCTGCTCATCACGTCATGAGGGTCCTGAGGAAGTCTGAATGCTAGAAAATTGCTTCCTTTGTGACAGTGTATCTCATATATTACAGATATATTGGCTAATACCTGGAACTGTATTTAAAAAAACATTTAAACAGATAGGTAACTAGTTCTACAGGCAGATAAAGCACAGACTAAATTCTGTGGTTATTATTTTATGAAAGCACATTATTATATGATCTTCCATACTTACCAACAGGAAGTACGCAATGACTGGGTGAAGTGGATGGGCAGAGAGTATCCCCATGGAACTGTGAGAATGGTGACTCACTGGGATATGGGAGGATCACTAAGTGCTGAGCAGGACCAGCAATACTTGGAGTTGAAGTACTTGTGAAAGCACATGAAAGAGAACCCTTGAACTACCGGGAAAGGATAGGACTGAGGAGGTTGGGAAGTCCAAGGCAGCACTGTTCACAGTAGAAGGGAGTTGCCGTTTTCCCAATGCACCCTATAAGGATTTTCAGAAGAGATGAAGTGGTGTGTCCAACATGGAATGATACCAGTAGTTAAGGAACCACTAAGAATAATTTGGAAAGAAACTACGCAAGAGACTGATGGGAGTTTGTAGCACTGTAAGCAAGCCAATTGCAGCCAAGTGTCCAACACAGACAAAAAATAGTAAAGAAGAACTAAGTTCTTGGATAAACAAATGGAATTATGGAGTCTGCACACGCTAATAATTAGGGGAGATTTGTAATTCCATCTATGCAACATGGCATCCATTTAATATTTATATGAAACAGGTAGGTGTGCAATTCCATTTTTCTGCATTTATAAAAAAACCTAATTACAGCATAAACTACATTTTAGGATGACTTACATTTATTTTTGTGTCTTGAAAAATTATGAGTGGACAGACAACAGGAAGATTGGTGACATATGCGTGGTTTGTTAATGAATCTGAATGTGTTAAGTTTGATGATCTCTACACTTTCATCATTAGTAGTTGTGTTTTCTGCAGCTAAATTATGTTCCCAGCTGAGCTATAATGGTAATCATGCAACAACACACCTTTTCATACCATTTCCTACCATAGCATTTTTCATTTGCATTTGTTTCCATTGTTTCCATTTGCTCATCTATTTTCCCTGAGACTTCCTAGAATCCCAAAGCTCAAGATATCATTCAGGTGAATTCTTCCTGCCCTCCAGCTGGTAGTGCCACTATTACTATTTATATTAAACTACATCAAGTAGATAGAGGTTCTGCCCAGCTATTTTATGCTTTTCTGACTTATATTTGCTGTGTCACTTACTTACTCAAGCCAATAAAGTTGCAGTGCACTTCACCACTGAATTTACACCATGTTTAGGCCATCTCCTCTTTCCCCAATAAAGAAGCTTCTAAATAAAAATGTCTCCTTTAAATTAAAGCATATAGATTCTCATCTATCCTTGGGTACAAATATGTAATAGTTGAAGCAAATATTTTTATTTAGACCAGTAAAAACTTCACAACACTCTCTTTTGTACTACACTGTCTCCATTTATATTTAGGAAGAGGGCACCTATACACAGTTTTGTCCTAAGTGACTACAGGCATAGTAGTTAATGACTAACATTCCTACTTGTTACACATATGCCGGATGACTATTACCCTTCCTTTCACCCTGTTATTAATGGCCTTATTAGGAATGCAAATCAATGTCCACTATGTAAAATGGAAAACACAAAAATCAATGCATGTCCTGTTGTGTATGGTTTAGACGCAGATTTTTTCTTCAAAGTGTCACAGGTTCAAACCAAACCTCGAATGCTAAATTAACTTCAGATGTTTCATTTACTTTATGATTCTCCTGTATATTTTTAATGTTCACTTTTAACAAATTAAAAAAAATTACTGTCCAGAAAAAAAAAAAAAAGAGTGGCTTTGTTAAATAGGCTCACAAATACTATTTGTAAATGCCAAGCAAACCATCCAAAAGTAAAGCCAAAGCAAATCAAGGGACAGGTTAGGGAAAAAAAAGAAAAAGATGATCCTGTTTCTTAATTCATTATTTCAGTCACAATTATAGAGCCCACATCCAAAAATCTAAATCTACTTTGTTTTCCCTGTTTACTCATCAGGATCAAAGTCACTGTTGTGTCCAGTGACATACTTTCAGTCACTCAATAACTACACTTTTATTTCTCACAGCTGGTCCCTGAGACTTCTGNAATTATAGAGCCCACATCCAAAAATCTAAATCTACTTTGTGTCCCTTTAACTTTCTTTGATACATTTTTTCTTACTTCTGGCAATCACATGGGCTTAGAACCACTTAGTAAATGCTCCATAATCAAAGGGCTTGAAATGCAGCATTTCAGATCCTCAGCTGAAGTTGTGGTCAAGATACAGAGCTCGTGTCTTCCTCCAAAAAGTGCCACATCATCATTTTAGTCACCAAAAGGGAGCCTACCTTGCTCTTCCTAAAGTTCCACCTTATTTGACTAGCAAAATTCTGAGGAATCATTTAAAGCAAGTAGCTGATTTTAATCTGTATGGAGTAAATTGTTTTCATTTCAAGCAAATTTTGCACAGCTTACTGCTGGATTATTTTCCTTCTCGTGTTCTGTGATTCTTGGTCATGGCCGCAACTAGGGAAAGAGATGCCAAAATACTGCATATTTACTTGCAAGGTCCACTGAAAAAAAGTGCTTCAGTATTGTTTTTAAATGTCCAGATAACTGAAGTTCTCACATGACAGAGCTGAACCCCTCAAAATGGAACAAAATAGGACTAATTAGTTACTAAAGTAATACTAGAATAGACATTTCTCTATTTGGTGAGATCTCTGTCTAATAACTTCTGGATTGCAATAGAAATGTGTATTTTATTTTCTTAGCATTCTTTTCATATTTTATCAGCTTTCCCTTTCTTTATTTTGCCAAATAAATGTCCTTGGATTTTTATATAACTATAAACTCCTTGCTGAAAATTGACTGCTATATAAATGGTATATAAATCTATAAATGTGTAAATATGTGCACGTGTGTTTTGCATGTATGTTTGTATTTTGCTCCTAAATAGTATAGAGAACTTGTAAGGCTAAATAACGCCTTATCCATGAGTAAAACATGTTGGCAACTGAAATGTGAAGTGATGTGGAAGTGTAAGCATCATAACATTGATCTTTTTATCTCATTTTCTTATTGATATTGTAGGTGGTGCAAAAGAGAGAAGAGACATAAGGAGTAGACCAAAAGAGAAAAAGGAAAGAAATGATGAAGTCTGT
The DNA here is from genome assembly GCA_013396775.1 of Cephalopterus ornatus. Classification (NCBI taxonomy): domain Eukaryota; kingdom Metazoa; phylum Chordata; class Aves; order Passeriformes; family Cotingidae; genus Cephalopterus; species Cephalopterus ornatus. Next base: position 170,037 of record VZRE01011175.1, on the reverse strand, counting down.
GAATTACCCCTATTATACTGTGCAACCATTTATGGCAATAAAATCACAGAGGGAGTCTAAGCCAGAGCTGTGGAATATATCCCATGTATCTAATGCATCCATTGTTTTATCCATAGCAGCATCATTTAATAACGTATAAAATATGGGGTTTAAACTATGGCTTTCTATGCCTTTATTTTAATAAAATAATCAGCATTAGCAGTCAAAAGAGCTAAATCAGTGGTAGATCTTGGTGGATATTTCATGAAGATCTGAATAAAGGATCAATCACCAAATGCAGTAGGAAAGAAATTTCATAACTGCTCTTTACTGAATAGTTCAACAAAAGTAAGCCTAATATTTAAACATGACAAGGACAGAATGATTGCAGTCTTCACGTGAACATGCGAGCTGTTTTTTCACACTTCAGAACTGACAGGAGCTGCTCCTTTAGATAATTTTTCGAAGATGGCAGCTGGATTGCATCTTCCTCCTTTTCTCTTTCTTTCTCATTCTCTTTCTCCTTTTCACATTCTCATTGTTTCCTTCATTTACCATTTTTCATTTTCCTTTTGCTTACTTTTCTGATAGCTGAGTGTGTACTGATACAATCACTACTTCATATACTAGTTATTCAGTGGTGGAAAAAGTGTTGCACATTACTGTTTATTTTGCTTGAATAGGCTGTATGTAGCAGTCTCACAGTCAACAAAAAAGAGAAACAGAATTCCTTCCTAACTTTATGGAGATCAGAGGAAATTCCACTGGGAGCCATAATGCATTTAAGAGCAAACAGAATTTTCAAAGGCTTTTTACTAGCCTAGCCCCATTCAGTTGCTGAAAATAGAGTCATTCCTGACTCCCCACTGCAAGAGGAAAATGATATCACTTGTCTTAATTCTTGGTTCCTAAATATTAGCATTCAGGTTCTATGTATAAGCTGTTGAAGGTACTGCAACACAACCCCTTTATTTCATGGACTATAAAGCTTAGGAAATACAGGCATCCACAAGCTATGAAGCAAAGGCTCATAAAAATGCCATGAAATGGGTAATTATCCACTAGGATGAGTCTTCAAACTATGCCTGGAATGAACTGAACTGGGGGATTTAGTTGAAAAGCAAGTCTTCACAGATCACATTGACAGGAGACAAAAATGAAAAGATACATGAAATTCAGAATCAGCAGAGCTCTCTGAATTTATTAAAGTAACCAAACACACTCAAGTAATTCCAAGCAACTGCCTATAAGAGAAGTGGTTATCCTTAAACTTCCTGCTAGCTGAGTGCCAATGACTCCATAAACAATGGATTTAATTAACAAAAATTACCCCTACCAAACATGTAAAAGTGGATACTCGTCACTTTTAGCACTCCCTAATTTCCTCCCTAAGGCTAACCAAAGATATTGCTTGGAGGATGTGAATGCATTACACAATCAACTGTAAGATGATTTTCTTTTGTGCCAGAAAGTAGTTATGTTCCCATAATATTTTCTAAGACCACAAGCTACTCACTAAACTTCAAACTTTTCATAGCACTAGGTCATCTAGCTTTAATATTTTTTATTACTATTCAATTACAGACTTGACAAAACTAGTGAAATGTGATTTTAAGAATTTCAACCTCCTGATAGAATTTGTCTCTTCTACTCCATTCCCCTCAATTTTCCCCCTCTGTCCTGTTAACTGAACAGATCCCAAAGACATGATTGTCTAGAAATTTATCTTCTTTTGTCTACTCTGTGTAGACCTGTCTGTCAGAATTTATCTTCTCACTATTACCTATTTCGAAATTTCTAGTGAAAATAAGGACTAGACACACTTCTCTGACATCACATTATTCTCACACCTAGAAAATCTTCTGTTCAACTAGAAGTAGCATATTAATGTCTCACAGAATTTCTCACATAAAGTTTTCATGTCCTCTTCATAGCTTCAAAGCTGTTCCTGAAGGCTTATCTAATTAAAAGCATATAAAGTACAATTGATAAAAGCTGTATCCTGCAACTTTGATTGCATCCAGCTGATAACAACAAACAGACTTTTCAGCCTTTAACAAATGATAAAATATCTAGAGCTGAGTAGCAGGTATCAGGTGCCCTGTTTTATTTTATTATAGCAATTAGTAACTCAGACTACTCGCATAAAACACAAAGTTCAGAGTTACTTTTGAATATAACACAGTGAAATGTCCTCGGAAACACCATCTGGCTAAATGAGATAAACTCTACTCCCTCACTGACCTACATGAGTTATCCCATCAGAAAATCTAATACTACTGGAAGTAATAGTCCAGAATGTACAGTACAGTGTAAAATGGCAGTTTTTCTATGCACATATTTAGTTGAGTAGTAGAGATGCCTTATAAATATAGAATTCTGTTCCATCCAAGTCTTTGTACAGCTTGGTCCGTAACGTGTAAGATTCTTCATGTGTAGAAATTTATTTTAATTAAATTGTTCTTATAAATATTCCCTTTTGCATATTGCTCCAGAGAGTCTCCCTACGACAGAAATTATGCACTAAAGTACTTGTTTAATGCAGCCCAGTGCCGGCCTTATTGCCTTACCTCCACATTTTTATCTTATTACCAGCAAGCACTGCCAGCTGTTAAAGAAATATGGGCTTGATAGTACAGAAGATAATAGGGAGAGAGAACAGGACTTATCTAAAATCCACTCATATCAGAAAACACAAATTTACAGTTCTAATTAATCTAAACCACATAAAGCACGAACTCAAAAGCACGGCCAATACTGCATATAACTGATGTTGCCAGTGCCTGACATTGACTTGGACTTGAAGGGACAGACAAAACCTGAACAGTGCTCTTTTTAGGGGAACACACACAGGACCACATACATGCTTAGGGACAGCCCATCCCAGTCTAAGTGCCTTCCCTCAAAAGAAAGTGCATGCATCTCCTGGATTAAAGGCAATCACAGATGCAAAATAAGATAACCCAGCACATCATGTCACTCCAATTCCTGTCCAATGGAGCATAATCTGATTTGCAGTATTTTAAGCTACATCCTGATTGGATTACTAATGAAGACTGGCAATTCTGAGGAGTTTACCAATTGCTGACAGTTTCTGTGAAGCAGCTGGGCAACTACTTTTAAATTGAGAAAGACCGTAAAATATATTTACAGCTAAATGCCTTTCTACAAAGATAGGCCAGATGGTCCCATAGAAATTGGAAAATGAAGGAAGCATTAATGAATCATCCAAGAAACCAGAAATCTTTCAGTGGGTGGTACAGTCCATTAAAAAGAAAAATCACCCCAAACCCAACACTACCCAACTCTTCATAAAGTGCTGTTTTGCTTACCGTAATTTAAATGCACTCATAGGCATATTGCATTTCTAAATAATCACAGTGAAGCATAATTTTATAATAAATGAAGTCTGCTTTTGTCATGTTAATAGCATATTCCATTACCAGATGAGATTTAAAGTTGAAATTTTTTTAAAGCCAGGGAACTCTGAAAGGGAGATTCTCAAATAGAGAAACATTTCTAGAAAGTGTTCTGAACTTAGTAGAAACTCCTTCTGATGACAAATAAAACACTTCTTTGTTGCCACTGGGATAACAGCAAACCAAGCCTCAAAAGTCCTTTCAAATTCTGTATCAAAGAGAGAAATCTCTTGTGATTTCCTAGTCCATACAACTCAATAATGCATGTTTGCCTTCTCAAAGGATCTTATTCTCCAGGACAGTTTTCAGGAACTGATCCTTCTAGTGCAAAGTGAAATCTCTGTAGTACTTCACTGTTGCAGTTTGTTATTAATTTCTCCATTATTAATTGTTTTCCAACCTTCTGTTACTCCTTTCTCTTCAGGGAAAAAATGTAATTCCTCTGTTAATTTGTTAAACTATCAATAAACTAGCTTGACAAAAGCAGTATTCTATTGAATAAGAATTACACAACTTTGAGAACAAGCTAATGAAATGAGCAGTTAGCCTTGATAACACACTTCCTATTACTGAAGCTCCTGATGCCTTCTTAAATTAGGTGCTAATGATCAAGCTCTATGCTGTTATTACATTTGGTAAAAATCAAACACAAAGAATTTCTGTACTTTCAGATTACAGGACTACAAAATATCACTTGTGGAGTCACAACTGGAGTTTAGGTGTTATTTGAGTGATACGATTTTTTCATGCTTGTTTGGGACAGATATTTAGTTTGACCTTGAACTATTAAAGGCAAGTTGATATACTTCTCCACGTGTAAGGGAAAAGACCTTGGAGCTTTTTTATTTGTTCAGCTTTTCCATTTCTGTGTTTTGATTATATGTCAAATAAGCTTTTGAGCTGAACCTGGGCTTCAGGTAGTTGTCAGCACAACTTGTTCCTGAAACCTCTGTACAGCACTTTCAGAAGTAGCCACAGCTAGGACAAGGATGAGGTGGCCCTACCTAGCTCTGGTTAGAGGAGCTGTGCCATTTTGTGCCCTAACAGCCTTCTCCACCCATCTGGAAGACCTGTGCTTTGTTCTAACTCTTATGAACCACCTAAGACCAAAACAGTTTGGTGTTCATTTTAAATAACCACAAACCCATTGTTTGGTGATGTTCCTTCCACTGGCACCTGTTTGCTGCCAAACAGAATATTATTTAAATGTGTGATAGATCAATCAGTTAATTGTAGGAACAGAATAAGATCTGAACACTACATTAGTTTCACTATTTTTATTCCAATTACGGTTACATGTTTTGGAATGCGCACTGCATATTCTTGACAGAAGACACTTGTTTTGCTCTTCTTAGAGCATCTGTATTTTGATACATAATTTAAGATTTTCTTGCAGAGTTCATTGTGCCCTTTAAATTTTATATTCAGTAAAACACTATTACTTATTAGGTATTTTTTTTTCAATAGTGCTTAAGAAACTGACATTAATTTCTAAACCAAAGATTTTTGTCATCTATGAAGAAGTGGAAAGAAACATAGTAGCGGTTTCTTTAGGAACTGAGTTAATGAGAAACTCTTCAGACTCCGTTAAAGTGAAAAATGGAATCTTCCTAACAATGGAAAGATTTTTTTCAGGATTGATAGAAACCGTATGACTGATCCCTCAGAAGATGATTGCAAAAATTCAACTTTATCGATAAGGTGAGCTTAATCTGTAATCAATATTCTGCTTGCATTGATTCCATCTGTATTATGGAAAACCAACGCTCACACTCCACATTTTGAACATATTTCTGAATTGACTTAGCCTTGGAATATTTTCAAGATTATTTTTATTATATTCAATTTTTTTCTCCAAGTTGTTTATGTTTTTCTTTCTCTCAAGTTGCCAGCCATCATCTCAAGAGTCTAGATTTGCTACTTGAAATATGCAGTGTATGAAATGTGAAAACAGGACATGTCATATTGCATCCTAATTAGAAATGGTGAATTCTGGAGAAAAACAACCTATCCATTTATTTGAATTTTGAAATTAATTTAGATTGATTGTATCCTTTGTGCTCCCTTTCCATTAATATTCGAGCAAAGGAATTTACTAGCAGGTATAAGTGCTTAAACAGCTAAGTTTAAGTGAACATTGCTGAGGCTTACGCAAAGCAAAATTTAAACTTAAAACGACAGCCTCTGATTTTTTTTTTTCCTGGCCATGGGTGTGGAGCATCACAGTACAGCCTGTTTGCCAGAGACACCCTGGTTGCCAAGAAGTGAGATCTCACCCCACGACCAGATCAGGCTACTTCCAGGGCTGGGGTAACACTATTTATTGTGACATCTTTGAGGCTGTAATTCCTATTGCCTTTCACAAGGCACAGAAATAACTTCATCTCTGTTTTAATTCAGGAGGCAACTTACATTGAACTCCAAATAGTGAACCAGGGACTCCTTCCTATAGCCATTAAATGAGTGTATGTGACAGCCAGGCAAAGGCAGTTTTCAGCACTTCTGAAGTTCTCGTTTGTGACAGAGGGGCAAGAGGGCTGCTTGGTGCCTCCCCCATAAGGAGGTTAAAGATGCTTATATGACTTTTATTGAATCAGTATGACTTTTATTGAATCAGGAGAACAAAGTGCCACAGAACTTCAGAGTTTTTCTGTACTGATGAGGGAAAAAATTGCTCTGAAGCGGGTCTGGATTTTAACTTTGGGGCCAACAGCAGCCTGATGCCTGCCAGCTCCTCTGGGACAAAGCCTGTAAGGTAGTGTGTACCAAAAGAAGCCAAACTTGGCCTGGGTTGGTGTTGCCCTGGGTTAAAATTGTTTTCCTTTTCCCCACATCCCCCTGTGCCTTTTAAACTAGAGTGCACTTTCTAGTGCTGTATATTCTGTTTTGCAGAAGTCTTAAGGTAAACAGTCTGCTCCTGCCTTAAAATGCAGAATGAATGCTGCTCCCATTTAGGTCAAGAGGAGCTTTACTTCTGTGACTTCAGGAAAATTGGCTTTGATGAAATTCTGACTAAATTGATTTTTTTTTTTAATTAGGAATGGAACAAATATATAATTAGTTGATATATATTATGCATATAACTCAAATGAGTATAGTACACTTCTGAGATCAATGACAAGTGTAGTCATTCAGATTTGAATAAAAATATATTACCTGTAATTAATCTACTTCATCATTGTTGGATGTATTTAAAATGCCCTCTATTTTTAAAGAAAATTATTATTCATTGAAATTCAAAGGAAATTGAGCAGCAAACAGCACCTATTATGAATTGTCTCATAATTAATACACTTACTCATTGTGAAATACAGCTATATTTCCCATTATTTTTAAATAAAGCATAACACACTGAATTTTCAAGGCATTGGGCTAGAAAAAAATATTTCTAGCGGATCAGAGTGACATTTAGCTTTAGTAGTATAAGTACATGCCCTAAATAAATAAAGAAAACGATTTTTGAATAAAATTGAACATTTAGTTGGGAGTAGAAAATCATAAATCCATTTCACAGCCAACAAACCCCAAACAATTCTTACTGCACTTAGGTAAAGTGTATGAATGCATAAAGGAAATTCATCTCAACAATATGCTTTCAGGCACAGAGAAATCTTGCCTCTTGTCTCAACCCAGAGCTTGCCCTCCTTTCCCAGTGGAATTTTTGTATTGTAGTGCCAGTGCAAAACCCATCTGAGCTTATACCTTATGTTGTTATTGCTTTGCTTTTAGTTTCCTCGCCCTCGCTTTTTTTTCTCCCCCTTGCTTTTCTTTCCTATTTTTGCTTCAGTGCATTTTTCTAGACCGCATCTCCCTTCTCTTTTACTTTCCCTCCCAGTCAAATCTTTTCTCACCTTCGTTCTCTGCAGGATTTACCATGGGCTCTACTTCCCTGTGCCAGCAGCTCACCCGAGACTGCAGCTCTGGAATGGGGCTGAACAGCCGGGCAGTGACGGGCTCCCAGGCGCTGCCAGTGTCACCTGTGTCATAACCCCTTTGCTCCTCCACCACTACCTTTTACTACCCACGGTTTCTTTGCCGTTAACGGCTGACTCGGTTTGTTTCCCCGCAAAACAGCTGGGCTTACGCACCCTCCAACATCAGAGAGGGTAGAAATCCTTCAGGCAGGTACAGGCTGGCAGTGCTAAAGCTGGAGCTGCTGCTGCCACAGGCCTGACCCCAGGAGAGTACAGGCTCTCCAGATTGGGAACCGGCCCCCGCAGCTCCTGTCTAGCGTAATTATACCTGCAAGGAACAATTTTGCCTGAGGAATTTTCTGCGTGGAATTTGTGGTGATTACTGGCACAAAAATATGCAGAAGAAACATTTATTTTTTATTTTTTTTTTACTGCAGTATTTTCCCCAGCATTTTAAATATCTGAAAGTCTAGCAGCTTACACTCTCTATCACAACAAATTCCCGCTGCCCTCCATTTTTCTCTATGTACACAGGATAATGTCATTTTATGCGAAGAACTCCTCCAGTAACTTTAGAGCTTGAAAACGTGCATTTAAAAGGCATTTAGAATAAAGTAGGAGTTGCCATTCTGTATCATATTTAACAGGTTGAGGAAGGGAAAATGCAGAACTAGGATTAAATTCTGCATTAGCAGTAGAATGCTGTGAGCTGCATTTATCAGAGGTTAAAAAGCAGGCATTTGGGCTTTCCTTCCCTTTGAATCACAGAGCACCCACGGCTTATCTCTCTTGGACACTTTATCATAAAGCCATAAAGTTTAAAAATATTACCAAAAAATAATAAATTAAGCTATGAACCTTATACATTGCCTATACAGTACAGTATATATCGCTATCAGCAGCATTTACAAATGCAATACTCTTTCACCAAGCACTGTAATGAAGTTGCCACTTTTGGTATAAAGCAGAACACACAACGGGGGACAATTCCTGCCACAAGCTATCTCAGACATTTTTCCATACTTTTTGAAATGGCAAGACTGTATGATCTGAAACTTTAAGTCATTTGAGAAGAAAGAATCATGACTGACTTTCCCATTTTCAAACTGATTAAAAATTAAGGTGGTTTCCATGCATTCTCTGGTCACTAAAACTTTATTGGAATAATTGACCTTACCTGCTTTGAGCACAGATAAAAAGATGCAGGTCTCCAAGCAACTGAGTCCCTTAGTATCTATAAGTAAAAAGAATAAAAATATTAAAATCCTCAGGGGCAGTTTACAGAAAAACAAAACAGTGTTAAATTCAGATGTTTGAATTTACATGAGGCTGCCATTCATATTTATTCCAAGTCAATGGGATCATAATTCCTTGCAATTGGATGGTCATTTATTGGCTAAGGTGATGTCAGGACAGTTCTCAACAGAAAAAGTGACCCTAAAAAAAGCCTCTGACACCCTTGTCACATACTGACACCAGCAAGCTAAAGGGGAAAGTTACGGCCACTGACCATCCTGCAGCAGTGCTACACAGAGAGGGCTGGAGACTTGAGAGCTACTGATTCAGCTCTGTCAAGGAGAAACAGCTGCAAAAACTCTGTGGGTCTGGATTAATTTTTGGCTAAAATGAGTAGCACAGTCTCAGCCTCCTTTAATCTGTGCAGTACTACCTGGGCAAGGCAGGCTCAGCAGGGCAAAATGCACCCTCCCTCCCGATTAGCAGCAAACAGCCAGTCAACTTTGCTTGGCCCACTGCCAACACAGGTATTTTTAATCTGCAATTTATTTCTGTCTGTCAAAGGTGAAAAGCATTAAGCAATTAATTATTTGAAATGATTTAAGAGACAGCTGGAAGCCAGGGAGACTTCAAAAAGTAGCCGATTATTATTAATTCATGTGGTATTCATTAGTGTGTCATTAATGATGTTGCTTTCAATGATATTTGATACAGAATGCAACACTATTGGAATTTCTTTGCAATTTAGTGACTGCTTGAGAACATTTCCTGAAGTCTGAGACTAGTGCAGACGATTTTAAGCTAACATTGAACACTTTATACGATGTCAGGTGTATTGTGCACCAGAGTTCTCTTCCTCAGCACACATGGACAAATCCAGTCTCCAGCCATGACCTGACAAAATGCCTCCCTACCCTGTCCAATTGTAATATCAAGTGCTACATCAGTAAACAAAGACTTTGCCTATAAAACTTAGATCAGGAAGCACCCTTCTGTTCCAGTCCATAAAACTTGTGGATGCTGACATCTAACATGTCAACAAAGTCCCTGGGCAAGCAAATGGTGATCCCAAGAGGATTTTTCAGCTGCAGATGTCTACAATAAAGGTACTATTACCTTACTGCACTATACACTGTCAGCATTAAGTTTGCATCACAGGCTTTTGTGAGATATTTATGCATCTGTTACCTGTTGGAGCCATTTTAACAATTCACCTCTTCACAGTCCCACAGGCACATGTTTACTGTATAAACTACATTCCCCTTCCCACTAATATATTATGTTCCATTAAGTTAAAGTTCGTATACTCACTAATAGAAACCAGATTTTTGAATCTAAAGACAATGAATATATAGTCCAGTTCCTGGTAGGGTCTTAAAGATTAGAGAAATACAGCTCTATCTTAAATTAAAGAGCTCCGAAGAAAATTTCCTGCTCTTGGGCCTGATCCTGTGAAATGCACCATATCCAGACACAAGCAGCACTTGAGGGCTCTCAGTGCCTCCTAGTATTAGGTTATTATTAATTTATCTAAGCAGCACCCAAACAATATCTGTGGAGAATAGCTGTTGTCCACAAAGCTTGCTTGACCACAGGGCTTCTCAGACCACCTGACTTCTCAGACATCATTACACAAATGCTCTGTGGTTGGGCTACGCCAGGCTTGCCTATTTTATTTCTTAACTCTTCAGGTTAGCTACAAAGGAGAGTATTAACACACCATTGTGTTTCCCCTGTCATAGATCAGGTTCAGTGGTGCCCCTAAGATAGATAATTAGACAAAAAGATGGATAAAGAGCTCCTGTGTGATAAAGGACACGCTGTCACACGCTGTTGTGTAGTTCACACTCTGAAATGCACAGGAACTTCATTTTTCCTGGAAAGGTGACAAAAACTGAATTCCAAATCATTTGAAAATAATAAGCCTCCTTATTTTCAAAAGCTCCAAATAAGCTCCAAAATGCTCCCCTAATGTAACTTGGACCTGTCCTTGTCAAAGAAATTACAAAGATGTCTGCATACATCTCCCACACACCCTCACCAAAGTGCAAAAGCCTCTGCAGTCCCTCCACATTTCCCAATTGATCATGGAGAACAGAAGCATCCAAGTTCAGGGAGACCACATTCCTCGTGTATTTCCAGCTAATCAAAAAACTAAAGTTCCTGGGAATCACTCAAGTACACACCTGCCACTTTAAAATATTTAGACAAATTGAAAAGATTCCGTTAAATATCTTCCTTTATCTCATCCCCCTCTTGAAGAGGAACCAGGTTAAATACGTGTAAGATACACCATTATGAACACCACCACGTTTCTTCTGGAATATATAACTACTTTCACCAGTCAAGCTGTGTGAAAAGTTTCCAGGAATCTCTTTTTTTTTGTTTTTGTGGATGGCTGGTGAGGTGGTGGGAATGGAGGGATTAGCTGATTGCTGATTACTGAAATGACAGGATCAACAAAATATTTGACAAAAAATATTTCATGTCCAAAGTGGAGTTTCTCAGTTTGCAGTATGCGTAGAAGAAGACCTACCAAGCACATACATCCAAGTCTCACATTCAAATTCGGATCAGAAAAAATGAATTACGGAAGTAAAATAAGCAGTCTCTTTTTTGGATCTATTGTATCTTTTTGAATACAAATGTCTTCCATCTGAAAACCTGCTGGATGAACTTAGAAATCTTAAGATCAAACATGTTTTTCTTCTACATGTTCCAAAGAGTTTTAGAGAGAAAATATTTTTTCCATCTCCAATCATTAAGTGAAACATTAAACAGGAATAGGATACAGATGTACGAAATCATCCGTAGTACCATTGTTATTCAAACTTATTTTCACTGCCATTCTCACAGATCACAGAATAGTATCAATGGACGCCCTGATCCTTCTCCCAAAGGTCTTTCTATTGAATTTTAACTAGGACAAAACTAAGCAGTGGGGGGAAGAAAGCAGTGAAATGGGAGCAGAAAGAAGATAGGCAGCGACTGTGACAGAGATAAGAATAGATGGTCATAGGCTAATATGGTGCATAATTTAATGGCTTTCTTGAAATGCTGAATTCCTTTTGGGGGCAGATCAAGTATCTGCATAATAACTTTCTGTGATGTTGGAAGTGACAAGCACCTTAAAATATGTATGGAATATTAGAGGAATGAAGAAAAAGTGGAAAAAAATAGAAGTCTGCTTATTATGCCCCAGTAGTTTTTCTTTTATTTCAAGCAGACTGTATCTGACTGAATTCTTACTGTCTGAAGGTAAAAGGAATAGTCCCGCCTTGACCACATTTCACTTTTAGTACCACTAGATCTGGGTAGCCTAAATCTTAAGGCTTCACAAACATTTCAGATTGTACATATTACTTGTGGTATAGTACATAAAGCACAGAAATCATTGGCAGCGTGCTCAAGTATTCCAGATTTTTCTCCATGACACAAAAATATGGTGCACTACTTAACCAAGATTAAGGAGCACGTAGTTAAGTGTTCACTCATCAAGCTCGGTGTTCCAAATGCTTGTCTTATGTAAAGTTGGTTTTTTTCCTTGAAATAGTTAATATTTGATAGCTTCCTCCCATGAATAAATCAATAGGCTATAGCTCTAAAATGGCATGGTGCAGAATTCAGCTCTGAAGGCAGATGAGCACCTACAAAACTCTGCCCAGCAGATTATAAGGTTTAAAAGATAAGGCATCAATCAAATCTGGGTCAGTCCTTCAGACATAGTTTAAGTCAAGTCTGTTGCCCTTATATTCTCTCTTAAATTATGTTGCACAACACAAGGGCATACAGTTTGGCAAGTGTTCAAAAATGACATGGGAAGTGCTCTAGGAATGGGAAAAGGAAATTTTTCAGGCCTTACTGTATATCCAAAACTGTGAAGTGGGACCTTAGTCTGATGAAAGACCCAAGAGTATGTTTGTATACAGGTTTGTATTTGTTTTTTGGATAAGAAAGAGTCACATGCCTCAAAACAGACACATGCTTAATAATTCAGAAGAGAGGCCTTCAACAGTTCCATACTTGTACTCCCTTTGTAGAAACTGGCACTGCTTTAGAAATTCACCTCTCACTCCTCTGAACTCTACATTATTGTACAGGATCATCGTTTGGTCTTTCACCATCATTACTTTCCTGTTTTCTTTGAGAGATCTTTTTGAGATCTTTATATAGCCCCAAAGCATATTACTGTGATATAAAAAGTTGCCTGTAATAACTGCAGAATGTCCAGCCATCCTATTTCATTCCCAGAATAGTAAGACGGAAGGAAGCCCAACATGTATCGCAGGTTAATAGGTTGGAAATTTAGAGAAAATAAAATGCTTGCAGTTTTTTTCCCATGGAATTATCTTTCCAGCAGCATTTTTGGCAGTTTAAGTACTACAAGTTCATTATTATTTACTGCTGTGTCACAAATTAGCATGATGGGGTGCTCAAGAGGTACCTGCACAGAGAGGTAGTTGGGATTTCATATAACTAAATAAAGTCTATTTAATATGGATATACAACTGCTCCAGCATGAGGTCCTCTATGGACTGCAGGTGGATCTCTGCTGCACCATGAACCTCCACAGGCTGCAGGGACACAGCTGCCTCACCAGGAGCTGAACCACGGGCTGCAGGGGAACCCAGAGCAGCTCCTCCTTCTTCACCAACTCTGGTGTATGTAGAGTCATTTCCCTTACATATTCTCACTCCTCTCTCCTGGCTGCCAGCGCAGCAGTTATCCCAGATATGTGTTAAATACATTATCCCAGAGGCACTGCCACCACTGCTGACAGGCTTGGTCCACCTTGGAACTGGATGGCATTGGCTCCCTTGGACACAGGGGAAGCGTCCAGCAGCTTCTCACAGAGAATACCCCTCTAGGATTCCACTACCAAAACCTTACAGTGCAAACCCAATACAAAATCTGGTCACCTTCACTTTTGACATTGCATCACAAGCAGTGATCTAAACTCCAACCAGATTCCAAGTTATTCGACTCACTAAGTCTGGATGAAATTGTACAGTGTTCTGCTACAAAGAGGCTGCAGCAGAGTTCTAATAAAGCTGGTGAAAAGGTCTTTAGAACTGGCAGAAACATCTGGAAATTCAAATTCATAACTTGAAGCTTTTTGAAAACATCTGAAGGAATAAACTAAGGAGAAGTGTGTGGCACTAGTCCATATGCAAATTCCACCAAAAGCATTTCTGCTTTCCAAATACACGAAATACTTACTAGCAGAAACTGTTAATTAAGAGGCAAATGTTTACTTTACCCACAGAAGGTGGATTCTCTCCTCTGTGACCTGGCAAGTCATTCTTTAATGTGCAAAGCACATGGGGGATTATTCTGTGAACTGTATGCACTGAGTGCACTTTTCGCCCCCACTATGACTCTGCTTTCCCCTCGCAGTGGAGTGAATTTCTTCATTCAGCTTCCAGATTAAGAATGGGATTTCACACCAGTACTACAACAAGTAAGTCCAGAGTATCAGTGGAGTTATGCTGGAGTGCAGAGGTAAAACGAAAATCTGTTCTTTTTTTTAAAAGCCATACAGTATTAGCCTTTATCTTATCTTTGCACAGAGCAATTAGGTTGTTAATGGGTATATTAAAGTAGATGGGTTATAAAACTGTTCACAATTTCTCTCAGGAAAATTCATATTTGTGTTTGGATAAGGAAATTCTTTTAACCTACCGCTTCAAGCTTGGGAGAAAAGCTCTTTCTCAGTTTCAAGTTTACAGGATCATATTTACCCCCTGGGGTTTTTCAGTTCCCAATGTTACCACAGTATTATGGGTGGGAGGAATGCTTGTAGTGGAGTTTCCTCAACAAAAGAAATGGACCTTACTGTGCTGATGGATGAATTTTAAACTTTTAACTTTCAGTTCTGGTTTTATATTGCCTAAGAGGGAATACTGCTTTGAAGATAATACAAATCTTCCTGCCCTTGGTCTTTTAGGATCCCATCATTCATACTTATAATCTTCCTGCATGCTGTAACATTTCAGTCTTATAGAAGAAGTATGAAAGGAAAATGTTCCTCTTTTTTCAAATTTTAACAAAGACCTTAATGTTAAAAAAAACCCCAAACCAAACAAAGCAAAAAAAACCCAACAAACCAACATCAAGGGACAAGTGAAAAGATGAAAGGAAATGGGCTTTAATTGTGCCGGAGGAGGTTTAGATTGGGTATGAGATAAAATTCCTTCACTGAAAGGACTGTCACTAACAGGCTGACTAGGGAAGTGGTGGGAGTAACTGTGCCTGGAGGTATTTGATGATGCATAGATGTGGCACTTAGGGACATAGTTTAGTGGTGGACTTGGCAGTTCTGGGTTAATGGTTAGACTTGGTGATCTTAAAGGTCTTTTCCAACTGAAATGATTCTATGGTTCTATGATTAAATTTTATCAATATCTGCTTTTTTTTTTTTCCCCCTGAGACTTCATGTTCTTGACACTCCATTTTTGCAAAGCAGGCCTCAGGATTCTTGCCTCAGCTCTTTGAGCTTGGGCAGAAGGGAAGTAAGCAACCAGTTCTAGAGGGTAAATGGTCCTGGGGAGCTGCTCAGGTATCCTGTGATGGCATCAAACTTAGGTTGTTTGCCACAGTGGTTATAAAATCTCATGAAAAATGTTAGTGGAGTGCTGACTTTGCTGTAATACCTGTGGCTGCTTGGTCTCACAAACAGTCTAATGTTTTGAGGTTTATTACAAGACACATATTTATTAAACAAGTAGGATATAGATGTGTGTGTTTCCTATCATTAGAATTACCAAGAATTTTGATTAAAACATTTCTGCTTTAGTCCTTGTCTGTTTAGTACCTCTTTAGTACCTCTTCTGTTTAGCAGTTCTTACTGACACTCGAAATGTGTGCTATAAATAGGTCTGCATATCATCCTAGAAATTTCCACCAGCTTTGGAGCATCCTTTTAGCACTTTCTTTAACTATGTATTTTCAGAATATTTTCAACGCCTTTTAAATGAAAAATATCAACTTCTTACCTGAATAGTATCCAACGTTTAATGTACTATGGACAAATCCTTAGCTGCAGCAACTGACTATTCCCATCCACAAAAATGGAGTAATGATAATTTACAACAGCTTAAGATGAGACGATGCATTTTAGACCTATGCCTAAATTTTAAGTGTAGATAATACAAGTAGTTTTACATTAAATTTTTAATATCATCTGTATGCAGGACTCTAAAAATATACAGGAAGCTTTGGAATGGGATGGGCACTTAAGGAATAATTTTATTTGAGATTTACTGATTGAGAAACTGGCTATTATTTGCCTGGCTATTTATACAGAGCTTGAAGGGGAACTGAGTTTGCTTTTGGAGAGCTGAAACATCTCCGCAAACACTTTCCCTGAAAAGGACTGGTTTAATTTTGCAAGAAAGGTAATTTCACCCTTTTCATTACCCACACCTGTATAGTTAGCTTAGGGATACTCATAAAATACAACGTCACCATCCTGATCTTCCCTGAGCAAGGCAAATTAGAACAGATTGGTGTCACCCACTCAAACAGATGTTTACAGCAACTGAACCTTAAGATGCAGCCAGACCACCTCCACTCCAAGATCTTGTAAGGCAGTCAAAGGTACTGCAGTTGCTTTGAGACCTCTTTAGCTCTTCTATAATCTCTCTAAGCTGTTTCAGCAGTCATACCTCATCAAAACAAATAGTTCCTTGTTTTCAAAGCATTCCTGGCTACTTTGGAGGAATATTGTCCAATTTTAACCTTACTGTGTGGTACCTTTTGCTGTGTCTTTCCTGGGAGCCTGCTCCAGACAGCTGAGAGAATTGCCAGATAGGATTCTGGAGAATTTGATAGTTCTCATTGGCTTGTACCATTCTGAAGCACAAAGAGGCAATATAATCTTCTCTGCTAATACTGCATCTGTATACATGAACAGGAGATTTTATAGAACACAAGCAGATGAACAGATCAGGCAGATTTAGGCTAATGAAAAACAAATTGTTCTAGTAAGTGACCTATCCTAAAGGTTTATCTCTCAGATAACAAATTCAGACATAGAATGGCTCTCACAATTCTGCGTGAATTGGGTTTTTTTGTCATTTATGATGGATTTGAGGTTTTTGTTTGTTTGTTTTAGTTTGATTACATTGTTCAAAAGTTAATCCCTTAGTAACTACTGTCTGAAATAATTGAATGTTTCTTAGATGTATCTCTGCTTAACTCCATCAGCATGAAAACTATTTATTTCCATTTGACCCTTCTGAAGACAGAAAACCTTGTAAGCCCAGAAAACCAGTCACTGAGAAACAGCAAATATTAAAGAAATACTCACGCAGTTGCCTTATCATAGTAATTCCTTTATTAGTGATGATATTCCTTATTGTTTTAGTGGATCATGTAATTGTTTAATGACATGGGATTTATCCCTTATTCATTATCCCTTCTTTATGTACTATGGAATTTGTACTACTAAAGAAAATACTTTCACTGTAAACTCATGGGGCTGTCTGGGACAGAAAGGATTCTTTCTTCTTCAGTGAGAGAGTTGCTCTTGGGACAAATAATTAGGTCAAATGTAACTATGAAAACCTACCATGACCTGCTTTCCTGTCTGGTCCTTTCTCTCAGAAATTCAAACCCGGGCTAAGAGGCACTCAGGTTTGCTGAGAAATGGATGAACGGAGAAATGTTTGTTTTTCCAATCAATTCTTTGCTTGTTTTGTATGGAGTTCTTAATATACTATCGATAATAAACTTCTTTAAGACAAAAGTTATTTAAAACTTAAGAAAAACCCACCAACCTGCAAGGCTCCAAAATTGCACAAGTAAAAAGGAATCCTTTTTTTGAGATTAAGAAAAAGCATGAAAAAGATATTTCAGATAGTTTGAAAGATGATGAGAAACAGGTACAGATATACAGGAGTCACACAATTCTCCAGGGCAGTTTTGCAGCTTTCCATCGGCACTGGGAAGAGGAGGGTCTCCACTCCTGACTGAAGCATCTCAAAAGGGATTTTTAGGAAGGGGGAGAGCAGGAAAAGTTCCCCGGAGTGTGCTCAGCAGACAAGCTTTAAATGGTGCATGCAGTCGTCTGAGCCTCCAAGTCTTGTAAGCAACTCTCATCCTTTAGACTTTTCACAGCCTTAAATCCCTATTTTAGCCTGCTACCTGGGGGTTCTCCAGGCACACAGCCTACAGACTAGGAAATCTTGGAGGAATTGTAATCTGGTTGCACTACCCCTTTTTGCCTTTTGTGGTCAGATGTGACAATAATTTAGAAGACAATACATCAGGATTCCCCTCTATTCAACCACAGTAAATCCTATTCCTGATGCCAGGTAAAGCTTGCATAACTATAGCACAGAAATATCCACTATGGTTTCTATTGCCTGACTTCAAGCAGAAAAAAACTTTTCTCCCTGATCTTTTTTATTCTCCGTTTACAGCCATTTGCAGCTTAGTTACTCATGCTAGGCTAGACTGAATTATTTACCTTTTTCCAGGAGTCCCTCTTTCTTTTCTTTTTTTTTTTTTTTAAATAGTCTCACCTGAAATAATTAGAAAATAGCACAGGAGAATTGTAAAAACAGTATTTAAAATTAGGTGGATTGAATTTATGCCTTGTTCTAGAATAGTATGTATTATTGTAACGTGCAATTATATTGGTAAAAAAACCCCTAAACTCCCCTCGGGTTAGAGATTGATTTCATAGTTGTTTTGTAAGCTATTGCTCTGCTTCCTGGGGTATCTCTCAGGCTGCGTTCAGCACGGAATCCATTATATACTACACATTCAGACAGATGAAAGGTATTATGGCAAGCTTAACTTTCCTTCTATTGAGTGAATAATGATTTATAATTATTCCTTTTATGATGTTGAAGTTAGCTGGGCATATGCCTACCAACTAATTTCCTTTTGTTCCTGGAGGTGCTGCTTTTTAACAGCAGTTGTTCTAGACATCTCTCAGTTGGTAGATTTAAATGAGAGCTGTGAGAACACTGTTGCTGGTCACAGCTCTCATCTAGGGATTTTCATATGTGATTTACAGTCTGTTGTACCCTATTCATTGCCTGAGTTAAAGCAAAATCATCAACACAAAGAGACAGTCATGAATTACTCTCTATTCCTCGCTGGGGCACTCAAAATGAGAACTAAAACAGAACGAAGAAAAGGAAGGAAATGTAAATTCAGGTGAACGTTTAGAAAGAAACTAGAAAGTTATAGCTATAAAAGTTACACATTATCTTTGTCTATTTGTAACATTAGTGAATCATTTCACTGTTTAAGAGACAGGTCCCCAGCAGATGTGAAGCAGCATTGCTTTATATCACCAGAACATCACCTGGTGTACTGCAAATGATGGGAAATAAAAGGTAAATGAGCACAAACAGATATGCAGATACAGGCAGAACTTTAGTGAGTATTAGCAAAGGCAAACAATCCTCCTTGATCTCTGGTTTTCCTTATTTCACCTCTTCCCTACCTTCTGTGAACTGTAGCCACATTTCTCTCTGAAGTATTTTATTGTCTCTTGTCAGCAGCAATTTCTGCAATTGTCAAGAGCCTAGTTACTGCCCTCTTCCTTCTGTGCTTGGTGTTCCTCAAAGTGTGTCTCCAAGTGTCTGCTTTTCTGCTGGATGTAAGTAATTTTTGGTCCTTGCAGTAGAAATGTTTTGCCATACTTCAGACGTCCTGGCCTTACTAAGAAGTAATCTGTTTTATCTCTTTTCTCACTTTCACTATCAGTAACAAGTGGAGAAAAAAGAACAGAACATTTATGGGCAAGATTATATTTTCAGGAGAATGCTGGGATAATTACACAGAGATTTAACACTTGTGAAGAACTACTGAAAACACCAACTTTGTGCAGTTTTCACTTACTGCTAATAATACAAACCCCAAATTATTTCTTTGGAAAATAAAGGTCACAAATTGATC
Organism: Cephalopterus ornatus; assembly: GCA_013396775.1. Taxonomy (NCBI): domain Eukaryota; kingdom Metazoa; phylum Chordata; class Aves; order Passeriformes; family Cotingidae; genus Cephalopterus; species Cephalopterus ornatus. The sequence goes on along the minus strand of VZRE01011175.1, from coordinate 150,572 downwards.
AAGGAAAAGCAGAGTTTAATGCTAAAGTCAGGATTATTAGTTCTTGCTCTGGAATCTTGGCTCCAGTGTGAGTTCAGTTCATTCTTCCTGTAAGCCTTTTTAGAGATAAGAACATATCTAAGAATAGATCCCTTCATGAGAGACAGAACCTTAAAATTATTCTGAGTTTTCCACAGTGTGGCAATAATGGAGAAAATATAGTGATGAAAAGATGGAAAGAATATTCCTAAAAGAGCTTTCATTCAAGAACTTAATATTATTCTACAAAGGAGTAAAGTACCATCACTTTACCTATTAAAAAAAGAGGCAGGGAGGTGAGCAGCACCCTCTATTTGCATGACCCAATGTTGCAAAAGAGCTTTAGAGTGTGAAGGGCAGATTTTGCTGCTGGAGCAAGGACTGAATTCACACACTGGAAGTAGCAAATGCCTCTGTAAGGTGAGGGTGATATAATAGTGTGTGAGAAGAAAAAGCCCTGGTGACTCTGCCTGCAGTGTATGTGACTGCTCTTCTGTGCATTTCTGTTAAAATGTTAGTTGTTTGTTTTGACTGCGCTTTCTTATTTCAAACAAAGGATATCAACAGCTTTACATTCCAAAGCTTTGCCTTGGTCTGTGAACAAATAAATTGTACTACACTTAGCACATTGAAAATTCATAGAATTTGTGAAGGCACAGGCTTAAGGCATGCTTCCCATTACTCACTGCATATTTATACAAGTTCTCTCAGCCTGGTTACAGCCGTTGGCTGCACTCAGGTCAACAGCATCACATAATAATGTTAAACTGCATTAACTGCATAAATAAGAGATTTTAACAGTGGGCTCCATTTGAAGAATGGGTCAGCAGCGTCAAGCTAAGGGCAAAATTATCCTCACACCTTCGCAGTACATCTACATTTCTATAATCCGGCTTCCTAATGTACTCAGAAAAAAACAGAAGTACTGTGCCGGTATGAGACAAGTCACGAACAACTCTACCTTGAAAGTAGATCTGATTAATTTTTTCCTTCCCAAAAAAAACATCAATAGCTTTTTTTTTTCCCTTCTTTCTTTTTGGAAGAAAACAAATTTCAACTCCTGTTTTTCATTCTAAATCCATTCTTCTGTGCTGATAATGTTGTATGCATTATTAATTGTGAGCAAGATACTTCAGGCAGCCGAGAATGACGTGAAATAACAGCTGTGGAGTTATAACTGAATTATAGCTGTCCTAAGATAGATGTCCAACTATTATTATTCACCCTACCAAAAATGCTGATGTAGAAGTGAAGCCCTTTTAAGGACCTTTGAGAAGCCTTTAACCGTGACCCTTTTGAGCCATCTTTTTCACTACTCAGAAATCTTCTGATTTGAAAGTGGAATGTGACACATTTCTTTTATTCATTACCTAGGGGTTTCAAGAAAGAAGTAATAATTGATAATATTACCTCAAATATTGTGTGCATAGTCAGCCTGAGAATTTCTATCCCAATAAGTCATAACATAAAACACTATGGCGAGGATGGAAAAGAAGAAATGCTCCTATAATCAGATACTGATATTAATGGCATGATTCTGACTCAACTGAAACAAACTGACTCTGCTGACTTCACCTCAGAGCTTTCTTCAAAAGACAAGTATTTTCATCTTGTTAAAAAAAAAAAAAGAACCACAACTAGAAATCTGACAGGATTTTTCAATTCAATACTGACTCTGATTACAAACAGTACTTTGCAGAACCAAACTACTTACTCTAAGGCAATCCACAAGAATGGTGAGCAACACGTTTATGGTCCATATCCTGTTCATCCACCATTATTTTAACATCCAACATTATTTTACTATGTTGCTTGGTTATAAAATACAGGGAAAACAGTCTCAGTTCTCTCTCTCTTTCTCTCTCTCATTCTTTTTTGTCAATGTTTAGCCTTCCTGAAACCAAATCTAGTATGTCAGTGAACTACATAGAAGAGATCCTTCCCTAGATTTTGCTCTCTGGAGACTGAACAACATGTTCCTTACATTTTTTCTGAAAATACTTCTTCAGCAGGGTGAGCATGGTCTTAAGAATCACTCAGCTGAGAGAGACTGACTCACGTGTCCCAGGAGACACCCTCAGAAGGAACTAAAGGGACAGGTGTTTTCCATCTTCAGTGAGTGTTAGCTTAACACTCTCCCATTCCCAGGCTGCAAACTGCAGCCCTTCCTTACGTCTTTGTGCTCTGAGAAAGAATTTAGTTTGCATTACTGTACTTCTACTCTTCGACCTGCCTGCATCCTGCAGTCCCAGGCCCTGAGCTGTGCTCCTGGCACTGCCAGATCCTTCACGAGGGATGAGCTGGGTGAGTGAGAAATATGTTTGGCTTTGCCAGAGCCACGCGTCAGCTGTGGCTGTGAGACAAGAAGGGATGTGAAGTTTCATTTAGTAACGTGGCTGAAACTGAGAAACAGCAAGATCTTCTACTCTTGTATTAAGGCATTGTATGGAAAAGAGGACAAACTATGCAAGTAATTCTCTTTCCTTAGGGGGTGGAGGTCATTAATAGCTATTTCTGAGTCTGTAATGAAGCTGTTTATGTTCACCCTCTGGCTAGCACCGTTCTGGAGCTGTCCTCAATCCTTCAGCACCAGACATAATGCAACGCTTTAATGAACGAGGGGGTGCTCTCACACCTAGGAAGGTAAGGTATCATGGGCGAGGCAGAGTTCATAACAAATTGAGTTAAAGGAGACCCCTGAAAACGTATTTTAACTTAACAGCTGAGCACAATCTGCTGAAGCAAGAAATAGCTTTCTAACACATATTATTGTGTTAATCTGCTATTAAAATAACATCCTCAATCTCCTCAGAAATTATGACCTCTTGCTTGTAGTAGAATACATATCTGCTGAACATACAAAACATATGTTTAATGATGAGCTATAAAAACCTTTTGATTTTCAAAGTGCATAAACAGGACTCAATATGATTTACACCTTCATAGGTGTAATTTTGTACTGGAGTTAATAACAGATTAAAAAGACATTATTTAACCACCTATTTCTATAATTTGCTCACACAGACAAATATATGGTGAAATTTTATAAATATGCAATGGTTAATATTAGAGCCCTTTGAAAAATCCTGGTCCAAACCCATATTTTCCTAATATAGTAATTTAGTAATTCACAATACACTTTCAACCACTAATTCATTTTATAGATCAAGCATAAATAACGTTGCTGTGTCTTGAGAAGGACTTTAAATCTGACACTGGAGGCACACTTTAAAAGGTCAGAAAATAACTCTCATAACAGTACTACTCCTGTTTGGGAAGGCAGAATAATTCCCCTCTTCCAGTGACCAAGAAGTAGTTTCATAGTCATTTATAGTATTTCAGGAACGTAGAAAGTAAGGGGAACCCAAAGAAAAATTACCTACTTGTGCCCTCTGGTCATAAAGAGGGGACATTGGCTAAAAAGGAGAGAGCTGAATGTGTGGCAGCTATTGAATGGAAAGGAAGAAGGAAGAACTTTGTATTTCCTTGCTGTACCTTTCTGTGGCATTAATCATTTGACTCTGTAGGAAAACCATCCCTGCAATTGCTGAGGGTAAGGAAATTAGGAAAGGTTTGCTAATTAATAAGATACCTTTGGACTGAACTCTGTAAATACTTTCAGATCCGTGAGTAATTTTTTTACATTTAAAACAATATCCTCAAATTCAGACTTTTTAGGTCCTTCTGCAGCATTTAGAGGAATAGTTGTTGAAGTAAATAGTGAATACAGAATAACTTATTTCCCTCATAGTTTCTTGAAAAATATAGACACACTGAGCTTATTGAGGTCACAGAATTTTTTTTGAACCATATTATGAAACTTAACTTGGTTTTGCTACTGTATTATGGGCTTAGCTAATAACTACTGTAAAGTTCCTTGGTTCTGGAGAAGAAGAGAAAAACCCAGGCTGAGACTTCTATGTACACAACTCAGAATTACAGCTCACATCAACCAAAATCAGAAAAGAGGAGTGTGTGGGAAACAGTATACAAAATTCAGGCAGACTAGTAGGTGGCATAACAGGAAAGTTAGAGAACAGAGAAATGTATGCCTGTATTTATCTTCAAAGGATAACAGAGAATTAATTTAGACAAAATTTAACTGTAAATAGAGTGTGATTATTGACAAACAATGTTAAGTTACATTTTAATGTTTTTTTTTGTGGAGATTACCTGCAAGGTTATATAAATGCATGAGGATTTTCAGATTTGGACCTAGATTTAGATTTAGAGGCAGCCCAGAAACACTGAAAAGACTGGGTAGAGGAAATAAAAAACGTATCTTCCTTGAAAGAAGAAAAATGCGGAGTTTTGAAAACTGCTTTAGTTTCATGCAGCCTTTATTCCCTGCCAACACTCCCTTTGCCATGTCCTCACTGCCCCAAAATCCCCACAACAATTGAAATACTCGGGATAAAGATAACCCTGTCTGTCAAAGCAGCTGTCTGCAAGATTGGACTTGTGCTGTTTGGGACTTTCAGTGCCACTTAGCAATGATGATTTTGGCCTGGTACTGGGGTACTGGGTACTGGGCCTCCAGTTTGTCTCACAGACATCAGTTTCCCAAGCTCAGCAAACTCCGAATCAAGCCAAGTTCCAACACAGAATTTTTAAAATTGCCCCTTAATTACTGTAGCTATGCTAAGAATAGAGAAGAGCAGCAAAACATCATTGCTAATGAAAAGTCATTGAACTAGTAAGACAGATAGATGCTTTTAATTCAACGACTTGAGATGCCAGAAGATTCTCCGATCTAGGCATCTGGGAATTAAAATCTTCCTGAGCATAATTAAAGTGTTTGTCTGCCCTAACCTATAAAAGGTTTATCCACAATGCCAGTTATCATCTAATGAGGAAGGATATCTGCCAAAGAGAACAGTAGTCTATTTTTCTTCTGTATCTTTGCGAAGATGATCATCAGAAGGACTTGGAACAAATACAAATAATCAACCTCCTATTATTATAATTGTTTGTATAAAGGGGTTGCAGTTTAAGACTGATGATAGAAATCAGCAGTGTATTTATGCTGTTAGTTATCAGGTGTACAATTATGCACATTTATTCCCCTGAGTAATTGACCTTAGCTTTAAGTGGATGCCCTCTCCATCATGTTTACTCTGCTACTCTTTCTCATCCTCTAAACAAAATAAGAGATCTATACATCAGTGACATTAGAATGGCTTCAGAAAGACACCAGGCTGTTCTTCAGTCTCCCTGCTTTTGAGACTACCCAGTTACAGACTGGAGGGTGATGCCTCAAGGACTATTTCATTTTACTCCGATTTGTTATTGCTGTGCCACCTGTCTTAATTGTCAGGGATGGGGGATTTTTAGGCTTATACAGGTACTTAGAGAGGGCAGGAAGGGCTTATAAGTACCCAATGGCAGACAGAAATCAATCACAGAAATGTTAAAGAACACCAAAAATATTTTTAAAGTATTATTTTACACTGCAGTTGAGAGGTAGCATACCATGTAAGATTTAAGACAGCAGACCTTTTCCTATGATTAAAAAAGGAAAAAATCCTTTGTAAAATTTCACTATTGTAGTACTTGTGCCAATGCCCCATTCAGGACAACTGGTCTTTGACTCCTGCAGCCTGATGACTGATTGAACACAACCACAGCTATTGGTTTGCCAGAATCAAGTTCTTGAAATGTTAGAGAACGCACTGAAAAATGAAACCTTCTTACATTTTCTCAGATAAGATACACTGTACCGAAGATGATGCAGCCTCAAAAAGAAGGTTATTAGTTCTCCACATTCTCAAAAGCTCCTTCTCTCTCTCCCTCTCTCTCTCAGTTTCAAGGCCAACAACTTTCTTGCGGGTCATTTTACCAACTATTCAAATCTGAAGGACAGGAGTTTGGGCAAGTAGAAAAGAACTCAAGCTGTTTCTTAACATAATTGTCATGAAAAATTCAAACTAGAATCCTTTTATAATAACAACTCTATTTTCCTTTTTTTTGTGTAATACTTACATAAAACTTTAGTTATGCTGTCAGTCTGGGAATCCTATTTTCTGGTATTCTCTACCCACCTGCAAGCTTATTTTAAAAACTCCTGCTTCCTACTAGTGGCAAAACACTAACTTTTTTGTTTCTATTTAATCTGTTGAATTACTCTCTTGAGAAAAGGCACATAGGTAAGAATAAAGCAGAAGAATGCAGCATATTCAGCAGATGTGAGATGAGTCTATCCAGGTTGAAAGGATTCACTTCAAAGCTTTAAAAAAAAAAAAAAATCTGCCCTATAAGCTAGCGAAGCCTGACCTTTGAAAGCTGATCTTGGCTTAAGAAACATAAAAAAAGGGAAGAAGAGGGGGGGAAAAAAAAAAAAGAAAAAGAAAATCCCAGAACTTTTTCAAGACCTCATTTCCCCTTTCTTAGGTCTAAGACCTCAAATGAAATAGATCCGTATATTTTCCGTCTGTCAAAAGTTACCCTTCCTAAATCAAAGGTTTCTCTCCTACTCCAAGCAGTCCCTGCTAAGCACCTACATTACAAGAGTCACTTAATTTCTGCAATTCACTTTCTTGGGCAAGGCTCTTTCAGCCTTTATCACAATTAGGTACATCCCAGGCAGTCTCCTGATTCATTTTCTGCTGGGGCTCACAATCCCATCTATCAACAGTAACCACCTGCACTTGAAGAAAAACAACCCTGGCTTCAGCAGTGGCCTGGCCAGTCCTTGTTCTCCTGTACTGTAACCAGGCAAAATGGTAATATCAGAAGAGCTGCCAAAGGCCTGCTTATAATAAACATGATTATGTCCTTCCCACAGAGAGTCGGTATGCTTTTGATCTGCCTGAGCCCAAGCAGATCTGTGGTTCTCTTGCAGTAATTCTGCTGCTTTAAGGATACTATGGATTGTAAGAATATCCATCAAATGAAGTCATGACATAGGGCTGTGTTCTATAGCTAATGTCTTAGGGAGCAAATAGACAGACACTGTTGAAACTGAGATGTCTAAATTCTCCAGTTGTTATGTGTTGGGATCCATTTAAAAAAACAAAACAAAACAAAACAAAACAAAACAAAAAAAAAAAACACTCAAAAATCAAACACAACACTTAGGAGTCAAGTCCAAAACTGTAAGCCATGCTGGGCTAGCTGTGAAGGGAATCACACCTCACCTTTAGTTTTCAGTATTAGTGGTACCTATCTGCACATCACCCTGTGCCTGAGGGCTGTGCACAAGCACCTTGATCCTGAAAGGCCATAGAGAAGCTCAGCTCTGTCTCAGGTTTCACCCCAGCCAATTTGAAGATGCTTGTGTTTAAGACTAAACTCTCCTGAGAGTCCCATCTCAGGGAATATTCTTATATAAAGTTCCCGTATAAAAGTTTACCAAGCTTGTTTTACAGCAAATATAAGCCTGCTTGATTTTGGTGTCATGTGGAGACAACTAGAAATTGCTGCTCTCATTTTGTTCCTGCAGAGAATCTAATAAGGTGCCTGTGGGATGTACATGTAACAACTTCATGGCATCAAACCACATAGACTGTCTCTTATTTGCCTTGCAATTCCCTCTGAATGTCTCTTTTTATATATTAATTTGTATATTTTACATTTGTTAATATTTATATCATACACATGATATTCTTATGTTATTATTCCATAAGCTATGTAAAGACTCTAAGCAACTTCATCAACAGCTATAGTGACTATACCCAGTGTATAATTTAATGTCTCCTGTGACTCCAAGTGCTGCCACATCAATCTTCCCATCACATGTCTAGGTTTAACTTGAGTTTCTGTTTAATTTTCCTAGGCTGAAGATCTTTTCAATTACTCCTTCAAACAGTTCTTCTAAACCTGATCTCCTCAAGTGTCCCTTTCTTGTTTACATCACTTTCTAATTTAGTACATTCAAATGCTTTGATTATTATAAAAGTTTTGTCCTTCAGAAAGTCATATGGGTTTGGTAATGTTTTATCAAAGTGGTACCAAAGTGGTACCAAATCCCAAGGGTTCAAGCTTGACTTCTTCAAGGGACAAGGTAATGATGTTGAAAATGATTCCATTGTGCCATCTAAGTATTACACTTATTAATCAATCCTCAAAGCATGTTAGGAATGCTAAAATCTGCTAGTACTTATTCTTTAATTAACATTACTGAATTAATACATTGCCTTCAAACTAAAATAAATTTAAAGCTTCTCTAATATTGCTGGATTTTTGCTGTTCACTAAAAGCCATATTTGCAAATGCACATACTGCATCGTCAATGATATTATGAATGTCTTTTAAAGGTAGGAGTGATACATGTCCTCTGTATACGTCCTGCTTGATACAAGCATTGCCACTGACATCTGTGGGCATCAGGTCTCACTGCCGTTCTGTAAATGTGGATTAAGCAAAAACTGGCACAACTGATGTGCTCCAAAGAGGGACAACTAATGCTACCTAAACAAGGCAAAAGTCTAGCTCACAGCACAGGCCGAGTGTTCTACCCCTGGCAGGGCCAGCCCCAGTGTCTAGCAGAAACTCCTCTGTGTGGAAACGCTGTACCGGATGTCATCCCCCCGCTCCAGGTTCTTCACCCGTGGAAGTGCTTTGGGCTACCTTCCCATTTTCCTGAACTCCCTGATTCTGCAAGGCAGGAGCCTTGGCCTGATAACAATCTCCGATTTTTTAAGAAAAATAGAGTTCGTGACTAAGAGCAAAATCTCTGACAAAAGACTTCTGACCACCACCTGGAAAATGCAAATTACTCCAACCAATTAAAGGTTTTAATTTCTCAAATGATCACAGATTGTATTTTCATAACATCAGAAGTGAAGGCCTTTCCTACTTCATTGTCAGAAACTAATAGATCATTTCAACTGGAGGAAAAAATAAGTACAACAAAAAACTTCCACAAATAGAAATCGGGAATATAAAATTTCACTACAAATGATTAATATTTGGCAAAATAATGAGCAAGTGAATCATCGTCTTTTCATCAGGTGTGTCAGGCAGCCTTAATAGTAACCTGTCAAAACAACATTAGAAAATAAGTGAAAAATGAGATCATATTTAAGTTGTTCAGAGAGGGATACATTGCAAAGTCATTACAGTCTTCCTAGGAGCAGGTGCTGGCAGCTCCAGGATTTCAATATTCAGTTAAAAGAAAAGACTACATATGGAAAGAGTCATTCCCTGTGGCATACGATATCCACAAAAGGACAAGTATTTCAATCTCACACACACACAGACAATTAACATCAGATTTAAGCTGATTAATTTAAAATATACTTTGAAGTATCTTGAAATTTCTCTCCACACTTTCAGCATTGCACCCAGATATACCTAGAACTGAATCTCCTGAATGCGCTTCCCTCCAGTTCTCCTCTCTACCGAGGCTGAAAAAAGTCTCTCAGCGTCTTGTGACTTCAAGAAAACAACATCCTGGTTACCAGACTGGAAAGTACACTAAGATTGCTGCTTTTTCAGGTAATTTAGGGATCTGAGAATCACAGACTTAAATGTTTCATGAAAAATCCTTTAGTCTCACAAATGCAATAATGTCCTTAAACTGAAGTTCATCACAGGTCATTTTTTGTGGAATTTAGCTCTAGCAGAGGTGAATTCAATATTGGAATGAAAGTAAAAGCTTTTCTTTTTAAAGGTCGGTCTGGAATTAACACTTTTCCTTCTATACATGAGAACAGTGCAATTAAGACTACTTTATTATGTAGCTATATAATTGTACCCATGTATGAGAGATCTCATCATCAGAGAGATAATAATTGCACCCATAGGTATATGCAGCTGTAATTTTACAGTCAAATTGTGGCCTGCCTAAAACTCAGCCCCGGTGAAAATGCAGGAGGCAGCTGCCTTCCCTGCTGTGCAAACAGTCCTCACCAAAAATATTTTGTCAAAAAGGAATTATTGTTATGTAAGAATTACTGCTGTCTTTGAGCAGCATCCTGGGGAGGCCACAGGACACGGTGCTGCATTTAAAGTAATTCCTACATAAATGCATCATCTATTATGAACAATTAGAAACCTGCCATTAGTCATACCAGCGGTGTACTTGCTTCTATGGCTAATGGTTAATATCTGCAAAGTAGAGCAGCTTCTACACCTCCAGGGAGATTATTCCATTCTATATTGATACACCTTAAAATGGACTAGTTCCCTGAAAGACGAAACTTCATGATTTTTTACACTTTTAAAGGCCAAGGAAACACTTACAAAAGCCTGCCATGTGCTCATACAAATCCCCTGGAACCTTTATTACCAAGTTTCCCATTCTCTTCTTAAAAGGACAATTTCTGCCAGCCAAAATAAACTATTAAAAAAAAAAGTGTATTTGGACGTACAACTGAGGGAAACTCAACGTGCTTCTGACTTTTTCTACCATTTTCACCTAGGTTTAGACTGATTAGCAAACTATACACAGCCATGCACAAGGACGCTTAGTTTTATTTCCAGGTCTTCCACGTGTCAAACAGGTGGATTTTCCAGGGAGCAAGCAAAGTTTGCCATGTCTGTACCTCCGTTCAGGTCTTAGTGATACGAGTGCAACAGCACTTCTGATTCAGGACTGAGGCTGACGTTGCTTTTTTTCCTCTGGACTCTAAAATATACCTTTTACACACAGAAAGTCAGCCCACAGTGAAACGTGGTAAGTAATCACTGATTTGGAAAACAGCCACTTGAAATGACTTTGCCTCTACCCACTGGCTGAGTCACTGAGGTGGGCGAGTCAATGTAATTTTGAAAACATGTATTATGCTGTGGGCTCACCATGATTTTTTTTTTTTTAATTTTATTTCCCTGGTTTTATGGAATTAGAACACAGTTCAGGGACACAATATGTCATCTAAAGTAGGAGGGAGAAAAGAAAGTAAGAGAAATCCATGAAGGAAGGTTTGTAACAAGAAAAAATTGGAATATGGAAAAGAAAGTACCCCTTTAGAAAATAACATAGAAATAATGGTTATGGTAAGTCCCTACAAATGAAGTAATATTTCCTGAAACAACTGAATAAGACGAAACAACAAAAGATGAATGTGAAAGGTATGGGAAAATTAGTAAGAGTACTTCCTGATTTCCTTAATTCTGATGCGATTCTGATGGAATTTGGAGAGAAGATAATTTCTGCCTTCTGAGACTCATCTGTCTGAGTTCTCCCATGCATGTGTTCATGCACTTTTTACAGAGATAATCAGTATGTTTCAGATTTTAAAAAAGACAAATCTGATTGAAAATATTTGATCAATATTGTTTTCAGTATGAAACCACTGAATTGCAAAAACATCCAATTTCTGAAGGTAAGGAAAATAAATTTGGCTAGGTTTCTGATTTAGCTGAATACAAAAATGCATTTTTATCTCTATTCAGAAATTCTGCATTTTTCCACTTATGGGATTTGGCTCCAAACCACATCAACCAATTCAAATACCTAAGCTATGGTAATATAAAATACTTTTTGACACGCTCTGATTTCTTTTCCCTACACACCTGATATCTTTGATCAGCACATTGCCTCTGTGCTAGCATTTCCATTATACATCAAGTTTTAGGGGAAAAACCCTTGCCTTGCCTTTTGGGGCAGGAATTCTGGGTGAAATCCAGGTATATGCAAGCCAGTAAATCAAACACTGGAACAGGCTTCCTAGAGAGGTGGTTGATGCCCCAAGCCTGTCAGTGTTTAGGAGGCATTTGGACAGTCCCCTTAACAACATGCTTTACTTGGTCAGCCTTGAAGTGATCAAAGGCAGTTGGACTGGATGATTGTTGTAAGTCTCTTCCAACAGAAATAGTCTATTCTATTCCGTTCTGTCTGATGCAAGAACACAAACAACAGAAGAAACAGAAACAATGCAAAAGCAAACGACCGGCAACAGAAAATCATCCTTAGATAAGGTACAAAATTTCTATTGGGAAGAAAATTATGATGGAGAATTCTAGAGTCAAAGTAGAACCAAGACACTTCTCTTTGAGAACTTGGCTACACTGAGTATCACAAAAAGCATAAAGCTAAGTCTTTCTAGATGAACTGCATTCTTTCCTTTTAGAAATGGTTGCAAAATAAATATAAAAAGTGCTCTATTAGATTGAGCCGTAACCTGTACTTGAATCATACATGAAATCTGAATTGAGCTATCCTATCTCTAGCAAAAAGAAATTTCTTCTAAATTGGCTGTGTTCTCCTTCTATTCAATTTGTCTTCATTCAGCCTCTGTTTGTGAACTGTATGTACCTAGTAGGTGATGATCTGCCTAAGCTTCTAAAGGAAAAAAGAAACAAATTTTGTGTCAGCAAAATTCTTAGATAAACGTGTAATGATGGAATTGATTCCCTAGAGATTTTGCTCTTGTCCCTGGCATTAGGATCCCGGTTAACTTATTCCAGTCATACTCAGGGCAAAGCAAATCTATGACCCTTTCATGAGGTGCTGCAATAATTGCTGATATGATGGTATTTCATCCCTGTAAGACTTAATTTGCACCTCAATGTTTCTCAATTAGTAGATGCTACAAATTCAGAAAACACACACACACACCATTATTGTCAACAAACAATAGGATATATCACCTGCTTCTGGAAAAAAAAAGTCTGAAAATAAAACCACTGTCTGAGTGCTGGATTGTATCCAAGAAAACTATATCAGGCTCTTTCTGTAAGGAAAAAGAGTCATGCATTAAGGGTCTTGTTTCTTACATCATTCCCCATTTTTACTCATATAACAGCACAGACACACACAACCACCCAGCTCACAGTACAGGACAATATAACTATGTTTCCCATGCTTTTAGAATGGGGCTTGGAATCAAACATAATGGTCAATAGTAGAGATGACAACTATGTAAAAATTATGGAGATGTAGCCTATTTCTCAGATTGTACATTTCCAAGCTGATTTATCAAGCATTTCAGAAAATAAAAATACGGAATTGTTCTAGTATACTCTTCACAACTTGGGAATTTAAGGCAAGAGATCACACAAATGATGGAGATGTCAAAGCTGGGGGCTCTCACTGCAGAGACATTAGATGATATCAAGGTGGAAGAGCGGTTTATTTAATTTAAAGGTGTTGTTTTGTTTGGGTCTTTTTTTAATATATTTTCATGCAGCTGCATAACACCTGAAAAAAATCTGAAGTTCTAAAGTCTGTCAGTTTTATGCTAGTGCTGTATTTTGTCACATTGTCAATCTGCAAGTATATTGTAATTGTCAAAATGACATTGTTGAACCTGCTATGTGACACAATAACCTTGGCTTTTGCATATGTTGCTGTCGATTCAGGAGTGAGGCAGCTGACTTGATCTGGCTTTTATAAACTTCCTCAGTCCCCACAATTTACTGTTACTCAGCATCAGTCCTGTAAGAAGTAATATTCCAGTGACTGAACTCATTTATCTAAGAACCTTCCCTTGACAGACCTCATAATTTATATCCATAAGGTGTCCTTCAAAATGGATAAAGACTGATGGTTGAACAAGAACTGTGCTTTAATAGCCATTGCATTACAGGCTTTTTCTTTAGGCAAATCCAGGCTCTGATCTCAATTAGGCAGAGCATATCTAAATCCCCCTGAGCACAAACACTGCATGAGCTGGGACACCAGATAGCAGGACAGGCGTGGGTTACACTGACACTGGGGGCTGAAAGCAGTCCATACACTGCATGTCCTTACGTACAGCCAAATAGTGCACAGCATGTTATGAAAAATGATTCTTTCTTTCCTTATATTTCTGACTTCATCGGGATTTTAAAGTCTGGTTTTGAACCTACCAACTTAACTCCGGTGAATGGCAAAATCTATGCACTTCTCTCAGATGAGTGTCATTTAGGGCAAGTATGCTCTTCCTGTACCAGTGGTTGTTCAGTGTGGACTGGTTTTGGGGAGTTTCTTTTGCATCATTAATTTGGAACTAAGGCCATATCCTGGTAGTTAAGGAACAGTAAGTGTGAGCTCAATTTTCCATTTCTTCCCCAGGTTTCCAACAACTCTTGGTTACACTTTCAAAATGGCATGTCCCCCAACACGTGTTCTCTAGCTAGAGTTCCAAAACTATCAATCAGTAATCATTCTTAAGTCCTGAAAGATGTACCAGAATTAACACCAGAAGGTATTTCTGCATAGTACCTAGTTATTTCCAGGGTCTGAACCACTGAAATACTAAAATGTTAATCAATTTAGTCTGAAAATTCCATGTACAGGGAGTGATCCAGAGCGAATTGTTTGTAAAAACACCTCTCCACTGACTACATGGGAAGACTGGGGAGCTTCCTGTCTTATTTTAGATACTTTCAAGTTAAGGATTGTGAGTAATTGTAATTATTTTCAGTTTGCCAATGGGACAATGAACCACAAAGATGAAACAATTTGCTTGGGCTCATTTCTAACTCATCACCTAACGTACTAGGAATTTAGCTTTCAATTCATGAAAGCTAGTGTCTAAAACTTGATCATAGTGTGGACTGTTTCTTATTCTTGAAAGCATTTCTTTATCTGTTTTGACAATTATTTGTATGAATCTCCTGCAGTACTGACACTATCTTTTCTTGATCTTCCTTTTCACCTTAAAAATTTTAGGTATCTGTGAAAACAGCTGAGAGTAAAGCTAGCAGCCCTGGTATGACTGTCAGGCCCTGCAGTATAGAGTTGATTCCTCAGAGCAAATGCTTCACTGCTCACACAGATCTTGAGTTAGTGAAGTTTCAGAATTACTCAAGTTGCTTCTTTCTCTGTAGGGTTTCATCAAATGAGTAAAAAGATGACTAAAGAATTCAAGTACCATTAAGCAGGATTCACTGAAGCTGTTCTTTATCTATACGCTCTGGTGTTCTGGTACTGTTGCATTCCAGACGAGCAACTAAAAGAGATCCTAAAAACGTATTTTTATGTATGCTCTGAAGTGGGTATTGAAAAACATCTACAATGCACAGTAACTTTTCCTCTTATTTGCTGTATCAGCTGATATCTAAACAGGCCTGGGAAAGAGAACTGATGGCTCCACTGGTTTCAGAAACAACTGTCTCACCTGAAGCTTCACTGAGATGCCCTCACTTTCATGGTCATCTGCAGGGAAGCAAATCAAATGTTAATGTAACAGATTATAGTCCATGCTTCACTTAAAAAATGGGGACATGTCTCAGTTGGGAGAATTTAATTAAAGCAGCCTTCCAGCAAGATAATTATACACCTTTTTTTTTTTCCCCCCACTGGGCCTTTCTAGTCCTTAAACTTCAGTTAATAATAGCACAATAATCAAAGATTTCTACATTTTTGGCCAACTAGCAACATGGTGAACCTGAAGAATATCTGACTACTGAAGCTCTCAAAACCTGAAATAAAGTTGACTGTTAGATTCACTCACCTTACTGAGAATGAGTTCTAACTGAACTATAATACTACCACATGTACAACAACTGCTTACTCTTCTGATGCCTTCATCCATATGTCTGATTATATATTTATTTATTTATTTATTTGACAAAGGATATATATAACATTACCATAATTTGCTGGTGGAAAAGCAATCAAATGACAGTGAAGAAGGGAGACTGGTCTTTAACAGGGACAAATATATTTGGTTTCTTCCATTTTTATTCAATATTCTAGGCTGTATGTTACTTATTCATGCATTTTGTGTATATAACCTGAAAGTTAATGGAGGAACTTAAAGCTGATGTGATATATTTACATATAAAACATTAGGGTTGCTTGCTTTCTTACTTGGTAGGAGATTTCGTTATCCACCTATTAAAAATCATATGTTCCAACACTCTGCTTAGACAATAAATTTCATTAGATTTCTTTTTTTCTGTAGGAAAAACAAAAGCAAAATAATGTCTGTATGTACATTAATATAGTGATAATTAGCACTTTTTCTTTGTGCATCAGATAGCTTATGGAATCTACTCCTAATACATGAAAATGGTTTTGGAAAGGTATAACTACTCCAGTTGCCACACAGAGATATATATCTAATCTAATTTCACAGATGTGAAATCAGAAATATGTCTTAAGAGAATAAATTTCATAATGCCCTTGAGCACAAGACAGTTATTGTCAGAATTATCTCCCATACCAGAGGAAGAGCAATAATGACAGAGTGGTTTAAGACTTCCCTTTATCACACATGAAGATATACAAATTAGGATTGGCTGGATCTCTAATAAATAAACTGTTGCTTGAGGCAACCAACCTTCAATCATCCATAAGATCATGAGCATTTCATTTAAACTAAAAAAACCCCAACATCTAAGCTCCTAAGGGAAAAGATTGCTTTTCTCTATGGTTGGGCTGCAACCTGTAATGATCCTACAAATAAAACCCACATTTTTCTCTAGTATAGTCATTAATTACCATTGGTGGGAGAAAACCCCACAGTGTGTCAGTCCTGTCATCTCTCCATATTTCTTGGATTCCCATTTTTCTGCCACTTTCTTTCACCAGAGTTCTCATCAACAACAACCATCACAGACTTCACCTTGTGAAACTACAGCCTCCTTCAATTTTTTATGGATGTTTGTGGTCATAAATGACATTTGAGGATAACCAAGGGCCACCAGATAGTTGAGAGGAGAAAGCAAAAAATAAGGCAGGTTAGACTACGGCACTAACACAAAACTGTTTGCAAAAGCACAGAAATAACAATGGGGTGTGGCCTCAGCTTTGTGCACCCTGCGTTCAACAGCCTGTCTTCTTTTCCTTTTCAATCAGATGCCACGTCTGCATCAGGAAATGGTGTTCAAATAATGTTCAGCTATTTTATGTGTCACAATGCTGTGTTTCTTTTGAAACACACAATTTCCTTATCAAAAAGAATAAAAATCCTTAGTCCTTTTTGGAAAGTACATTATAAAATCTCATTTGACATACACTGTTCTATAAGCTAGCAATGACTGCTGCTTAAATTACCTAAAAAAATATCAAAGAGTGTAATATGTGTTAGCCTTACACAAATAGTATTTCTGCTCTTAGTGACACATGAAGGCACTGAAAGAAAAAAAAGTTATTCATTTCCTAGGAATTCACAGTTTTCTTCCTTCCATAATGAATCACAGCATTTATTTTTATTAATAGGGAATGCAGGGTGTTTCTTAACAAAGCTGTTAGGTTTGGAACCCATTATCCTCCTTTTTCTGTTATAAAAATTTAGCTGTCAGTGTTCTGAGAATACGTAGCAAATATGTGAACAAAGTTTATCACATTGCAAGGCACCCCAGGAGACTCTACAGGCTCTTTTACCACAAATCACAGCGGATACAAAGGGCTGAAAATATGGGAAATTGCCTTTCTTGTTATTTAAATTTTTAAATCTATTTTCCTTTATATTTGTATATATATAGATATACATACACACATATACACTCCACCTTAACATCATGGGATTCAGGACTTTTCATGCACCAGG
Source organism: Cephalopterus ornatus (assembly GCA_013396775.1). Classification (NCBI taxonomy): domain Eukaryota; kingdom Metazoa; phylum Chordata; class Aves; order Passeriformes; family Cotingidae; genus Cephalopterus; species Cephalopterus ornatus. The sequence goes on along the minus strand of VZRE01011175.1, from coordinate 133,188 downwards.
ATGAGACACCAGTAGATACACTGCTACTGTGAACCATATCTTTTAATAATCTTTGTACTGGCATCTGCAATTAAATGGGCATAACCACTCAGGAACACAAAGGATAAATTTGCATGCATAAAATCTCCCTGAGATTTATAGGTAGATTTATAAATTCTGCTCTTTGGGTCTTTCACTGATCAGATAAAATTTTTGTCCCCATTAATTGAACCTCCATCATCATGGCTAGGCTTCGCGAACGAAGATTTGTGAGGGACTCTACCCACGCTTGCTACAAGCGCGCTGATGGCTAAAAAGGCCAATGCGAGATAGACACGTCCGGTTGCAAAAGGCACAGCAGAATGGCTCCCCAGGTGGTACTGAAAGGACACGGTTCTTTCTGCGTTGCCTTTTCTCCTCGAGAGTGATCCTGCGTGTATTTTCAAAAGATATTGCAGCATTGTGAATAGTGTGTCTCCAGGCCTCCCGACTGGAGGCCAGAGCAGACCAGTGATGGTGATCAATATGGCCAAGGAATTGAACCTCCAAATTGCAAGCAAAAAAATCAGAGACGAGTGTGACCTTGCAAGAAAGGACTTAAAAAGGGGTGTACATATTCTAAGTGGAACCTATTAACAATTTTGTAAGGGCAAACAATCATCATTAATGCTTTGCCGGGGACTGACTTAGTAAGTATGCCATTAACAATAAAACAGACAAATTCTAAGAACGTGGTAAAAATCATGTGGGGAAAGCCTAAGCAGTGCTCACGGATATATACACCCTCTATAAAATTAAATCAATAATAATCATGATAAAAAGGCAGCTTTATAAAATATGTAGTAGCAGCTAAAATAGCTCGTAAAAGTAATTTTTACTGACGGTCAGTAAAAATCAGCTGTCAATCAGGTAAATAACTTTTCCCATCCTTTCACTCTGTAAAGAATGGATTTTATGTTTCCTGAGGAGATTTTTCTCTCAAGTCAAAAATGAGAGGAATGAGAGTTTGGGACTCACTATTTTGAAACAGACACTCCAGAGCAGAGAGAGTTTCAGGAAAGGCAAATAAAATATTAAAATAATCTGAAAGCATACTAGATTAAGACAGCAAAAAACCTCACAGTTGGTTAGGACCATGCAGTTGTTGGCAACTTGTAAAAACAATTTTATTCTTTTAGATGAAATATGAGTATACATATTCTTTCAACATAATTAAATAATTACCACCATTGTTTTTTACTGGGGTAATTTTTCTTGTTATTTGACAGATGTGGGACCTTAGTCCTCCATAAACACAAATGTATTTATCTTCACAGCATCAGTTGTACTGTAAATCAAGTTTATTTAAATAATGACCTATACTGTGACTGATTCTCATGTGTTTCTACATTGCCTACGAGTGAGCCATTCTGGTTTAGATATTTCTCAGTCTCCTCCAGTGGGACACACGCTGCCCACAGCAACCTTACTTTCTGATCTTGAAAACAACACAGCACAATTGTATATCTTGTTCACACCTTCCTCGCTCCAGTGAAAGCTGTTCCCTGTTGTACCAGCCTTTCCCAACCCAGAATTCAATAAAGCGGGTCTCCTTCTGCAGGGTTTGAAACCTGAGTGACTACCAAAGACTGATCACAGAATAATTTAGGTGCGAAGAGGCCTCTGGAAGACACCTCTCTCAGCCCCTCACTTAAAAGAAGGCCAGACAGATCATCCAGCATATCAAGTCAGAGAACAAGCAAACAGATCCTGCAGGACACAGTAAACAAGTTTGAACACATACAGAAAAGCGACATACCTCCTGCACTGTTATAAATCCAGTTAGATTGTTTCCATGTATTACTCTTGACCCCAAGAAATGTGCCAGGAGATGCACCGAGAGTACTTACGAGCCATGCATTTGTCTGCCCTTGAAATATATTTTCTCTCTTGACAGATCTTACCAGCTCACTTTGCTGCTAAGCTTTCTGCAGCCTCATGGCTTCTGCTCACCGAGGGCCAGAGATACCCAAACCCTACTGCTTTTTCTTTCCACAAAACACCGTGTTAAAGAAAAACATATGAAAAATGCAATTAAAGATGTTTAACGCACGGTAACAAAGTACATACTGGTTATACCAAAGGCAAAGGGTTATTCTCATCTCCTAAGTGATCTCTCAACATCCCAGCTTCTGAAAAGTCTCACAGAAGTGCCTTTGCACAACACTTTCCTGTTCCCATCCGAAATATAGCCCTGCTGCTCATAGCTGGCTGTGTCCCACACAGATCAGCTTCCCCTCCCTTTGAAACCAGCTAACCTAGACATCCCTCAGCCCTTGGAGGCCCACAGTCTTCTTAAAAATCGCTCCCATTGCTTTTAAGTGTGCCATTATAGCAGAAACAACATCCCCTTAGTACAAAATTTTGATGGATTCCTTTAAAACTTTTTGAGGTGACTAATACACGGGTTTCACTACCCACAGAGAAAGTCTTTGCTTGAAAATTACAGCTGAATCAAGCATACCCAGTTTAGAAGCAATTTAAAAAAAATAATAAATCTCAGAAATCACATGAGATATACCCCACGGGCTGTACTTTGCAAGCTATTTCTCTTCACAGGGTGGATCAGAGTGGGACAACACCTGCACAAGTAGCTGCTTTTTTCCGCCTTCCCGCTGCCTGCGTTTCCTGCCCAAATTGCCCCTCGACCCGCCGTGGCACACACGCCTCACCTGCCCAGCTCTCCTCAGGCACCCAGTCACTGTCCCCTGACACTATCACCTTCTTGTGCCCACAGACGTGCTCACTCCACCGTTTTCCCAGGACCAGAGTGAGAAAACTGCTCTGTAATTTCCCTGGTTGTCTTTCCGACCGTTCCTGAAGACAGGAGCAGCAATTGCTTCTCTCTGGTCAGCCCTGACCTGCCCCGTGCCCGCTGCTGCTCACCCATTCCCTCCTTGAAGGAGCTGCAAGTTCAGAAGCTCCCCTGTCTCTGCACAGGGGCACTGAGCCCCACAGCTGTGCCCACTGAGGCTGGAACTCTCCACACTGGCCTTCTACTGCAAAGAAATAGGTAAATTAATTCTATTCCTTAAGAGCTATCCTCCATTGCTGTTTAAGAGCAGACGGAACAGACAATAGGTTCCTTCAAATGGAAAGCCATATATTACTTATGATTTCCTCAATTTACCAAAGGCTGCTTTTTTTACTCCATCCTCCAACATTAAAACTGCTTTAAATTTTTTTCTTATTATTTCAATTATGTTAAGGTATTTCTTAGAGAAGTATGGGTTTTATTGCATTATTGCCTTAAAAATAATAAAAACATTCATGCATTACCTGTTCTGGACAATCACACTTGGTATAAAATTGCCTTTATTGGGTACATTATGAGGTAAATTGTTTCCTTTTCCTTATTTTCTTATTTTCCCCTTTATGAATTACCTTTCCATCTACAGGTTCAAGAGGCTTAAAAATGATAAATTCCATGTAATCTACTCATCCAATAATCTCCACTGCAATCTATTTCAATTAAAAAATATGTCCAAAATCTGAACAATCTGCTCAAATCCAGATGAACTAGAATTACTTAAATCCTTTATTCATATTTCTTCCAAGAATAAGAAGAAAATCTCTATAAGAACAGAATGAGTTAACCAGGCAGTCAGAAGAGCTTTATTCTGCTTTCCCTGTTGACTTCAGTAGTTTATGTTAAAATTATAATTCTCTTTCAAGATTGTATTTGCTAGTGTGAATGAAAAAAAATAAAAAAAGTGTTTCTCTCTTGAGATCATTCTAAGAAACAGAGCTAGTCTTTTGGGAAAACATGGTTGTGTCCAATAGACCAGAGTATTACCTTTGAATGTCTGACAATTTACTGGAAACTGGATCTATCCACATATAAAGATTTATGTCTTATGTGACTATATTTACCTGCTAAATTATAAATATCGAAAATGTAATAAAATTATGAATGTACAATATTAAGTAATGCAAAAGAAATAAACTTAGACAGTCATTATAATTATTTCATTATTTAATTCTTTTATATATTTCTAAGCATATTCTTCCCTGTCTGAATCAAAACTCTTATGTTCTGATAGAGCAAAATTTTAAGCAAAATGGATGGGGGTGGGGGGAAGAAACTCAGAAATTTGAAGGTGCCATGTACAGTACCCCTCAATCAAATAAAAATAAGTATATTATAAATGCCATATAACAATTCTTATTTTAGGATTGCTTAACTAAAAGAAACAGTCCAAGCCAGCAATTATTAATTATTGGGTCATATAACATATGTGATATTTTCATAGCTCTAAATTTTCTTTCCTTTTTGTTTTTTTTATTCCCCTCCTTTTGCAGACCTCTTGCAATCATCCTGCACCTCAAATTCCTACTGAGGTCACAAGGATTCTTATTGCAGCTGGAGAAACTGCAGGATGCTCAAGGTTTGTTTGCCACCTCCTTCCCTTCTGTCGAAGGCTGCAATTCCATTAAAGCCTGGTCAATAGGCAATCTGCAAACATCCCCACATTCCATATTGCACTGAAGCCCTGGTTTCCTAAAGCAGCATCTCCTGATCCTTGAACTGGGCAGGTCAGAGAGGTCACACAGCTCCGAGGGAACGACCAGGCAAACCCTCACCTGCTACACCATAGGAACAGGTCCGTCCCTGAGTCTTATGTAGTGTTAAATTATAGCAGATAAGCTAAACCTGTTTATGTGTTCCAGTGAATAATGCCCCTGAAGTGCTGAGGGTTGAGTAATTTCAACAGAGAAGCTCTACAGTTTCTCTCTGAATTAGCTGAGAATTAACTTCTCTGGTGCCGCAACATTTTTAACCCTTTCCAGGGCACTGGAGGGATGGTAAAGCTGGTCTGCAGTGCTATTCAGGCCATATTATCATGGTTATCTATATTTAGCTCTCATCAAAAACAAAGAGCTCATTAAAAGGTTTTTAATTAAGTTAGAAATCTATTAGAATTTCCAAGTAAATGCTTGATTAGATATTGTGTTCCTTTGTCTTTATTACTCTCAAAGACAACCAATATTCTGTCTAGAGCGCTTTAGTCCCAGGAGGAACGTTCCCACACCTCTTGCTTGTATCAGCACATGACACATATTGGAAAGGCATTGCTGAGGATAAAATTAAATAGAAGGGTTGTAAAAAGGTTTTATCTCTTGATAATGAGTACATTTATTTTTTTGCAATGACAGCAGATTAAGACTAGCGTGTTTAAGTAACATTAAAACATCCATAACTTTTATCGGTTTTGAATAGCAAAGACATCAGCAGGCACAAAAAGTGAACATTCTAGAGGATGACTTGCAGGCTGTTCTTTTACAAGTCATGTGTCACAGACATATTTCAAGGCTGTGCTATCAATCAAAACTTACAAGACTCATTTGAGTTAGTTGTGGGGCTACAGGTAGGTAATGGAGGGTGTACTTTTACAGGTAAACAAAAGCCTTTTGTTGACTTTGTAGAGCTGAGATTAATTTCTAATTAATGCCCCTGTTAACAGTAATCTCCAACTTCCTTAAGGCTTCATGAGGATTTGCACCTGTACTGAATGTGTGTTTACTTGCATCATCTGCACAGAAACATTTACCTGCCTAAATGCTGATTTTCTTTTCCATTCAGTCTCACTAAATTCAAGCAAACTGCTTCCTGATGGAATGTAAGTACAAGAAATAAATATTTTTGTTTTAAATCTCTGTAACTAGATAAACTTATACTGAATACTTTATGTTGCTTTGTTGCAAACATTCTCCTTTAACCATCACACACACTTACAGAAACAAAAGTGAACTACTTTGGAGAAAAGCCTGTTGTTGGAATAATAACAACTGAGACATTTTCAAAGTCTGAGTGAAACTTTGAGTCAAACAAAACTTTTCTCATTCACTAATAGTCCCAGTAACAACTCCAGTACATGTGAAGATAATTATTACACTATAGGGAGGGGATAGACATTTGGATCAAATGCACCTCAAATGCTGCTGCTAAAAAGGCTAAAGGATTTTTACCAAATTCTTACAAATACAAGACTGCTTGATACAAAATATGGAAGTTCTGATTTTTCCCACTCTACCCTGAGGGAGGAAGAAATTTATTATCTCTTACAAGAATAATGAGAAAAGAAGATTAGTATCTCTGCTCTGAGAGTCCTCAAGGAAGATTTTTCCTTCACACAGGACATCTTCATAAACCAACAAAGCACACAGAGATCTGGATAAAGACAGCATGATACTCTTTTCCTCTCCACTCCCATCAGTCAACAAAACTAATGAAGTTAGAAACTACATTTCCAAGTGTCTCTCTTTGTCCTATTTCAGATGGGTGTCTCCACTGATGGATCTACAAGGGCTGCCCTCAGCTGAGACAGGCCTGATGGTTTGGGCTAAAGGCAAGGTGAAGGAGCTAATAATTGTTTCAGCATATCAGAATGAGAATATGGGAATATATTTGGGGCCTTCCAATGAAACCATTGACTAGGGAATTGGGCTTCAGCTTTTGAGCATTGAGCTACCAGGGTAAATCCAACTCTCATCTTTGTCTGAAAAGGTGTAAAGAAAATTCTCCCTGGTGGTATTTCTTTCCCATGCAGCCTTGATATGCAAGCTTCTCCACAGAACATATATTACTAGGTGTAGACACTTATAAAGAACTAGTTTCTCCTTACAGGACTTAAATAGAAATAGAAGTTGAGCAGGTTCATATCTTTTGATATGGTGTTGGCCTTTCTGGAAGCCACCAAAATTCAATTTGTTTGACACCCATTGGAATAGCTGAACATTTGGAGGTTATCTGGTCACTAGGAAGCTCTGGAAATGCATGTCCAAATTGGACAGTCATTCACAAAGGCACAGTGGCACTATTTTAATGTGCATTACTTTGGGCTTTGGCAGTTCTTGTAGTAACAGAAGGTATCCAGGGCGTGAAACAAATGCTGTACTGAAAGATTCTACTTCCTAATGGTATGCAAATACCTGGCAGGCCAGGAGAGCCTGCAGTTGAAATGTCTATTTGGCCAGCTGTAACAAATAATGTTTAGGCATATAAACCTTCTCCCAGAGAGTCCAAGAAGGTGTTCAAATGAGATCTAATATTCTGTGCTAACAAAATAAAAACTCTATATATCCATAGCACAAAGTTACTCATAAACACAGAATATTCTGAGTTAGAAGGACCCACAAGGATCATCAAGCCCAGCTCTTAGGTGAATGGCCCAGACAGGGATTGAACCCAAAACCCTGGTGTTACTAGTGCTGTGCTTTAACCACCTGAGCTAATCTCAGAGTCAATTCTCCCATTCCCTCAGATGCCATTACAAAGAAACGACACTTCTGTCTCTTTAACAAAAATAAGTTACAAATGGAACCTCTCCAAAGATTCAAAACTTAGAGGCAATGGTACAGCAAAAGGGATAGTATACAAATTTATAGCAGATGTTTCACCATTAATTAAAGATACTATAAAAAATATCCTATAACAGAATAATGTGATACTTATGCACCCTTTCCTTTCGTAAAAAAAAAGGCATATACAAAAATAATTTTCAAATATTTGTGCCATATGGAAAATTTAGATCGCTAGGATTAGGTTCTCTAATCAAAACACCCCCAAAACTCCCACGAGCAGTGGCACACAGCTCATACTCAGTTTGTGTAATTGCCTCCCATCCAACAGACTGCTTGTGTCTTATTATGTAAACAACACCTTGATAAAAGACTTTCAAACCTTGCTCCCCTCAGAGGAAATGAACAGACAGGAGGAGAAATCACAAAGAAAGAGTGATTCTCCTACCTCACATCACTTGGCCAAATAAGTAATTATCACACACTGGAACATTATAAACACTTCCCACAGATGCTCTTACAGCATTCTCAGCCAGCAAATAGCTAAATGATAACTAAACCTTGTAATTTTGGATACATATAACACTCAAAACATATTTAACTTCTATTTTTATAGACCTTTTTTCACCCTCAAGAAGCCTCAAAATTACAAATCAGTTTTGCAAACTAAAGAAATTACTGTGATCTTCTTATGAGCTAGAGAAATGAAACTGAAATTCTGAAATCAAGTTTCTGAAGGTACTTGCACTCATTTTCCATGAACTTTGGAGTGATGGTTCTTCGCAAATCGAAGTAATTCCAAGTAATGGCCTCCCAGGTGGTATGTCTCAGATGCTATCCCACTTGACAGGAATTGATTGCCCAAATTCCTGGTCACAAGTAAGAAGAAATTGAATGAGACAGCGCAGGAGCTGATCCCCTTTCATAATAAAATCAGATATGCCACACAAACAACGCTTCTGTTAATAAATGGAGAATACATGGCCTTCCTCATCCGCTATACAAAATATAATTCAATTGCAGAGAACTAGGTGCTAACACACTATTTTTGTCTAGTGCAAAGCTCTGCCTTTTTAGCTCTGCAGCTTTGGGACCTGTGGCTCCTTCCCTTGATGAAAACTTACTCTGAGCACATGTAGGCAAAGACCTGTCTTTGTCAACGCAGCAGTCATGATCACCCGAGTCCAGGTGTTGGGATATCAGACACTTGGGACTTTCTATTCGCAGGAACATCTGCTCAGCTCATGAGTGGAATTTTATTCAGCAAGAAATGACAAAATGTATTTAATTTTGTTACTTTTAGAATAACAAAGAATTAAAAATTTCAAGTATCCTGCCAGTGATTACTCACACTGGATTGCAGTGGCAAAAACTAGCCTTATGGTTACCTTTGCTATTTCAAGTACTAATGTGAAAATTCAGTTTTTAGGAAAATAATCATAGTCGCTACCCATAAAAAATAAAATACATGCAAGGTAATTGATATTGCTTTTTTGAATTTTGATACAGTAAACACGCATTTTTTCTACTCACTTAAATTAAATAAACTAGGAAAATATGAATTTATATATAATGAATGCATTAGCTAGGTGGGAAAATAGAAATGTGTAAATGCTCTATGAATGTTGCACAAACTTGATTTTTAGTGATGTAAATATTGTTTTTAAAAGAAAAGTTTGATTTAAGTACTGATTGCTTAGAAAAGCCCAGGGAAAAGAAAATGCTTCGGTTTTGAATTACTATGGGAGACTAATAATGCCAGCTTAATCCATTCATTAATATAAAATATTCTCTATTAATTTCATTAAAGCACACATTTTCAAATAGTTTTCTGTTCAATTTAAAGATGAAAAGAGAAAAGGAGTATTTTCAGTGCACTCAGGTTGTGTAAAACAAATGAAAATGGATTCTCCCATCCCTCTGAATATGAACGTATAAACATATGCTGATAAATAAACACAGCCAGAGAAAAAAAAAATCATAATAAAGCTCTTTTCCTAACAGGTTGCCCTGAGATTTCAGTACATACCCCCCATATCCCCTAACATGTAGAGAGTCAGTCATTCAAAGAGGACAGCAGTGAACATGATCACAGGCTTCAGCCAGGGATAGAAAACTCTGGATTTCCAATGTGATACATTTCAGGCATTCAGAAAGAATGAAGTTGTTATGGAGGCATCTTTTATAAGCACAATGAACATATCACTGTTGGCCACTTATGAAAAGTTTAAAGAGCGGACAGATAGAATTTTATTTAAACAAACAAACAAACAAACCAAAACACCAAACCAACCCAAAACCCACCACCAACTAAAAAACACCCTACATATGTTTATATCCAACTTTTATAAGAAATGTGCCATATTTGGTAAGCTATTGTAATCAAAAGCAGGGACTAATTTGAATTCATTTTCTCCCTAGTGGCAATTGTTCATAGTTTTTCTGTAGTCATTTCCCCTATTTTGTAAGGTGAAATGTCACTGTCTGCACGATTCACATAGAACAGCTAGAAAGGATGATAACATGGTACAAGGTCCTGAAACAAGCTTTCAATCCAAGCCACAAGAGGTGACATGCTGTATCTGTTCTTAGTTTGTCTTTGATACTCTACATGAAGATTCACCAGCCATTGCAGTATTTCGAAAACTGCCAATTATTTAAAATGTGATAAAATTTTTACTGTAGCTGTAGATACAGTGGCTGACAGAGAATAACATTAGATGTGTGTTAATAATTAATAAAACAGGCACCAATGAAATCATTTGAGTACAGAAAGGGTTTCTGGAGTAGTTCATAAATCATAACTGCCCCTGTGGAAACCCTGCAAGGTCCAGCATGCTGTGTGGAGTGCAAATCAACATTTAGCAATTGCTCTGACACTTCCCAACTGCAAAAGATAGCCTTTGGCCTGGTGGATATGAAGACCAAAATTCAAATCTGTTTTGAAGCCACTACCTGAAGGCAGAAGTGGTGACTTGGATCTTGGGGTGAGGTTTTGTTGGAGTTTTTTTGGTTAGCACTCCCTTCAGTCTAATGTTCACTGACTGACACTCTACTACAGCATGTTAACATAGACTCTGGCACCAGTATCTCAACTTGCTAATTTTGAGAAATGTGCTGCTTTAAAAGTTGCTGAGATTACAATGAAATGTGCAATAAAATGACAAAGTCTGTAAGGAACTGAGTGGTTGGCTATTATAATTCATTATTGTATTTTCCCAGAGTAGCCCTGAAAAGGTATTTGTTGTCAAACACGTAAAGAGATGTGTTGCTGACAAATGCCAGTCAAAAATTTACATCATTGATCTTGTATTTTACTGGATCAATACAGTTTGTCTTTGTTGAGCGCCGCAAGCAATTCCCTCTGTCAAGCTATGGTTTTGAAGCTCTTAAAATTGGCAGAGAATATGCCTTGGGAAAAAGGAAGAAAGGGACAAATGGTAAAAATATACACACACGTATACATTTACACACACAAGGGTGATTCACACTGCCTACATTTGTCAAGATCAAACATGTTCTCGAAAACATGTCTGATTGAAAACAGAACATTGATCCACATTTGTTATACTATACTCTATGCTACAGTGAAGTTGAAACCGGTGTAAAACCCAAGAATAGAATAACATTACCTATGCATTTAACATTTGCAGTTCATGGCTTTGGATATAGAAACATTGCTGCATAATAAGTAAAGGGAAATGTGTACTGTAACCCACAGATATTTATAAAATAATTATCATAAATCAAGAGATCCACACGCTCATTATCTAAAAACCAAATCAAACATCAACCACTAATTTTCAAAGCTGAGAAAGATTGATTGACTTTTCTATAAAACAATATTTTTCACGTGTGTGCCCTTAACCTCACAATCTTCCCAACAAGCATCTGGGGAAGTCCTCACGTAGCAGGGTTCAGAACTTGTTCTCACAGCCTTGCTAACCTTGCAGAAAATACTGTGTACCATGCAGCCAAAGATAACTTCCAATTCTAATAAAGCTAAGGTTCAAACATTTGCAAATTTTATACAAATGATCTGCAACTACATTTACATCTTTGTCCAGGGTGGATTTAATTTGCATGAATGACAGAAGGTGACTCAATAGTAGGACACCAGGATTTATTGCACTGCACCCACTACCAAACATTATTATTCTCTTTTATTTATTTGGATCCATCTCCGGGGTAGGAAATTTGTCTTCTCAAAGAGGGACAGCACGAGCCTGACCTGAACACACAGGATGAGCAGGAAGGCTGCAGCAAAAGGTAACTTGCATGAGAGCTATGGCTCTACTCGTGCCCATTTCTCACAGGCTCTTTGATGCTACACTCTCCCACAGATACAGTTCTCTCTTGCACCCACCCATGCTATAAACCTAGTTTTCTGAGAAACTGCTAAATTGCAAAAACGTGGAAGTTTAATACAGCTGTTTTTTCTCTCATGGTTTCCTTCAGTTTTGCAGATTCAAATCTTGCAAATTGAAGTAGATTGTGAATCTCACACGTTACCAACACATCTTAGGAGCTAATTAAAAACACGTACGCTTTAAGAATACCTTTTTAATGTGTCAAATGTGCTCTCACTTCATGCAAAGATGTGCAAAGATGTTTTCCTAATGCTAAATCTGACTCACTCTCTTGATAAGTAAGCACCACTGTGAGTATATGTGATAGGCATATGCAATATAAACACTCCCCACAGAGATTTCAGCCCCCTTTCAATATGCTGGAAATGACAGCTCATCCGTTCTTCTCCCTACCTCCCTCCATGCTAAGCTGCAGCTCCCTCACAAAATAAGAGACAAATTTATAAACTTCCAATTTTGGTCAAAGACCAAGCTGCAACTTAATGTTAGAATTGAGCTCCAATGTAGATATCAAAAAGTCTAAGGGTTGGCATTCTCCTTCATGAATAGTTTACTGTTGTAAAAGATACTCACAATCTGATATTTAAGTATATCATCCATTTAAAACCAAAGCAAAGCAGCAACAAAGTTTTGGTCACCAGGATAGTGATGCTTATAAGCAGGGCATAAACTTGTCTTGTTTTCTGCTTGTTTTCCATCTAATTTCATTTAAAAAAATATTATATACCTTCACATTGTTTAGCAGATTTATCCTTCCATTAACATGGTAAACCTGTTATGTTTCTTAATCAATTTTATCCCAACTAATCTTTGATGCTTTTAATTAATACTTCATGATTTATAAAGATCTATCTGAGGGTAGAATCCCGACCCTGAAAGAACATGAGCAAGACATGAATTTTGCTGCACATCCCAGTGATCAGGAAGAAGTCAGGCAAATACATCTGTCAAAACAAACAATTTGCTAAAGAATATAGGCAAAAGCATGTATTTTTCTTCCTATTTCCTGTCAACCACACCTTCCAAAAAAGTGATGACAGCCTCTTTCTCTGATGTGTCAGACAGTTTGACATATATTTCTTTAGTCCTTATTTTATCTGAGACTATTACTTCTTGTTCTAGAAAACAATCTCTGATTTCAAGAAGGACATTTTGATCATGAAACATTCCTTGATAAAGAAAAATACCCTTAATGAAGTTGTTGAAGCTGTTTAACAGTAATGTCTGCACACAACTTTGGAGAGTTATTATCCTTTTTCATTTCAATCACTCTGATTATTTGAATAGCTGGTGATATTAACACAGTGGAGATTCAGAACACTGAGAATGTGACAGCAGGTTGGGGTACAAGCCTAGCCTCTAGGATACTGCCACGAAGTCAAAACATAATGATAGTCACGAAAAGCTACTATTACCCCTTTCTTATTTAATTAAGCCAGAAAGCTCAATCTTCTTACCCGTGCTTTAAGTTAAAATCATAATTTTTCTCCTCAGTTGTCAGCTTCATGCTGAATAGTCAGAGTTTTCTGAGTTAGGAGGCAGAAACCCTTCCCATCTCATGAGCTGCAGCAGAGGGTCTGGTCTGGCCATTGGCTACGCGTTGCTTGCTGGGTCGGCAGAGAACATCTCTGCTACCCGAGGCAGCATCAGGTCAACTGTACCTTACAATTGCACCTTACAGTTACATCTGCATTATCATCTCCAGTTAATTAATTTTGCAGATGAGAAGTCCCAAATGCAGGATGTGGAAATGACTTGTAAGAATTTATGTTTACAGAACGTTGTACACCTATTGGGATAGTATAGGATTACTGGGTTTTGGAGGTGCGTATGGTTGAGCTGCTTAGCCCAGCCACTGGAAAAACTCAAAAGAAGGAGAAGCAGGAGTTGCACAGAATGCTTTTCCATTAAACTGGGTACATCAGATCAAACAGTGTCTGAAAATGAAGGCCACACTTGACAGAGCTACTTACAAGGATAACACCAATGTGAAACATCCTCCACATGCCCCAAACATGAGAAGATTAACCCAGGGGAGCCCTGTCTACTACCTTTTTGGTCTATAGGTTTAGCATCTTACTTCCTTTTTTTGTTTTCCTTCTTGTGTTTCTTTCCCTGCCATGCACACCCTACCTCAGTGTTGATGCCATGACCAGTCATTAGCCTTATTAGCTGATAACCTTATTATCATCCACTGGCTGTAAGTTCTGAAAGGGAAGACTCAGCTGCCAAGCTAGACATATAAGCAAGACCTCTACAAAAATGAAGCTTTTCCCTGGACCTGGACACATAATGGACAAACCGAGGGAATTCATCCAAGGAAAGATAAGGATAAAAAGCCAAAGGTACTATAAGAAAGCATGACAACTAGTCACCAAACAGCGATATCACCTCTGCAACATCTTTAATGATTTAAAAGATGTTCTCCAGAGCAGATATAAGGATGGAGATAGCTCTGAATGATACAATCAATGAATAAGTGATAAAACGTTTCTCGTTTGTGGCAGTGATCTGAAATAATAACAAAGAGATAGCTATTTTAGTCTGAGTTTTGCTTATGTCATTAAAATTTAAACCTGATTAAAATGAGCCAGTCTGGTTTTATAACCTGTCAGTATGACAAAGGGACTTTGACACATTTGTCTTCTGGCATATTATGGGGATTTACATTTTGCACCTTACAATTACATCTGTATTAAAATGACTGCACACGCTGAACATGAAAAGAGTGATTCATAATAATGGGATTAAAAGCAATAAAGAGTTAAGGACACTGTGAAGGAAATGAAGCAGAAAGGTAAAAGAGGCTTCCTATAAAGCAAAGCAGAAGGGAAAGAAATATCTCTTTGCTCTTGCATCTTTATTATTAGTCTAAATAATAAAGATGTAAATGGAAAGACTTTCTGCCCAAAGAATCAATACAGAAACAAAAAAAGCCACCTAGAAATAGTTTTCAATCACTCTAATCTCATTTTGCACTAAACACAGTGCATCCTGGGGTGGACATACATTAAAGTGAATTTCACCTATGCCCATAATTTATTGTGCTAGTTTGGCTTTCTTATGGGACTTTGATCTTGAAGTCTATAGAGAAGACAGAGGTGAATGAGAAATTCTTTTCCTCTTCTGTAAATGTTTTTGTCTCATTAGAACACTTTCCATTCCAAACAAGATGAAAAAAAAAAGAAAAGAAAAAAAAGAACTGTTGGAAGAATATAATGAATTAAATTTAAATAGAAATTAGAAGTTCAATCAAAACAAGTGGTAGTTAATAATTATAGTCTTTTTTTTATTTATTTCAGTCATGCTGTTGATTTTTTTATTTTGCTACAGATAGCTATTAGACAAATTGTTATTTTTAACATCAGAAAATCACCTCTCTAAAATCAACTTTTTTTTGAAACAACAAAAAGGGTTTTTTCAGGCTTTGGAAAATCCAGAGTTGAGTTTTAAAAACTCAGAAAAATAAACATTTTTTAATTGGTCTGCTGAATGTATTTTTGGGGTTTTTTTGGTTCATTTTGCTAATAATAACAAAAATAATTCTCTTTCAATGAAGAACAGTTTGGTTTGTGAAGCAAGAATAGACAAAAAACTGTAACAGGAGCCAAGCCTGTCCCTGTACAATGCTGTTATTCAGTCAAATATTGTGAAAAGCACAGCTTTGGTTCCCATTTTGGGGAACCACTAGAGCTGCAGCAACTCATACCTGTTGTTAATCTCTCCACCTAATCCAGAACCTCAGCAAACAACTCATGTTATCAGATTTTGCCTATTAAAATGTGTAGCACTATTAAATCTTTAAACTTTAGCTTTGTCATTTCCCTGTAAGATACAACATAAATGATTGTATTTCTTTGTGTTCAGCTCGAGCTTTCTCCCAAAACAACTGCAGATTTATTAAAAAGTAAAACCAAAGTCAACATATCTAGAAGTTAAACAAAATTATAATTACTCCTAATAATATTTGCATGGCATTTGAAACCGAAAGTCAAGGGTTTATGATTTGCCTTTTTATAAATTCAGTGTTTGGAGATAGCTAACAGGATATATTCTGAAGATAAGTCCATTGGTCAGGAAAGCACAGAGCCAGCACACTCTCAAAGACACATGTTTCATAAAACATAACAAAGTAAAGAGAGCTATAAATAAGAAAATAAAGCTATAGTCTGCAGTTAAAATCCTTGCTGCTTGCAGTACATCATTCTGTTCCTAAGTGTCTGTTGCTGGGCTAGAGTTTCTAAAATTAACATTGCAATAGCCTACATAGGCACCAAAACGCACACAAGAAAACACTGCTGAACTGGTTATTCTCAGTGCTAACATATGTTTGCTATTTTCCCAACGTGTTTCTATCCCTTGAAAATATTTATCAGGATAAAATTTTGATTTGGCTCTTTGAACAAGTCAATGTGCAAATGCTAAGACAGAAGCGTGTGTAGCTTTTTAGTGAAAACTGAAATAGTGATGAGTTTTAGCAGTTTCCCAGTATTTATAGGCATCATTTTTACACTTGCTAGGGTCAGCATCACTTAAAATTAAAAAATAATTAAAAATTAAAATATATTAATGCACATGCATCTAATAAGAATACTAGGAAAGCAAGCTTAATTGGTTTATAAGCCTATGAGTTTAGAAGTGACAAAATAAAATCCAATTTTTTACTTAATGCAGAAATTAAAAACGGATTGTTGATATATTCTATATATATACATATATATGTATATATATGCGTGTGTGTATAGATATATACAAAGCCTCAGTATTAAATATATATGTATATAAAGCCTCAGTGTTTGACGTGCTCACAGCTTTCCACTAAGTGGTACCTTTGTGTATGCAACTCCCTTCCCATGTAAGTGTGTAAGGAGGGCGAGGTTTGATGCCTAGTTGATTAGGGAAGGATAAGTAGCTTCCATTAAAAATGAACCCTGGAATAGTAGACAATATGACCAAGAAATAGGGCAAGCACTGCTCACAGCACAGCAAGTGGCAGCAAGACTCACGGCCCTCTGCGGTACCTGTTCTTAGAAGCCTTTCACGGAGCTCTCTCCAGTAACACCTTGTCGCTCCATACCCAGCATCTGAGGAACACCGGGAATTTCAACGAGCACAGCTAAAAGTTCTCGGGAATGACAAAACCAGAACCCAACCCGATGTCTGCTGGCTCTGATCTGTGCAGCAGGTTTCGGAAAACACGCCGTGCTCAGCCGTTACAGTGGGAAAGGTCAAACTGCGTGGGTACAAAGTGACACTGAACTTTCATTCTGATGCTGCTGCACACGGGCGTCTGCACTGTTCTCCTTTCCTGTGAAGTCCACAGGTACTCCTCTCAAATGACAGCTAAACCAGCAGATGTGGAAATACCTGGCTGAGGTATTCCTGTGGCTTTAGACAACTTTCTTTGGTACCTTTTTACACTGGTTTTTAGATGAAAGATTGGACCCTCAGTACAGCATTTGGGAACATTTGTGTTTCACAAACACAGCAAAAGGGCCAATTAAGCCAAATTTCACTCATTCTGTTCTACATATGTACACAGAAATAAAAGAATACTTTTTGCCTGATTACTTGAGCATATTCAGACTCCTCTACATAATGAACAATACATATGTAAAATAAAAAAAAAAGACTAAAACAGCCAACACACTCACTTGGTTTCTATAAAAACAAACAAACAAACAAACAAACAAAAACTTATGTATAGGAATGGATGAATTTACAGTGAAAACACACTTGCAATTAAGGGATTTTGTGGTCCTGGAAAGAAGCAATATGTGAAAGAATCAACAATTACTAGTGTATCTTAAACAAATTTGTCAATTTACTGTGGAACTGAAAATCCATAGGACAAAGTAATCCCCCGTATTTCTTATCTCTAGTAGAAATGGTAAAAATACACTTATATTAGAAGTACTCAGTCAAGAGTATGTCATACTTCCGTCACTTTTTCATCCACATGCTCTCATTTTAATGTTAAAGTGCTATACCTTAGCTAGGATTTTTATTTTATTTTTTTTTACCCCACAAAGATGTCTGGGCTGACTCTTGCTCTAACGTTACAAAAGAGATATAACTTAGACTGCAAAATACAACTCTTCTGGGTTACATTTGGTAGAATCCAGCCATAACATGGGGCGTGGACTCTAATGCAAAGCCCAGACCAGACACAGAGTTTGGCTCACTTACCTCCTTCTGCATGCCAGAAGATTTAAAAGAGTTAAGGAAGCAGAAGGAAGAGCACTTCAAGAAAACAGGGAAAATGTGATAGCTGAGTCTAAAGCAGGTTCTATATATTTCACCTTACATGCAAAGTAAGAGCAGCTGGTAAGCAGCAGCCTTTGCTTGTAGTTTGCTCAGTATTTATTGGGCTGTCCTCAGTTTCTCCATGCTGGGATGAATTAGGACATTTTACTTTCTTTGATACCTGAGACTCCATGCTTTCAGATATAACATTTGAATTACTGTGACCTTCCCAAAGCATAAATGCCCTTTTTTTTCTTATTTAAAATACTAGATTGAACATTAGACTGCAACTGCCTAACTCATGGCACCCCCATAGCTATAAAAACCCTTGTATTAGTTCTGTACAATGTTATCTATCACAACCTCCTAGCTCTTCTGGGCTATGACTGATCTTATTCTGTCTTTTAACAAGATAGTCTCTTTACATGACTTCCAGAATATTTAGAAGCCTCTTCAACCAGGAGATGTTATAGCCTCCAGGAAAAGAATGTAGCTCTTTTAGACCTGTCTCTGGGTGCTTTACAGAGCTCAGAGGCAGATACATTCCATCCCTGACACTTCAGGGCTATGTTCTGCTCCATTCAGTTAGCAGATGTAACATGTCTTCATACTATTTCCATATCTCCCATACTTCCCAATCCACACATCTCAAAAACCCTGTTCACTGCTGAAGGAAATAAAATACTTTCACCTAATAATTTGCTTATTACTTCATGGACCTATAAAGGAGGAAGATTCAGCTAAAAAGCCACAGAGACCAAAAGCATATGAGCACAATTGAACTCGTTTGGCCCTTTCCATTTCTCCAGAAACCTTACATATTCAGCTGAAAAAGCATAAGGTGTTGCCCAGTTAATAAGAAATGGTGTAGTTGCTGGGAGATGAATTTCCTGGAAGCCAGAAAAAGCATTATTATTAGGAAAATGGGCATTTATCTTCCCCACAGGAGTTCTAACTGTGGCTATGGTCCAGTTTATAAGCATCATGCTGTGCATGATAAAAACGTGTAAATGAAAGGATAGAAAGCAGCTCTCAGATTTTATTACTGCAAAATCTGGGATCATAAAGATACTTCTCAAAATGGGAACTTCAAACTGGAAGGTACTTTTTCTCTATGGAGCTCTCTCATAAGGGAATTTTTAAAAACATGCCCCTTTGAAAGATATTTTTGTGTAACCTACTTAGAATGGAAAAGCACAAGACTGCAGATCACTTTTGACCTTGTTGAATGCACAATAAGTGAATAAGGCTGTAGTAACTTTGCAATTTCTTAGTAAACAGATATTCACAAGTCTGGGAAGGCTAAGCTTTTTGCTTTCTTATATTTATTTTCACGCATAATACAGAAACACCCAGAGGCCCTCACTGGAACATAGGAACTATATATATACACACATAATAAAGCCCTGATCCTGAAAAACTCCCAGTCTAATATAAACAGTTTAGATAAACACTGTAAGAAAACAGGTAATAACACCTTGCAGGAGGGAGAAATGAAGGGTAGAAGCACTGAGGGAGCCGCACTGCCCAGCAATTCAGTGATTTTCTTTTTGGCTCATTTGTGCCCCACCTAGTTCTGGTCAAGCCATCCCCCCAGACAGCATCCTGGGACACTCACGTATGCCAGAGTATGGGACTTTTAGCATTTCTGTTCAGCACTGCTGGCAAGGATCTCCCAAAAGAGGGACAAACTGAAACCCAGCACTTTCCTCAGCCAGTCACTGGCTAATGCCGTGGCTGATCCTGGGGGTATGATGGACTTTGCTGGGAGAAACTAAAACCTACAAACACCTGGAGGAAGTGGTTGCTCACAGCTGCTGCCCCACCACTGTTTTCAAGGAAGAGTTGATTGTACTCCCTTCTCAGAAAATGGGGCCTGGGAGCCAAACCCTCCTCAGTTCTGCCAAAAGGGATGGGAGTACAGGTTTTCTGCACAAGTAACTAATCTAACTTAAAATTCATAGACTGCAGCTGGGAAAAAGAGGGGACTGATTTCCATCAACCCGATGAAGGGACTTCCTTGTGCAGAAAACTTTTTGACCAGTGAAAGAGAGCATGAGGGCAAATAAAATCTGTAATCCAAGGTTTAGTCTCATGTCAGCAAGGATCTTGGTTTTTATTCAATGTCATTCGGTGACTGTTTCATGTGAAAAGCAAAAGCAGAAGCTGGGTATCTGTGCTTCCAGCTCTGTCCCAGCTGTACAACAGAGTGCTCAAACCAGGCCACTGTGTATCAGTGCTTTGAAAGGCGTCAGATCAAACCTCTCAGGACCTGACTGACTTCTACAAGGAATATTTGCCAAGGTATTCAGGCAGGGGAAGAACTGAGCTCAAGCAGATATATACAGTACAAAATATATTAAATTCCTGAATCTGAGACGTTGTACCAATATCCAGTACCTATGAAAACCCTGACACTTCCCTGTCAAGCAGTGGCTGAATGAAAGTTTTCAGAGCTGCGATTCAGTGCCTTCTCCTGAGCGACATGTTCAAGGTCTCCCAAGACATAACCTTCTGCCTAAATCCTAACTTTTCACTATGTCTGGGACTACAGAATAAATGAGAATGAAAATAATCTTAATGTCATGTAACATTTTTTACAGGCACTGAATTACGAGTACTATGTGGCACAGTCTTCTGACAGTGTCTGCAGAGCTCAGTGCCCTTTAGAAAACAGTAACAGGACCAGCCCACCTTCCTGGTGAAGACTGAGGCAGCTGGTCTCACCCAATCACAGTGTGCATTACTACTTGCTCTAAGTGAATGAATACTTCAGCTTAAATATTTTCCAATTCTTGTTCCTTACATAGCTGAAAATCTGAGATTAAAACAAACTCACTGATTCAAAACAAACTCCAGAAAACCTCGATCAAGCCTGTAAAATGATGGGTTAATTTTCAAATGGCCACAGTAACTACACATTCATGGGACCTGCTCAAATTCCTTTCTGGTTGATTTTGCTTAGGAAGCTGTCGGTGCAACCGGAGCGGGCTTCCTCTGAGGGCACCCACACTGCCCTTTTCCCTAAGGAAAATCCCAGTGACATACGAGGGGGCAAGGGAAAGGGAGGAGGGACTGGCTGCCCCTGACACTGCCGGGCAGTCACCCCCTGAAGAAGCCACAGGTGTCAGGGCTTGCAGGTGCCCTGCCACGAGAGTCTCTCTGACCACCAGAGATGTGGGGACATTGAGGAGGACTCGCCACAGGAGACACATGGCCAAGGCAGCCCCGTGAGAGGTGCAGGACAGGCTGCACAGCTGCAAACAGAAGGGCATCCATCTTATGCAGGTCATTGTGCAGAGCTCTGTGGATTTCGGAACACGTAAACCAAGTATCAAGTCTGTTGTTTTGAGAATGTGGTGGAAAAAATAATTTTCCATTTTTGCCAACCAAAGGGTATGCTTAAAAAAAAGTCCGATTACAGTTCTTTGAAACAGTGAATTAAACTTCTCCAAACAGGGAGCCTGAATTTCACAGCCCATGGTGTTTCTAAAAGGCATATGCTGTTAAAAGAGGAAGCAAATGAGCAAGCGAAAAATGCCTGACTGCAGAGACATGGGATAAATTATGGATATATTTCTAGCATATGCTACTGTTGTGACACTATGCCATGTTGTGCCAGTCAGCAACCAGGTCACAGCATGGAAGGAGCAAAGCTTCAGAGGAGCCTGTTCTCAGAGACATTAGAGGCATAGCGAAGCCCAAACTTTCCAAGCAGTAGCAAACACTCCTAACCTTAACCAAACAAGGCTGGAAAAGACTTTTTTTTCCTAATTTTGTCACTGTAGGTTGTTCTAAGTATCATGTGACCCTGAATCTGAGAGAATGAGGCTTGTGGAAGTTCATGCCACCTCAGAGAGTGACTAGTTATTTCCTACAGTAAAGAAACTGAGTTTCCCAGAAGCTGTTCTTACATATGAAGCATCTCTTACCTTAGCCTTAAAATTTCTCTGAAAATAGTTTCAAACTTTTACATAAATAATCATAAGGGAAGAAAAAAACCCTCCAAGTATATTGTACTTATGCTAGATGGAAAATTAGGCTTTCTATAATTTTCCCCCCTTTTTTGACATTTGGAAGCCTATTTCTCTACCTTTAAAGACTGTTTTGTGCTCTGATATATATTTCACTATCAGGTATCAAATGAAACCTAATTTTCTCCTCTATTAAATATATTTACTATAAATGCAGATTCAATATTTTTGTGTGTGTGTAAAATTTAATTGCTATAATATTTATGCAAGGTCAAATTCAAGTGGCACATGTTGAAAAATGTTATGGATTAATATGACAGCCTGTAACAACAGAGATGGAACTGCTTTAACTTTCTTTTTTATGCCACTGACTCAGCTAGAGCAGCTAATTATTCTGCAAGTGTGTCAATTTATCCTAATTCACCACTACCACAGATCAGCATCAGTGAAGACTCGCTAAAGAACTGCTGGAGTGTACTTGCCAATTTTCTTCTACAACAGCCTCACATGGAGAGTAGCACCTACAGCGATCAAGTGATTATTTAGAGATGTTATTTCTCTGCTATTGGCATAACTAGAACAAGTCCAATTGCTAGAAAGGTTTAAATTCTTGTAGCCATACTTTTAAAAATCATGCCAAACAGTTAGGAAACAGAGTTAAGGCAAGAAAGTACCAGAGGCAACCACAGGAACCAGATCTTCAAATCTGCAGAAGAGGCATATGGTAATATATAATAATTGCCTTACAGCTTGCTTATATTACTGGCCATTTGCAAATTACCTCACCATTTTGCATTACATACAAGGGAGGGTTGGTGTGCATTTTCCTAAACAAATCAATAACCACCCTATTAGCTTTGCAAGGAGTGAGAATTGATACTCATAATCCTTCCCTGAAGTTTTTGGAAAATGCTGGTTGTTGGGCACCTTCTGATAGAAACCCCTGTCATACACTTGAGTGATTCCAACCATAAGCATGAGACAAACAGCTTTTTTGAAAGAGTTAGCTATTTCTGAACCAGTCTCCTAAACAATTCAGTCAAATAGATTTCTAAGAAGCAAAAGCAAACTGAAAGAAAGAAATTAATATAAAAATCTGAGTTTTTGTTTACTCTTCATAGGAGGACAGATAATTTTAGAAGCAACAACAACAACAAAAACAGCCACTGGACAGAATGATTTATAAACAGAAAAAGCTGCCTTTTTAATGTTTGTACAGTTTGTGTGATGCATCTGTTTGTCAGGTTGCCTTCTTGCCTGAAAGATATCTAGGTGTGCTCACATTGTCTCATTTCTCCCCCATAAACGATTATCTTCCATTGCCTCCTACTTCCTATAGCTTTCCACAAACTTACATGAAAAATTTGAAACAAAGAAGCGAGGTTTAGCTTGCTTTCTTTCGCCCTTCTGTATAAGGCAGGAATAAAAGCACGATATTTAAGATAAGAGGATTTTAAATGGGGAAGAAACCGTTGCTTACATCCTAAGGTGCTAGCTGAGAAGATGAAGTTGACAGCAAACACCATATGAAACGTACATGTGCCCACTCCAATAGTAAAAAAANNNAAAAAAAAAAAAAAAAAAAAAAAAAAAAGAAAGATTACAACAGTTTATTTCTGTCATAACATACAAGCTGTTAGCAAATTCAGACAATTCTTCCTGTGCAGTAATCTCCAAGTCCAACCGTTTTCCTCACCACCCCTAGTGCTAAACCCTGTCATCTCACACACCAAATGTGGCACCCTGCTGGTCCCTTGGCTTCTCACAGCTACACCTTCCTCTCCTTCTGGTTTGCTGACATATGAGATGTCTCGCTGTCAGAATAACTTTCCTCACTTGTTGTTGATTTTACTCCCTTTTCCAAACCCTGATGCTTCATACCCCAGTGCCTTCCACATAGAAGGTTTTAATTTTAGCGACCATGTTATTATAGAGAGAATAGGGTACACACCTGAAATAGTAACTTTGCCACTGGCACGGGGAAAACTCCGTCTTTGGGAACACCAATAGCAGCTACTCGTGATAAACAAGATCTGTACACACTGTAAAGGCAGAAACACAGATTCCAGGAACAGAGTATTCAAAGGAATGAAGAAAACTGTATGCAAAAGGCTGCAAAAAGATACACACCTGCAGAACAGTTCCCTGAAATAAAGACCCGGTATGTTTGCCAAAACAGGGACTCCTCCTGTTACTTTGCATGTGATCCATGAAACAAATACTTAAAGACAGACAGCTTGAAATTAAATTCCTTATTTGGGAGTATGAGAAGAAATGTTTTCTCCTAGAGCAGGCTGTGATTGGTTACAACAGAACACAATAGGTGCTGTTTCATTTTTACAAATTCAGCTTGCTTAGAAACACGTATATTTTTATTGGACAAAGATAAAAATAGCTACTTCAAATACATGACAGTATCTTTCATCTTCTTTAATGGATGTCCTACACCCTTTGGCAAACACTGGTGACATTGGTATAAGAAGACTGAGCAGCTTAAATCCCATTTCTCAAAGGTTAAAAGGTGGGTTTATCTGAAATTTTTATACTCAGAATACATCTATGCTGTAAAGAAGAAAGTGATGCTAGAGCTTTCAGTGAATTTATGCTGCAAAAAGTAACTCCACCAAGAAATGCTATAAGCCTACTGTTATTTACCAGTATGATTGATGATCCTTTAAACATACTTTTGAATTATTCCAAAATAACAAAGGAATTATGCATGTATTTTTTAGCCATTATAATGAGCGATGTGGGACTCAGGGAACTGTGGGGAGGGGGAAAAGCAACAGAAACTATGAGTTTTGCTGGCATCACAAGGAGTGGAGAGCACTTTACACATGTGGTGGTTGTTGGTTTGGCTTAACATGGATGCCCAGGTGTCCCCAAAACACATCATGGCTACTTTCACTTATGAGAAGAAGGAATTTGGGTAAGAAACGTTATCACCCTAAGATATTTTAATGTGTCTTTGAAATACCTCTTCTGATTTCTAAGGTTGAACGAAAAATACATTTGCAACATATAAAGAACACTGGGGCTAGTGCGTAGAAAGGCCTGGTCAGCTTCCTTCCCCCTTTAGACTTCCAGGCCTGGATTTGGTCACTTGGACATTTTGGAGACAGCATTGGAAATCTCTGTTCTGTTTTGTACACCTGAGCACAGCTCTCATACCACACCTGCCCCTCCCAGCTCACTAGCAAGCAGTGCACTGGAAGGGCACATGTGATTCCCAAACAGCTGGAGGGCCCCCGCTCTTGGCACACCCTGTTCTTACAGCGCAGGCGGACGCTCTCCTTTCCTGGGGAGTGTGGGAGTTGAGTTTGCCATTTAATGAACATGAAGAAAAAAAGGGAGAAGTCAGAAGAACTGATAATGTGTTGTGTGAGGCTGCAATTTCAGACTTGGAACCCGCTCTGCTCTCCCTCACTGCCACCATCTGCTCTTCCAGCCTCCCCATCTGCCTTCCCCGCCACTGCTAAATACTCTCTTGACTTTCTGCATACACTTAGTGTCCCTACTGTACGCTTCTCCCACCTCTCCACTGTGCAAAATTTGCCAAGACTCTTTCCACTGAATCTTGGCCATCAAAGCTGCTGAACTGGACTCCTCCAATGCACCACTGTCCTTAGAAACTCCTTCCACTACCCTGGGAACATCGGAGCTCCAGCTGTCCTACCCCAAGCACTCAGCTCCTCCTTAACCTAGAAGTTCCCATGTTCTCTAAGCTCTCAGCTTACCTGCCATCATTATTCTGGGTAATTTTCTAGCCTCGTATTGAGTCATTTCTTACCTACAGACGTCCTGGTCCTTTTGTCTGTTTCTAACTCTCCCTTTAATTTTCAGCCTTGAGATTCCTCTTCCACGGCTCCCTGCCCCTCATCACTTGCTAGCACAGACAACATTGTAAGATTTTGGTTTTATTTTAACTTTTCAATGCAAGTAAAGCCGTATCTTCTCTTTCCATAAACATTTTTTCCCCTCCATTTTATAACCAAGTTTGAATATTAATTTTAAACAAATGGGGATACTACTTACACCTTATATGTGCTATCACTGGAAAAACATAGAATCATAGAATAATTTTGGTTGGAAAAGACCTTTAAGACGATCAAGTCCAACCGTAAAATGATAAATAACATTATAATACTATTAGTATTTTCTGTTAGCTACAAAACTGGATTCAGCATCATCTCAAGTGTGAATAGGCCTCTCAAGGATATAAATTAAATTAAAATTTATGCCATATTTTAACTCTGGTCATATCAGTATATTGTTCCCAAGACTTTTGCTGTATACAATACACACAGAGAAACCTTTCACTGTCAACCATTAATCTTGAAGCCTTTTAGTTTTCTCCCCAAAATGCCTTTTTTCCCTAAGAATAAGCTGCTGATTTATATTTCTGTGAATAGCTTATTTCAAGGTCTCCTTAAGCACTATTTGTGTCCCTGGGATGCAACCAGCTTTGATTTTACCATAAAATTATAAACAGAATATCTCGGTTATGGAGGTCTAAGGAGAAAGGACACTCAGAGAATGCAGCAAGTGAGAAACAGCAAAGGTCTTTCTGAGCTTACATCACATTGGTCACTCTGTGTTATGAGACAGAACTAGCCTGAAGACCGCAGGGCTGCTCCTGTGAAAATGCTCCTGGATGTAAGTACAGCTGGGAAGGCAGCCCAGGTTACCTTCCATTTGTACACTAATGACAGAACCAAAATCTCTACGGCTCAGAGACAATGAGAAGCTCTGACATTTGTTGTAGGTTTTAATTGGGTATTTAAACCACCCTGGAATGCCAGAACAGAGAAGTATGAAACTGTAAACAGTGATTGCAACTGAAGGAGTCAGAGAAGGGATGAATACTCGCTAGCAGGAACGTGATTTCATTATGAGCTCAAACATCTTTGTAATTGATTTGAGGATTAATATTAATTTAAAAAATTACAAAGTGCAGACTATTTAAAGGCTACATCCTTTCACTTCTAAATTTCTTCTCACCACCATTAACTTTTGATCTCTAGGCTTAAAGCTGATCTACTGGAGCTGTTTCTCTCCAAGTTCCCAACAGCTGAAATTCATTTCTGTGAGGTGAGGCAGCAAGAGGCTTCCTCACCTCTTGCATTTCATTAAAGGATTTTCTCCACCACAGTAAACAGGGTACTGCAGTCAATGAGAACTCAATCCTGCCTTAAACTAATTGGTTTGAAAACAACAAAATGAGATGAATTCTACCCAAGGAACATACTTTATTTCAGAATTATAATTATAGCACTAATGTTTTTAACATGTTTGGCTTTAACATATTCAGGACAACACTTTTCTACTTTTATTCTACTTTTATTCAGTACCAGTGATAACTGAAGTAAAGCTCAGGAGCTAAAGGTTGGCAGTATTAATTAGTGCCTTGGTTGCAAGGATTTATCAACAAAAAAAAAGCCATAAGAAACAATAAAATGAAGAAGGAGAGCTGATTTCATATTGATGAAATTTAGATGATTTTTGTATGGCTAGTATTCTTACAGCTTCTAGAAACCAGAGAAAGTGGTTTAAGTATCTAAGTACAAACAAATTTACTTATTCCCTTGCAAGTCAGACTGCTGGAGAACATATTTAACTTACGTCATTCCCTCAGTTATCCTTTGCATCAAAGAGATGATTATTTATGCAACAAGATGTAACTGGGGAACCAGTTTTTCTGAGCTAATCACACCGTTGGGACATCACATGGCTCAGGGTTCATTACCATTGAGAGGAAAAGCGTATCTTGTTCTGCAGTTTTAAATTCCAAACTGCAGTTTCAGCCAAGCAGCGTGTTTCACGCGGATTAATACATCCCTTTAGGTAGCTCATCTCCCCTGTCAATCAGAGTGTTTCACCCACCTAAATAAAATTCTTAACCCCTTATTTACCGCACTGCAGAAAGGTAATACTTTTTTGAAAAGTTGTTTGTTATTTTAATTTTAATGAAAACAGATGAACAGAAGATACCCAAAGGGTATGCTAATATTAGTACAGAAGAAATTAATCTACAGGCTGTGCAAAAGCAATACTGAATTAACAATAAGTCAAGTTTGCATATGTAACTCTATTGTTTAATAAAATTAACACTGATAAGGACAAGTACTTGTTGCCTATTACCTGAATTACCAAAAGAAATATGCATATTTTCTTTTGAACAAAGCACCTTTGTAATTTGAAGGTACCCCAGCAACACTCAGCATGAAACAGCCATTTCCAGCACACAGTCTAATACAAGTTGCAAGCAGACCGTGCAACTTAATTCTCAATGAAAGTCAAGTGCAATGAAGAGCTCACAAGGAAAACTTTTTATACACTACTGTGTACTCTTAGAAGTAAAATGACAGAAGCCTCTTTAATTAATTATCTCAAGAAACAACTCTTCTGACTGATAGTTTTGATAAGCAGGATCTGAAACAGAAAACATTTGCAGCCTCTTGCAATTTGACACATGCATCAAAATCAACAAAGGAAACAAGTGTTAAGAACCTAATGCAATACTTCAGGCAGAAAAAACCCATTGTTACTTTCTCCCCTATTTGTTGAAACAGAAAGTGAAATAAATCTTATCAGCTGTCTACATGGATGCTCATTCTGCCCAGAGGTAACGGATGAGAGTTCTCTGTGGAAGTGACATGTAATGACTATGCACACACTTATCTTTCTCCCAGTGGGATAATTGTCTCTACTCCAGACCCTCCATACTTTCTCCTTTTTGTACTTTACAGACACAGCTTCCATCTGCTCCATAAGCTAAATCTCATTTTGAGCACACAGAATGATTAGGAGTATCACTTTTCCCCCCTTCCAAAAGAAACCATTTGAAACTCTCATGTCTCTGGTCTTTCTCCTTTAAGCATCTGTTTGTCCTTTGGTCTAAGGCAGTATTTTGCTTTCATAAACATTTTCATGCTTTAGATTTACATAGCTTCTTTTAGTTTCTTGTTTTGCTTGTTGTTGTTGTTTTGTTTGTTTGGGAGTTTTTTGGTGTTTTTTTAAGTTTAGCTCCTCATTCATTAACTTGGGCTTTCACTTCCCTCCTCTTCTCTGATCTGCTTCCAGCTTAACTAATTTAGCTCTGGTAGAGTGTTTCTCTCTTTTGCACTTTTTTACCTGTGCCACGGGCAATTATCATTTCTCAAATACGAGATTTGAAGGCATCTTTTAACACCCCACTATGATGAATTTTATTCAAAAAGAAGTTATTAAAGAGGAGATATAATTTCTGAATGTAACATTTCTGGATAATTCAATTTTAACCCGCCATATTCTTTTGCTAGCATAATTAACATACTACTTCAAAGACAGAAAAAGGACAAATGATCCATGGAGGCCAGCACTGGTGGTGAGAATTCCAGCAAGAGATTTCATCTCTTGGAGTCCAGATGTATTAAATGTCATACTAAAGAAACCGGTAGTTCTTAAAATAATTGTCAAAGATAGAACAACAGAATGAATATCCTCTAACAGCAACATGCTGTGCTCTCCATGTCTCTGGAAGCAGATTCATTTATTGCATCAATAAATCTATGTGTTGCCTTTGAAATATGTTGGTCTATGGGACAGGAAATGCAACTTTGCCTTGGTACACTATCAAACTACTTCCTCGGATTATTAAAATACTTAATGCACTTTAACCACCAGTTCTTAAAAAAGGTTTTCTTGCAGCTCATGAAGGCAAGAGGAACAGCTGGTAGAAATAAGGACAAATATTGGCCTTCTGGCACAAAAAATCCCATCACTTTGCCCACTTCCTCATTATGAATAGTCAAGTAAATGATTGATCTTTCCTGGAGTCAAAACAAGAACACTCAGCTTCTACATACCAGCCTCTCAAATGACAGGTAACTGGATTTTACAGCCAATCCAAATGGAACTGATGCTTTCAATTGTCTTATACAGCTACAGTTTTGAACAATAAAAGGAAATTTAAAGATGATACAGAGAAAGTGTTCCAAATAAATTATTTATCAACCTATTTCCAAAGGAGTTACAGACTTCAGGATAACTGGCCCTTCTCACTGGAGAAAAACCAACACATACGCAATATGTCCAATGGGAAGACAATCTTACTGCTATTAGCATTAGACTTCAAGCTCTTCTTGAACAGGAAGAACCTCTTTTATTTTATAGGTTTATGAAGTAGAGCACTAGTGATCTTGCCTCTCCCTCTTTCCAATGACAATAGTACTCGTGCATACATTATGCCTCTTTTTATTGAGTATTAAAACCAAGGTGTTTATAATTAAGATGCTACTGGCAGTTTATGAGAAGACATGAAAATGTGGAAAAACCCCATCAATAAAAGATTAAGAAAATGCTTCCAGACAGAAATAAAATCAGGAGAGTAAACACTGAGTGCATCTCTCTCGGCCTTTGAATGACCGATATAAAAACATGTCTGGTTTAGCAGTCTGTACTGCTTGCTGTCATCTGATTTTAAACATATTCTCCCTGTTGCACTACTGTATAATCAATAAATTCATTTTCTTCATCAGTGGTTGGCTTTCTCTTTTTCCCAGCTGTCCTAATACAAGAACTTCTCTAAGTAGGACCACTTTTTCATTAGATTTCACCCAACTGAGCCACATAATGCTTCTTCATGGAAAGACAACCAAGGGGATTCTCTTTATATGTGGACAATTTCAAACAAATAAAGCTGACAGTGGTCAGGTACTTGTTGTACTTCTCATTTTTTTCCTCTCATCTTAAAAAGAAATAATAAGTATTAAGTTAATCTATTACTTCAAGAGTTCTAAAATTTTGTTGGTCTGGTGATATAATTAGTAGCAGCAGCACTAAGTACTACAAATTACTTTAAGCCCTGTCTCTCAAAACCAAGTATAACAAAGATTTTGCTGATTGAAGGAAAGGGCTTAAAACTCTGTAAGCCACAGAAACAGCGGGTGTGCTTCACAGTTCCTATCAATTTTACATGTGAGTTGATTGAGATGGTCACTTAAAGGATGGGTAGATTTTATGATGAAGGAAGGAAGAAAGATCCAAGAACTTTCTCCTTTCAAACAGCAGGAATGGAGTCTTACCAGAATTTTGAGGCTAGCCAAACAACTGCACAGAGCTCCTGGTATTGGCATGAGAGTGAAAGTACCTTTAGCAAAATTAATCCTGCTGTAAAGTAAAAGAAATTGTTCCACTGACTTGCATATGTTAACATTGTGATCACCATGGGAGCTGGGACCCCCACAGGCTTAAAAATGTATAAATTATCTTCAAATGAAAACATACACACACAAATATATTCACACTTATACCTTCCAGAAGGAAAAGTCTTTGAGTCTAACTCTTAATTCTTGGGGCGAAATTAAATGTAGCAAAAAAATCCCTCTTTTTCTGGGTCAACAAACCTACTGCTAGTATTATGAAATTCTTAACCTAAATTTAAGATGTTAGTTTTTTTCTTTTTTTTTTTGAATGGTGCTTTTGATATACTAGTAATACAAAGAAACACATTACAACTCATTTTCAAGGGAAAGTCAGACTAGAGCAACTACATACTCTCTTGGGATTTGTGGTTTTAATTAGGCTTATAAATTCTGAAATTAAATCCACAGTTATTTCCTTTTTGAGGAATGCTTATCATATAGAACCACAGATATTAGATATAGATACGCTTGAAATAGAGGTCATATAGAAGCCCTGCTGTTTCTCTAGGCCATAGGCTGCCACAGCCCCACTTGGGTCAATCCATGAAATGATTTAAATATTCACTTCCTGTCTTTTGGGCAGGCAAATTCTGACTGAAATAAATGTGAAATGATTTCAACATGTATACAAGAAAATACCACCTGTTCATATTTGACATTATTTCCTTGTTTCATATGAAGAGGAATACACAAAGAATTTCAAATAAATCTCTCCTTGATAATAAATTTAAGTTACTCACTGGTCATGTTGATGGACACAGGAATAAACAGAATTTAGAGCAGTCCAACAACATATTTAAGTAATTAGGTGCAATGAATCAATTCAATAATACTCTAAAAATACAAGATCTATGTAGTAAAAATTTCTCTTGTTAACCTGGGCAATTTTCAGTGAATACATATTTAACAGAAGAGCACATATTGATTTGATATGCTTCTCAAGTTACAAGCAGATAAAATGAACAATTTGTTTAATTGCTAAATGAAGTAAAGCCTGCAATGTGTGGGCCAATTGTCTGATCACCTGGGAGCCATTGCTGTGTCTCGTTTGCCTGGAGCCTGACAGGGCTGTACCTGCTTGTTTTACAGCATTACATCTGAGTCCCACATCCAAGGAAAGAGGTACAGAAGGAAGCACTTCTTTGATATTGAAAATATCCCCAGTTTTCTCCAGGCCGATATAAAAGCAAACCACAGAAATAAAAAGTACTCCAATAGGGTGGTTTATCTGAAAGCAGACTGTGCATTCAAACAAGAATAATATAATGAAAGGCACGCAGGGTTTTCTTCTTAGTTGAAAGCAGCAAGGTAGGGATCTGCAGCTGATTTAACACAGCAGGTCAATAAAAAGTCAAATGAATTTGAGATGTTTTGAGCATTATAAACAACAGAACTGTCTGTGGAACTATCAGCCTCATACAGGGCAAAATGTCATCCCTGAATATGCCATTGATGGCTGCAGGAAATAAATATAATTTTTAAGATTTAAATGAAAAGATGCCTGGAAATGGAGCTAAATACGTTCCGGTACTCAACAGAAGAAAAGTGCAGAAGCTTTGGCTGGAATGAGTTATGAAGTGTATAAAAACCCCTGAAAATAAACAGTTAAAGGTATACAGAAACCAACTGTATCACCAACACAGATCTCAAACTTCAGGGTCACTTCAAGCATCCCTTTAGTGGGCTTTGGTTTCAACATTCCTGTATCTATCTTCTGTCAGAGAACTGCATGTGGTTCATTTTTTCTAGGCTGCTGTGCCTGATCTTTTCACTTTATTTCATAGTCTAAGATACAGTTCATAATTTTAATAACTATCCTTGTTTAATCACAACAGCTGTCAAATTACTATTGAAAAAAAGGCTAGGAAAGAAGAATAAAGTCATCTACATCCTTAGGTGTGACTCCTCCAGGGAAAAATGATTTCTGAGCATTCTGTGGGTAGATTTTGTAACTTTCTGTTTGGTTTTATTCTTGTGAGTCACAGTATAGTAAAAGTTTCTGGCAAGACACAAAGAGCAGAATCCAGTCATTTTCTTTTTGCCAAAGACTGCTTTGCTCAAGTAGCAAGAAGGAAGCAGAGTATAAAAAAAAATAATCTGTAGATTGTGGAAATGATTGATGACAAGTGTGCAGAGCGCAGAAACGCCTTTATTCAGCAGGGTGCCACACTCCAAAATTCCCCTTGCTGTTGAATAACAGCTCATGGCTGCCACAAGAAAGCCCCTCCCTGCTGGGAAATTTTGAAGCCAGGCAGAAAAGTTCTGTGTCTCTCTACAGAGAAAATTTATATCTGAAATGACAGCTATGACTACACCTTTGAGATAGCTTTCAGGGAAGGAAATAGAGTGCACCTGGGTGTCAGTGCATGAAATAGCATGAGAAATGGACAGTTGTTAATACAAGGTCCTAAATACTTTAATGGGAAGAAAAAAATTACCATCCATGGATACTTGTTTCACTTTATTAGAAGCTTTATTGCTTCAAGGACAGAGGGAAGCTCCCAATACAATATGTTTCAAAAGTGCTTCTCATTGTTCAGCAAATCTATACCCAAACAGAAAGGAAACTGCTTTGCTGCTGAGTTAGATGGTTGTCATTTTCATCATCTTCTAAATCTACAAATAGGTCCAGGGTAGGAGCTGCAGGAGCAGCTCCTTGCATGCAGGATGGCCTTTTGATTATGTTTCACTCTAAAAAGACATTTCCTACATGAGTTTTAAACTGACGTGACAATTATTTTGGCTAAACTAGATGTGAAATGTTAGTTCAACAAGGAACTCTCGTTTTAGCCTGCCT
This sequence comes from Cephalopterus ornatus, assembly GCA_013396775.1. Lineage (NCBI taxonomy): Eukaryota > Metazoa > Chordata > Aves > Passeriformes > Cotingidae > Cephalopterus > Cephalopterus ornatus. The sequence continues at coordinate 99,296 of VZRE01011175.1, read as the reverse complement.
CAGAACTTCCATAAAGAGGAAAAAGAACCCAGTGCTGGAGAAAGACACCTTTATAAAAGTGCGTGGATAATAAAAATCCATGGCTGGCTTAAAGAAAAAGACGTAATTAAAGGAAGAAGAAAATGCAAAACTGGTTCAGATGGAAGACTTCAAAAGGTACATTCTGAGGAATGTGTTCTGCCACGTAAGTTTGAGAATGCACAAAATTCATCAAACGCCTATAAAAATCTTCAGTGAATTATAAGAAACTATCAGATGGAAAAAGGCTAAATAAGAAAAGGTCTGAGCTGCTCAAGAGCATAATGACTTCAAAGGAAGGAAGAGCTGAATTTAAGGTGGAATTTTAAAATGAAACTTAATTTCTGAAGACAAGAAGATGGACTTTCATTCAAAATTAGAAGAAAAAAAAATAATAAAGGAAATACATTACTGTGCTCAGAACTTGAGAGGCAAAACTAAAATAGACCACAGCTTACGCAGGCAGACATGAAGAAAGGAAATTATTCTCCATGCCAGATGGCCAAATAAGAGGTCTATACCTCCTTACATCCTGGAGACGAGATCTAAAATATGATTCGGCCTTGTATCGTCTATCATGAGCAAAGTCAGACAGCACAGGGCCTGCTGCCTTGCAGTGACTCAGAGTGCTGTGGTGCAGCTCTGTACAGAAGGTGGTTTTTAGCAAACTTCCCTGAACTAGTCCAAATGCTCTTGGCAAATAGCAGAGGGGCAGGAATGGCCACTGCTGGGCACCGCTCTGAACACACCAGCCTCGTGCTCGGGCTTGCTGTTCATTAACGTTGTTTTCCATGGAGCAATTCTCTATAGGTGCATCACTAACATTATTTTTACTACTATTTTGGTGTGGTAGAAGTTTCTTTGGAGCTGGAGCGCTGTCAGTCCTGCTGGAGCAGTGCCGGTGATCTGCGAGGCAAGTGATTCAGCCTGTCAGTTTACTGAACAGATTCAGCAAGAAGGAATGCATCAAAAGCTGTGCTCCGGCACTGCCAGCTTCTCAACGCTTTATTTCTGACCCAGATGATTCATTTTGTCTTGCAATGGCATCCCCTGGAAAGCAGTGGGGTACGGATAAGGCTCAAGAGGAAACTCGTGCATTTCCCTTTGTGTATCTCTCAGGATCAGGAGCTTCCCTACTTTCCAGCAGCATGATAGATGGCTTTCTCCCAAATGTGCATCAGATAAAAGTATAAAGGTTACTCTTTGATGTGACTTCACAACAGCAATAGGAAAGAAGATAACACTGAGGACATACACCTTCTAGCTATTTCCAACTACAGTCCCGCGCTTAGTAATAACAGCCCACTTCCCTTAACCACATGAATGCCCTGTATCGGTCTCTTAGTTATCCACTTTGCTTAGAAAACAAAAAAAGCCTCCATGAACCATGAGGATTTCAAACAACACAACAAAATACAAAAGTACAAAATAAGATAAAGGTACACAGACAATGCTGGAAAATTTTAGTCTGAAAAGCAAATCCTATACAGTGCTTTATATGAGAAATACAGATTAATTAATCTGTTTGCATCTAAATGACAGCCCACTTTGAACTCAATGTATTAGGTTTTTCAAATATTACACACAATACCAGAGAGGTTATTTACCTATATTTGTCACGTATGTTGTTTTATATTGTAAACATTTTGAGAAGAAAGTTTATGAATGGAAAATATCCCTTAAATCACTGTTCAAAAAATCATGGCAATAATTTCTTGAGTGTTATACCTCTGTTTTGTGTGGTCATTTGATATTTTCACACATAATGACAGAGATGTTAAGTGTCTGCACACTTCTGCAATCTCTTTCACCATTTCATTATCAATCCTCTTATCTCCTACTGCTGTTGAATGCAGTTGCTGTTACAGCCCAATACGCACAAATGTGAAATCTGTCCAAGAGGGACAATCCAATCTCTGCCTTACTCTGTGGTTTGGTTGCCTGTCTGCAGCCCTGAGCACCCTGCAGGGTTATTCTTCTGCTCCAGTTACTGGGGAAAGCTCTGCAGAAAAGGTGAGTCTTGCACACCAACCTGATTTTGACAGGGCTTTTACTTCTCATTTTTTTTCAGTCTTCCTTGAGAGGGGGGATCCTGAACCTCAACGTTAATGGTATCACCGGATGGCTCTACCACAGTAATTCACTGTAACACGATTTCTGCCATGTCTGGTAGCCTCATTAGGAACTGAAAACCAATTTTGCATTTATATTTTGTCGCTCACTGAGAGCCAGTTCTTTCACAAGTTACACACTCCAAGTCATCTGACATCTGACAGATTTCCCAAATGCAAATGAGGACATAATTCTGCCTTTTCTTTTTAATACAATATATTGGTAGCTTCAGAAAACTAAGCTTTCAGATTAGAACCTCAACATCACAGTGTGAATTGAATTTATGCGAAGGTTGGTATGTTCCAGTCGGAGAGAAATCACTGCATTGCATTGTGCTAGTGAAAAGGCAATGCCTAGGCAGAAATATATTTCAACTTTATGTATTTAACCAAAAATGAAACTCCAAAACCCAATTATTTTCTAACAGATTTACTACAGAGTCCTTTCTTTGTAGCATCAAGAGCAGAATCTTGCAGAAATGACAGGTACCTAAGGTCAAGGTAAATAAATTGTTCAAATGAAAGTGGAAAGAACTGAGAGAAGCTCCAAGGCAAACAAGTTTACTTTAGAAACTATTTCCACAGGCTTACAGATGGATTTGAGCTATTAAAACCAATATAAAATTTTAAAGAGACTGAAATGAAAACTGTGAGTTTTCTCTGATTGTTTTATCTTTAAACCAAAGTCACAAATCATACACTGCAGTCCTGAGCCACAGAAACCAACAGCAGAATTCTGAAGAAATTTAAAAGGTCAGGATTTCAGTTTGGATTACTCACTGAAAGTCAGTTAAAAAGAATGAAAAGGGTAGGTACTATGAAACTCACAGGGAAAAGTAATTTATGCAGTACTACTGAATATTTGCATCTCTCTTCTTATATACAATGGGAGTTTATTGAAGGCTTTTTATAGTGTCAAATTCCAGTACTTACAAATTTACTTTCTTCTTCTATTTTAAGTTCAAGCCTGTTTAGATCTTGAGGCTTTCATCCAGTTTTCCACAAGATTTTGGTGTCTTTCAAATGCAAATCTGATTCAAATTAATCACAAGTCAGCATCATTTATTTTGTCAATTGATGCCCACTACTCAATGTACTGCTGAAGGAAGAGAACAAAACAGCTGCAGGGATGAGAATCAAAGCACTTTATCAACCCCTGAATTGTTGTCAAGTTAGAATTGTTCATGTATTTTTTCTTATAGATCTTTTTCATCTGTTTTCTTTTTTTGCCTTTTTTTTCCCCCCATTTAGGTATTTAAGGAGTTATATTGCACATTAACAATAGTTAATTGCTGTCAGCCATGTTGTGTTGCATGCTAGAGAAAATATCAGAACTCATGTCTCAGTGTTCCTATATTTTTTAGTGTGTAAGAAGCAAATCAAGATATATGGTAGTGCACATACCTGAAAACACTATGTTGGTACCAATACAAATATTGTGGCCATGCACTTAATATTAGGAACTTCTCCTTGATTTGAATCTCACTTCACACCACTAACACCAGTGTAACAGGTAGTTCATCATTAACCATAACGATGCAATATTTCCAACTTCCGTTCGTTTCATTAAGAATGGTTTCGTGCAACTACAATATTGCAAATAAATACTAACATAGGTGAGTGGGATAAGAGGAAAATGTTTGACACAGTTTTAAGCACATACAGTCAAGGAAAAAATCTCAAACCCGACAAGAGCTCTGTGTCCTTATTCACAGAGTTTAAAAAGACAATGATCTCTGTGGGCTCACTGTATCAAGCTGTGTTGGCTTGCTCGAGCGCTCACCCAGCCACAACCCAGAGAAATCCCACCTCTTGTCTCCGTCTCTGATTCCTATCCAAGCGGGAGAGAGGGCTTGGTCTCAGGAAGATGAGTTCACCTGCTTCCTTGCTTTATATTTTCACAGGCATCAGCTAAGGCTCCCAAATGTACATTTATTTCACTTTTCTTCCCCCCCCTTCAAATACACAACTCTATACAAGTGGCAGCAAAAGACACCTTTGTCTACAGCCTGAGCAGACAGACTTGTAAGCAAACAGATACTCAGAAACTGAAGCCATTTCCCTCTCTAATGAAAATTCAAGACACCAGACATGGATGGAAATGTTCCAGCTCACCTGGGAGAGCAGAGCCCCTGAGATGCCCAAGAGCTGCACGGAACACCAAGCACAGGCAAGTGCAGGTAGGAAAGAAAGTGAGCACAGCCATAGGAAGCAGCCAGTGTGTCAGATCAGACATTCTCCTTATTGCAAAATATAACAGGGTACTACAGGCAGGGATCCTGCAAGACGGATTAATCATTCCGTCTGGAACAACTCTTACGACCGTTCCCAAACAGCAGCTTTCCATGAAGCAGCCCAAGCAGGTAGCAAGGCGTGGGCCCCAATCCCAGTGAATGGCAGAGGAATGTCAAAGAGTGTCCTTCCAATTACAAGCTGGCCACAGCAGGGCTGCTATATGTGAAAATATCACCAACACAGGTACACTAAATGGAGTTGGCCTCCAGAAAGAAAAATGCTTTTTGTTCAGCTGCATTATCACTCACAGAGTAATAAGGAAAATCAAATTCCATTCCGATTCATTTGGCACTCGTTCCTGTCTGAATTTGTATACCCTAAGTGGTCTCTACACTCTTCTGTTATCTCCGTCACTGCAATTTCAGACTGTTTAAGCATTCTCTGAACTTTTAATGCCATGAAGTTGTCTACCTTAAGCCAAATTGCTGAAAGCCCTGAACAACTGGCAACCCCTTAGAAAGGCTTCAGAATGCCCATGATATTATAAAATCACCATGGCCTCTCTTTGGAAAGGCAGGCTTGCTTGGAACTGTATCCATACTTAATACTTCACCTGAATGCTGAGTGAAGTGTTAGGAAGGATTATAGTTTTAATTAATAGAAGGTACAGATACAGATCTAAACGGTTGGTCATCAAGCTGCACTCTGAAGAAATATGCATTAAAAAGTTTTACTGGATATAAATTGCTTTTGATTTGTTTGTAATATATTATCACAGATTTATATCCCACTGAATACTTTGATTTTTTTAAGGTGTAAATTAGTGAGTTTACAGTGAAAGGTCCAAATATGAATAGGTGGGTGTGGTGAATTCCACACCAACATATAACCAAATAGACAGGGTGTAGTGGAAGTTAGATGAAGTCAATTTATATCTTTCACATAAGTTCAATAATTTTATTTTATAGCTATTGAGTATATGATGTTTAATTTCAGTCATTAAAAAAATGGGTGAAAAGTGATTGAAGAAATTATATAGGTAAAATGTAGTTAAATATGTGCAGAAAATTATAATGGTTGAAAGATGAGTGTAGTCCCCACAAAATCTGACTGCAATAAATGGCTGGTGAGGCCAGAGCTGTGAGGGAGGCAAGGGCTCCCTGCTGACCAAACGGGTGCTGCTCACAGTCATGACATTTATCTGATTGTCTGTAAGAGAGCTCCACACAAGCCTGGCACCACAGGACTGAGCAATACAAAACCAAGGGCCACAGCAATGTACCAAAGCCTCAGAGAGTGATCCTCTCCTGAAAAATCCATATACATCAGTAAGCTGCGGTTCTTCAGTGAAATCAAGAGCTCCGTTACCCCCTGGCCCTACTACACCCCCCCTACATGGGATTGAAACATCCCACCTTTGTGAACAGCAGTCAATATGGATTTAAACTCGATATTTTGAATTCAACTAAATATAGATGAGACATTTACAGTTAATACACTCTTTATTTCTGAAGAAGAGCTTCAGAGATGGCCTCTCTCTGGTCTTCTCTTCATGTCCTCTCTAACTGCTACATCCTGAATCCTGGTATTAAGATCTTTAAACTACCTCAGAATGAAGACTCCTAATCCTAGACCTTGTGTACCATGGATGCTATTTTTCTACTTATGGGACTGTTGGAGATGTAGGGTTCTGTAGAAAATATGTCACCCATTGAAAAAAGGTGGAGAAGAAAACTAAACTTTGAAGCATGCTTTTCAAAATCAAAGCTTCATAAAATTTTGTACTACACGTAAACTAATCACCATTCTTTCACTTCCTTCGTAAGTATAAAGTAATCCTTCCATAAACTGCCTCCTGTTTACACTGGTCAAAAGATCAAAGGCATGTCAGTGAGGCTGCAGTATGCTTTCTGGCTTATGAATCTGAAAACAAAGATTCCTCTACTAAAAATTTGTGTGTTCATCCATCCGCTAAAAAGTCACACACACTTACTTTTGATCACTATAAAGCACAATATTCCCAATAGAATAACAGTCTGTAAAATAACATGAAGCAGTTGTTAAGGTACTAGATGAAGCAGAACTCCTCACCCTGAAAAATTTTAACAGAAACCTTTTATAAGGTTTTATAAGGTTCTACTTTTATAAAAAATGGAGACCCTCGCTGCTTCATACTGTTCTGTGGGAATAATCGGTGTTGTGTGTCCTCTGTCATGGGCAGTGCTATCAGTTCATCGTCACATAGCCGAGGGTCTCCCTCCGTGTCAGCACAGAGCTTCTCTGTGGGAAGGACACGACATGGCAAGGGAAGCGAAACACCTCAGCCCCTGCTAACCACAGAGCTGCTTCGCCCACTTGCTACAGTCAAATGCAACAAGCAATTTTTCCACAATGAGACCCCTTCAGACCAAAAGAGCTCAGCATTTTCATTCTCGCACCTCATGACTTTGTGCTGAACTGTCACAGCAGCACAAAGCCAGGTTATCAAAGCAAAACCCTACAAATGGGACCTACCGGCTCCTGAGAAACAGCCTGAACAGCCTTAGAGAAACCAACACTTTGTGACATGAGTGTTTGCACAACAAAGATTTCTTTCTTGCTGTATATCTTTAATTCGTATTACAGCACTCAGAGAAGAAAGCCTGATCTTTGTTCATGAATGCTCAGCACCCATCATTTACACCAGTATCAACTTCAAACAGTAAAACAGCAAACAACAAAAAAATATTTTTTTCAAATATATTAAGCAATATTACATTTTTAATTGTCATCACTCTATTTAATCTCTTAAGCTTTAAAGCTGGAGGATATCAACACCTTTATGGATACACAGGCATCTACAATCTATATGCAAGTAACTGTAAAAAAAAAAAGGCACTAAGCAAAAGTTGAACAATATAGTAACTGAAAGACAGATTGTTGCAACTCATTTTTTGAAGGTGGGGAAAGCACAGTGAGGAGGCAAAGTGCTATTTTAGATTAGAACTATGTTTTTTAAAAAGCCTTGATTTTAAACTTGCATTGTACGTGACATTGCAGGGAACTTGACGTTCAATACAGGAAAATGCATGCACATGGGAGCATTTTCTTAATTGGACTCTTGAGCTGAAAACTCGGATGTATTTCTAGTAGATGAAATGCTTCATATTAAATGTCAAGATGTATTGAAGAAGTGATACTTAAAATGAACTGAAGAAAGAAATAAAACGGAAGAAATTTAAGACAGCGTTTATTAGCTGAAGATATTCTATGCATAGAGCAATTCACATTTTCAAACTCATTTCTGCCTATCTGGGATAATGATCGGGTGCCAGGAGTCAGGAATACAGTGCAAAACCAGTATCAGAGGGGAGAAGGAAACTTCTATGGCAATAACTAGAAAAAACATAACACATAACAGCTCAGAGACCACTGTCTTCAGCAGGTCTAATTAACACTCCATTTCTGTTCTATAAATGCAAGCTAAGGAACCATTTTTTCTGAAAATATATCCCTAGAGCCTTATTCAAGTTTGCAGACAATGTCTGGCCCAAGAAGACAACCTGAGAAACCACAGGCAAATTTTCCCTCTTGGCCTGTGCCCCCAGCTGCCTGCCTCCACCCACTGCAGGACCTTTAGGTCCAGCTTGGTGTGCAGATTTAGGCCTGTTCAGTGCCCAGCCTTTCCCTTTGGCTTCCCTCCATAAGGGTGCCTTCTTCCCTACCACTTGATGGCTTCTAGCTCCTCTCACCCTCTGCAGAACTCTGCACTTCCAGTCTTACTAAGAGCCTTCACTTTCTATGGTGATCCTGGAAGGTCAGGCATTCTGACCTCACTTTTACATTTTTTTAAAACATCTTGAAAAATTTCCATCTGTTCAGCGTACCATTAATCTCTTGCTCCAAATCTCTTTCACTCTTTGAATTATTTCCTTTTGCTCATCACCTATTTCAATTCAGCTTCACCAGCTTTCTCTTTTCACCCTGTCAGACACTTCTCACATCCATCCTTCACAATCCTCCCTCCCTTTGTAAAATGATACAGTTTGTCCTATCACCTCTGACAACCCGTCCTTTCTGTTATTGACATCATGGCACCATCGCATCCTGAGATCCAATTCTCCTCCTGCTCCTCCTCTCATGCTGCTGAAGCATGCGTGAGAAAGGGCTCTGATTTGCCTGGCTTCCTGTGCTTCACATTGATTCTCCCCTTCCTCATCTTTGCCCTTTATCTTTGAGAACACCCCAGATTGATCCTTCTGCTGTCAGCCTTCATTACCACTCCAGCTCCCTCTTACCTGCCACCACACACATGCTCCCCTGCTCAGAGTCTTACTAGCAATTAATCTGAAAAACTAACACTCTTCTCTGCACAACTTTCTCGATCAGTGAACTCCCTTATGAGTCTAGAACTGACTTTTAATGCCAATTTGGAAAAAAAAATCCTCAAATTTATGATTTATTCACATAGCCTAAATTTGTTTTTAACTTTAATGCTGTTTTTATATCTGGCCATCAGAACTGAAGTAGCTAAATAGGTATAGCTGCTTTTTGCTAGTCCCTGATTTATTTTTTTTCTTCCTACTTTCAGTATCTAGCATTCTGAGGGCTGCAATTTGTCTTCTTCTCAACTAAGCAGTGTTTGGAAAGTCAAGGAAAGTCAAAACTAGAACTCCTACTGTTACTAAACATAAGACTTAGATACTACCACAGATTTACACTCCTATTGCTGGAAATGACAAAGCGCAGAAAAAGGAATAAGGAGAATAAGGAATAAAGTAAGCAAAGAAATGCAAGGCAAATTGTAGGCTGCACCAAGACGAAGCGTGGCTTTGGAACTAGGGAACTCACAATCCCCCCATCTGCACTGACAGTCTTCCAGTTTTTCCTCGAGGTTGCAGCACGGCCTCAAGGTTTTACCTATCCCTGGGTTCTGGGGAAAGCTGCTCCCAAATGCCTCTCTTCCATTTTCATTCTCCATTACCAGCATACCATGCTGCAAAGATGAGGATGCAAACAGACAAGCTCAGCAGTAGGAAAATCACACTCGAACTTCCAGACAGATCAGGTGATTTTTATATGGAAAAAAGAAGCCACAAAGTTGATTTATATTAATAGATGTCCATCCCAACCAGATGGCATGTTGCTACTGACCACATGCTGATCAATGAGGATAGTTGCCATTATTTATACCAAACACAGGTGTATATTAATGATGTATTTGCTTGAAGGAAAAAGCACAAGAAGATACCCAGCACAACAAAATTTTCAGTTCAATGTTTTATCTTCAAGACAAATCGAAATTCTTTTGCTAGATGTGAAACTGGCTTGTACACAGGAAGACATGAAAATTTCTAGCAAATGTCAGCAGAGACATAACACGTACATAATTGTAACATGAACAGGCAATCTGCTTGGCATTAACTTCACTAAGTCACTTCTGGGTCAGTTTTGCTGTAGAATAACAATATCAAAAAGGATCTGCTCTCAATATGAATATTTACTCACTTACCAAACTCTCCCTCAACTACAAGCTTAAAAAAAGGTTAAGGAATTTGGAAAAGACTAGGGAAAATAGCTGGTTTTGTAAAACCAAGTGACAGACAGTGACAAGAAAATAGAAGTGTTCTCATTTTTCAGGACAATCAGATCAAAGTCAATCCGAAAATGAAAGAATTATATCTGAAATACTAATCAGCCAAGAGCATGTAGCACCTTAGTTAAATAATTGAATTTGGAGTGGAACAGCTTTTACCAGTGCCAGAGCAGACTGCAACTACCAAGCATCATTGGTCTTGGGAGAAGTTCTCCACAGCTGGCAGCTCCAACCTCGATGGAACCCAGCCCCTCCACAGGCAAGACCTGAGGTACAGTTCTGAATTCAGCTGGGGTCGCACCCAACTCTGCTGTAAAATGCACTTTTAGATTTCTCTCACTTCATATAAATATCCTGCTTTAAAACTCCTTTTGTTTTTTTAAGTCAATATAGTTTATAACTCTTTCCAGAAGAAATTTTTTTCTAACCTTCAATAAATATTGGCCTTTTTTTTTATTCTAAGCTTAACAATGTTTAAATCAGAAATAATTAAAAACCTGATATATGAACATGAAATTTTAATTGTAGTAACATTTCATGTCTAAGCAGATTATTTCCCCAAAGCCACCTCATGTAAGTATAAAATCTGCTCATATTTCATAATCTTAAAAAAAAAAAAAGTTTTTTTTTTAATCTGTACTTTAAGTGGAAAGTTAAACATAATCACTCTAAACCCATGGCAAGCCACTCTTTGCCCATAGGGTTACACATTTGATGAAGCACTTTTTTCCAGCTCCATCATCAGCTTGTTGTGCATCAGTAACCATGCTTATGCCATTTGTATGTGTAGGCAGTATGCGAGCTGTCATTACAATTGCGCTTTTCAGAGAGAGGCACAGCAATTATTTGCATTTTTGCTTGCAAGACTAAACAGGTAGGGAAGTCTGCCTTTGGAAAGTGCATGGGAGGAGAGTCTGAGTCTCGCTGTTTAGAGGGGGAGCAGAGGTGAGGGCGGATCTGACCTCTGGGAAGGTCCATGCAGAGTGGTGGCATTCTGCAGACACAACCCAAAACACCCATCCAGTTGCCCCAGTCCTCAGGGAGATCTGAGCCTGGCTGCTGACTGCCTGTGGTTCGGAGGGGTGAGATAAATAGTGCCTTCAGCCAACAAAACACTGGCAATTTTGGAGGCTGAGGATATTGGCATCATACGGATTTCCCAACTTTGATGCGGAGACTTTGTTTGGCTGTTTCTTCAAAAGCAAAAGGCTCACAGTCCTTTTCCTCTTTTCTGGGACTGCCTTGCACATGGCTCAGCCTTTGGTGATAGCAAAACCTAATTAGCTCCTTCTGCAACACTTTATAATTGAGATCTTTTCTGAGCTGATCCTTGAGACTGCCCAATCATATTTCATTCCTATTTATCAGTAACATGTTTGCTAATGCATTACATGGCACCATTAGCATCCATATACTCTGAGATTAGTCAGCGTTTCCATTAGGGAATTATAACTCATCCTTACAATTTGATTCCAGACAGAATTGTAGCTTTCAGCATCAGAGCCCAGAGTGATTTAAATAATGGAATTGGGCTATAAAATCTGTTTAGTTTCCAGTTTATATTTTATATTTCAAACAAAATGCAAAAATATAGAAAGATTTAAAATTGGTCTGTTGCAAAGCACACATTTAGGATGCAGTTTTACTGATATCAAAGACTGCTGCTTTTGTGCATTTATCTTTTTTAAATAATGGTATTTTTATGCTGAGTATTCTACAAATACTTTTCTCAAAATGAAATTTCACAAGAATACTTACAATATAAATTTGCACATCCATCTATCACTGTACAGATAACTAATACCATTACATGGGTAGTTGATAAAAGAATATTTTGAACCTATAATAGCTGTGAAATTCTGAAGAATGTATACAGAGCTCTGATATTTTTCAGTCGACAGAACTACACCATCACATTGTATCAAAGACAGCATTTTACATTCAAGAAACAGCTTTCTGCAGAAGAAAGATGAGTGTGCCAGGAAACTCATTTAATAAATGAACGGCAATCTTTGACTGAGGTTTTCCAAATTGTATGCTTAAATACAGGCTCTAAGTGCCCAGAAATACATCATTCTTTCTACACAAGATGGGAAAGACATGATGTTTGAAGTCACGGGGAGAATTTCAGATGTTTCAGCTACTCTTTTCAGTAAATGCTGGTATCCAGGGATAAACTCTCCTTTGATTTATAATTAACTCTGATTCTATGACCTACTTAAAACAAGGTACGTAACATACACCTTCCCTGTTGCATTTATTCCTTTTATTCTGGTTTCAATCAAGTTTTATAAAACCGATGCAATATTGGTTTATTGCATCACTGAGCTCAAATAATTTCATATATGTATCACAGAATCACAGAATGTCAAAGGGCCTCCAGAGGTCATTTAGTCCAACCTCATGTTCCAAGTAGGGCCACTCAGATCAGCTTGCTCAGGGATACATCTGGTAAGGCACTGAAACCCTCAAGGGTTCAATTCACCACCACCTCTCTGGAAAGCTTCTTCCAGTACATGGTCACCCTGATAGTGAAAATATTTTTTCTTAAATCTAATCAGAATTTCCCACCTCCATTGCTGCTTTTTCCTACCCCTGAGCATTTCTGGGAAGAGCTTGCCTCTGTGTTCTCTAGACTGTCCTGTTAGGCAGCTGAAGACAGCAATGTGTCCTCCCTTACATTATATTCTAAAGGCTGACCAGGGTTCTCCTTGAGCATCACATCTTTCAGATCCCTACTACATCAATAACCCTCAGCTAGATTCCCTCAGTTACATCGAAGTCCTACTTGCACTGGGCAGTCCAAAGTAGGACACAGGCCAATGGAACTCCCAATGGGAATCATGTACTATATGTGAAAAAAAACCTACAGTGAATTTACTTTTCTTTTTACAGATCTACTGTATTTATAATGTATAATTCTAAATTTATGCTTATTTTTACAATGGTTATAGTTGGGTTTTTTTAAATAGAGTTCATATTATGAATTCAATAAATGCATCTCTTGATTAAAACAGTTAAATCTTTGCTAGATACACCCTCAAGAACACTAGCCAGCAAAATGATGACTGAGGTGTTTTCCAAGGGGAAGTACGTGTGGCACTTTTACAAAACAATTTTAATTTAGCATTAGAAACCCTTATGTTTTAACTTTAGAAAACAATACTAAAGAACTAATGTCCACTGAACTCAAGAGTAGAAAAATAAAATTAAATAGACACACATACAAAAAAAAAAAAGCTGCTAATGTTGCAGTTTGGAAAGTCACAACATTTAATTTGTTTACACTTCCAAAAAGCCCTTACATATTTGCCTTACAGAGCTAATCCTGTTATAAAATTTATTTATGAAGTTTCATAAGGAAGGTCAAGTTACAGGAGTCATACACAAACAACAAATTGCAGAGACAGAAATTATTGCCAAAGTACCACAATAATTATCACCGTCTGAACACAAAGATGACAATCACATTATGCTGTAGGGATTATTCTTCAACACAGGAAGAGAAAGTCCCCAAGACTATTATGACAAAGCAAAGGATGAGATGCAAACATGAAAAGATGTGTTAGTTCCATCTGACAAAAGCAGGAGACAGGATGCCAAGCACTGAAATAAATTGCCTAAGGCAACACATGAAGATACACGTGCTGAAACCAAATCTTCCAAAGCCCAGACTTACGTTTTACGGTAATTCAAGAGCTCTGGTTTCAGTTTCTGTGAATTAATCCACCTTCTGAATAGCCATAATTCTTTCTCCACTTAATTAAATGACAGAACTCAGACTTACCTGATACTACAGGGGCTGTACTCAGGAATGGGCAGGTCTCTCCTGTCCCCACACAACATGATAAACCCCAGCGGTGAGGTGGTCCCAGGAGAAGCTGGGGCGTGTTGGAAGGCTGCAACAGGTGAAGAAGGAGACGGCAGGGTGTTCCTAGGTCTGGGCACATGAACAGGCTGCTTCCTGGGGCTGAACCAACTGGGAGACTGAGAGCCACCCACACTCCAAACAACAAAGTGCTCCTCACTGTTACCTCAGCTCTGATGCCCTCTGCTCCATTCACTGCCTTTCCCTTATCCTGAGCCACCTCTGCAACAACTTTATCACCACAATACCAGGTGGTTTGTTTATTCTCTCTCCTAACCTTCCACCAAGTGAATACCCACTCAACCCATGTCCCTTCTCCGGAAAATGGTTTTGTTCCCTTCAAATGTCTTTCTAAATCTCTCTAGATCTGCTGTTAACTATGTGGCATATGCCCATTTATATAAACATACACACATGAAACCTATGGCATATATAGCAAGCAATATATTTGACACAGGAGAAAAGAAAGGCTATACAAATATTAATTTTAGCTTATGCTATTAAAAATAACCCCTCAAATATTCTACTATGGCATAACATTTTCAAACAAAAAACTCACAGATTTCCCTTTCAGTTTGTTCAAGGGTTTTTACGTGTTCCTTAATATACCTCTCCATATCCTAAAACTGAAAATCGATGAAGTAAAATCTGTTTGTATAAAATTACTGCCTTTTAATGTTTATAACTAGAAACATGCAAAATCTAAAAAAAAAAAAAAAAAAACAAAACCAAGGCAAAACCAAACCAAAACAAGCAAAGACACAAGGATTTTAAACAGAGTATGAAAATAAGGAGTTTATATTTGTACCTCAATGTCATATTACAGAAATCAGGTAGTTGTATATTTGTTTATGAAAACTTGGAGAGTCTGGTTCAAGGCCAAGTCCTCCCCAGAGTGTTAGAAAACGAATAGTTGCACAGCACAGAGAAAGTCTCCTGTCAATCTACGAACAAGTGAAACTATCCCAGTTGACACACACACAGTGACCACACATTCATCTACTCCATATCCAACACACAGAAGGAAGCCCTGCAGACCACCTCTGTAAAAAGTAAGTATGAAAGGAGAGAGAAAAAGAAAAGTTGCAATGAACAAAAGCAGCATGACGATACTAATTAGTGCATCTACTTTTCCACTACTGCACATGCTGTATAGCCAAGCTCAGACACAAAGACCGGTAAAGCATTTAATGGGGTTCCACTGGCTACAAATTTTCCCCCTATTCTGAAATGTCTTTAAAACTAAGACTGTTATTACATCTAAATGGTTGGAGTATTATCATTTGAGTATTATATTTAAGTCACAAAATCAGCCTTCACCTGCTGTCCCTGTCACAGCCTTGGTACCACGGACACAAACACAACTCTTACTCACTTCAGTAGCAGCAGTGATTGTTAAATACTGAAAGATACTATGTAATTGATTTTAAGCTGATCAAAGGAAGCATGAATTCATTCCCAGTTATATCTTCTGTTGATCTTTCCATTTTGCCAAGAATTTGAACACAAATGGAGAAATTATTTTCTCTACCCACATTTTATTTACTCTTCCCATATTTGTGGAAAAATAGGTACAATGTTTGCATTAGATATGTTATTTTCACTCATAAATGGATTTAATTTTACCAAATGCTTAGGTAAATTTTAAACCTGGAGGAGATTGCTGCCATTCAAAAACTGTATTATACAAGGCAACAATTTTTGTTATAATTCATTCAGTGACCTGAAACACTATCGCCTTTCAAAGAACTGATGCTGCAACAGAAACTGAAGCATCCAGTGGAATTGCAAACATGCTGTGATGGACAAAGCTGAGCAGGACACTGGGGAGAGAAAGAGCTGGCAAATAAAGACACCCTGGTTTCTCCCCAACCCTTCCCCAGTCCCTGCCCTTCCTGTCCCTGCAGTTTGTGGATGCAGCCCGTGAGAAGAGAGGCTCACAAGGAGCTGCTTGATGCCTGGCTCCGTGCCTGGGCACGCCATGGGCCTCAATCTTATTTTCTATTTGAGGAACATAGGTTGCCTCACCTTTGACAGTGTTAAACAGCCATCTCAGTCTTTTTAATTAACATTATGACAGCAGTAATCTAAAGCAACTTTGGACGCAAACAAAATTAAAAATTGGAAGAACTACCAGCAATTAACACATGAAGTAAAATGTATAAAAAAAATAAAACTGTGACTATATTAGCAAAGACATTTGCTTTTCTGTGTCTATGACAGATGTTTAAAGTAAATATACTACAGTAAACCAGTAATGGATATTGTAATTACTAGGTAAAAATTGCTTTATCAATTACATTTGCAGAAGTTTGAAGCATATGTATGTGATACATAGCAAGATATTGCTGATGCTGGAAGGAAAATAGATTCTTACAGAAGGTTCTAAGAGATTGAAGAGTAAGCACATCCAAATATGCTTTTCTTCCACCTACTAATGAAAATGAGACTTTTCAACTTGCAAACTAAATAACAGACAAATGCAATAATGACCAGAAAGATTCTGCTAGACAGTAGAGTTCTCTGCACTTCAGAGGCAAGGTGGACAAACCCCCAAACCCAAACCTGTTGGCTACAGTACTATATTGCTCACACTGAGGTTTTTCCATGGGACCACCAGGTACAAAAATGTCAGTTGCAAGATCCATGGCAAGACCAAATTTAAAATGTTCAGGGTTCAAGTGCCTTAGCTATTGCGAAATGCAAAAATATTCTGAAATCATTCAATGACAAATCGTGTCTTGAAAAAAAGACCCAAAAAATCCAAAGGTAAAAAGCCTTCCTGCCTATTTTGCTGGTCTAATTCCACGTGTAGCACAGGCTACTAACACTCCAGAGACCTACCACTGAATCGTAAGGTTCTTTTAGTGACTTCCCATGTGTGTTCTCCCTATTTATTACCACAGTTGCCCCCTTTCTCTAGAGGTAGTAAGAATTACTTACACAGGGAGAATTAATTACATATTAGCTGAAGACAGCCCAGAACATGCAAATCGGCATTAGGTAAGATTACATTAAAAATATTAGTTATAAATCATGTAGTAGTCTACAGAGCACTGAACAGTATTGAAACATGAGGCTATTTAGCATGTTGCCCTAGAGAAATAAAAGGGTTTGCTCAGACAAGCATGTGCCACCTTCATTCAGGCAAAACTCCTCAGTGAACTGAACACTCCAGAAGTATGAGGGTTTTTGGTCAGGAGGGACTGGTACAACAGGCCTGGACAGCCCAGGACAGCTAATTTACAACTTGGTGTACCTAATACAGAATTCAACAGACGAAGAACACCTGCGGTATTTTTAAATGGTTTCCTATGTTTGGCTCAACCAGTTTACAGTGAAGATAAAAGCGACAGAAATTATTAGTTTTGTTTGCATTCAAGTTGATAAACAAAAGTTATGTGTGTATTTGAATAAATCATAAATCATGAATTATGAAATTATACAACATTGGAATGATAAAAACCATTGATTTTTGTCTGTGCCTAAGGGCAGACAGAAAGAACAGAAGAATGAGATTTATAGCATATTCACTAGGAATACTTCAAAAACAATGTACATTTTTCCTGTGAGAGCAGATCAATACAGTAATTTTATTTTTAAGCTAAGACATGGGTACAGCTAGGACAGCCTTATCTTTTATCTGTCTGGTCTCACACATATGCAATGATATTCACATAATGTCTACACCAGCAAGATACAGCTTTTGAAAATATAACACTTCTCTGTGAGCTGCTGGCAGCAGAGATCACATTTCTGCACTACATCTTGCACTTAGCACAAGCATCCTGGGGCTAAGTGACATTTGCCTTCTTCACTCTACAAAAGAAAATGCTACTTTACTTCAAACAATTAACGACATGTTGTGAAGGGCTGATTGAAAAGCATACATTTCCAATTTTCTACGCAAGAAGGGTAAGTATTTATGAAAGAGTCTAAGGTCTTCCCTGGGATGAAAATACTCATCAAAGTCAGTGTGGTGGGGATTTTTGGTGTGGTTTTTTTAGTGGCTAATAAACAGGCCTGTAGGAGAGTCTGTCAGTAGGTCTGTCTGTGTCTCTGTGCCCAGTCCTGGAGAACATCCTCTCCCTCCTCCCCCTTAACATCACAGATACTCGACACCCCAGTCCAAAAGGGCACCCTTGGGATCCCTCCTTGGGATTTGCAGTCCTCTGATTACAGCAGGTTCCAATGGGGAAACATAGAGCACTAAGGTTAACACAGAGTGAGTTGGAGCTGCACACAGTCACTGTCTTGGGAGAGGCACGAGAAGAACACACCAACTTACCCGCCGGGCAGAACGATATGTCTCATCTTATTGATAATGCTCTTGCAGCCATCACAGCCTCAGGACAGGATTGAGTCCAAGTCTGCAGGGGGAGGGAATATCTTCTCTCAGATCAATAAATGCACCTAAAGAATAGACAGGCTGTCAGATACACAAGAATTTTTCAGCTTCTGTTAGATACCAAAATCATGGACTCAGAAGCAATACTATTCTGATGGAAATTTATAATCTCTCCTATCTTGGTCCTTCCCCCACAATGCCTTCAATGTTCCTTAGAAGATAACTCACCTGTTTTCTCTCCTGTACAAACAATTGCTTTCTCTGTAACTTCACTCTCCTTCCCTTTACCTTAATTACTCAGTTAGCAGCACCTGTTTTTGCTCGCTGACTGACTAACATATGCACTTAAACTCACACGCAATTTGTTTTCAACATCCATTTAGCTTTGAAGCTTGCTTCTACTCTTTCAGGAGAGTCTGGTGTGCCTGAAAGCTCATCTACTTTTTTCCAGGCATCCCGGACTCCAGCAGAGAAAACAGCTCTGGAGGTGCTTTTGCTGTTCACTCTTCACTGCTCAGTGAAGAAACTGTTTCCATGAGGCACAGATATGGTAAGGTTGCAGATGGTAAATGGAATTTTTGGGGTTGGGAAGTTACCAGGAAAGGGCCACATATTGCTTATCATTAATTAGCTGTTAAGGAATGTTTAGCAGTTACTAGAAATTCTTCTTTATAAATGTCCTTAGGCTCCTTAAATACAATTTATAAATAAAATAGCAATTAAACATATACACAGAGAGTTTGCCTGTAATGTCTTGGAAGTCAAAGTTGCTTGGTGGAGATAGAGAGTTTAATTGCTTGTCTTTAGCAAAAAAGGCAACATTTCTAAGTAAGTACTGTGATTCACCACCACCTTTAGTAATTACAGACCCATATCCAATAAAAAAAAAAAATTGAGTATAATTTACCATTAATGGACATAGAGACACAATCTGATTTTTTGTGCCAGTTCATAATCATCTGAACAAAATACAGAACACTGATAACAGCACTGAAAAAAATCACTAATTTCAGCAGGATAAATATTAGATCTTATTTTTATTTTAAATGGAATTTAATGTAAAAAGAGACTACTCTCTTTTGGAAGTCTGAGGACGGCAATTACAATCTTAAATATGTCACACTCTTCTTAGTTCTACAAAGTGAAACTTTTCAATAGAAGCACAGTCCTTACATAAGTTTTGATACTTCCCATGTAAAATGAAAGAAAAGATTTTGTGCAGTCACACAACAATAATCCTAGCAGATCCTAGGAGTTTTGAATTTCAGATTAAAACTAGATTCAGGTAATCACAGAACTTTCTCAGAATTATTAACACAATATTAATTCTTTCTTTGAAGAACAAATAATATTCTAACAAAATATTACCAAAAGCTTGAGTACCCTTGGTATAATTTCATATTGCTACAGCATTGTATTTTCTATATCGTTACATTATTCCATTACATACAACTGATCATACACAATATTGTAGTACTGGAACAGCTGGAGAGCCAAGGAATAAACTAATTCAAAGGAAAAGAAATTATAGTCTCAGGTCAAAGAAATGAAATTGTGCATCTCTGCTGAATCCTGCCCTGCCACTTCCCAGGAAAGGGACAGGATGAGCCTTAATGACAGCTCTCTGTGTTTAGGAGAAGAGCCTTTACAGACACATGGGGGGAAGGTGCTCACGTGGAAGAGGAGTTACAGACTTTGCTTTTTTGGAATGGAACAATCCATCAGCTCATGTTGAGTGTAAGTGGCCACCCAGTCAGAGCTTCACAAAGATTTCTAATGAACATGCTCAGGTAGCTGCATGCCCCAGCACAAAGGTACTACATTAGGACTCTGCTGGTGCCACTAAACAACATTTGCTTTTCAGAATACAGTAAAAACAGCTGCAGGGAAAAAGGAAACAACTCCATCCATTTCCTACTGTCTCTTTCCCTCTTTATGATCAGAGGTCCCAGATAATCTAACAAAGTGCAGAAAGTGGAGTGAAAAGCAAATTGAATCTTTGCTATAACTGTAGACATGACTGAAGTCAGCAGGACTATTCCAAAAAGGAACTAAGGTCCGCCTGTTCCAGTACAAGCATTTTATAAATGTGGATGGTAGATCATTATGCATTATGGTAGTAACAGCAATAAGAAATAATTTACAACTAGTGCCCTGTTTATGGCCTCATAATAATATGGCTTAAATGCTGCACAGACCTTGGACTGGCCCTCGAAGAAGAGTGAAAAGTTTTATTCTTTATGAACCTTGCATGATGGCTATTTTATCTGAATCAGCAAGCTATTTAAAGTATGGAATGAGGACGTTTTCCCTTGGTGTCTCTCCTTGCTGTATGACTAATGTGCCCTTTTGATTTCAGTTGTATGAAAATCCACTGGGAGGTTTAGGGTAGTTTTATTGCAGAAACCTATCAGATCTTATTGGCCTTCTAGGCTGATTAGTAGTAGGTTGTTTCTCACAGCTCTCCTCTGTTCTCTATCATTGTACCTCTCCTTGAGCTGCTCCAGTGAGTTTAACAATGCTAAATCTTGTTTTGCAGGAACATGTAGGTTGGTTTCTACAGCCTGATTTCTGTGTCACGAAGAATTACATAAGATGTCCTTAAAAGTGACAGAACTGGTTGCTGTAGATCTCTCTTTTGAGTTAATAAACTTCATTGATTTTTTTTTTCAAATACAAATATGCCATTACATTCAGAGTCAAAAGCATCTGGATATTACAAGCCTTCCATGGAAACAAATGTTCAGATTTTTGGATGTCTTCCAGTCACTTTCATATGCTAGACTGGTGGAAAGCAGGCTTGAAACTGGTGATAACTGCCAGGATTTTTCTCTTATATGGCTAGAATAAAATGTCTAAAACAGTTGTAAGGAACATGTGTGAAAGTTACAGATTTAAGTGATGTGTGTCTGTCCCATCATGAGCTTCAGAGAGGCACTTTGGTAGCAAATATTACCCAGAGGAACCTTCACCCTTTCCACTTGCTAACCAGACACTAGTATAATATTTTACATCACAATGATACAGTGTGAGACTCTGAAATTTTTCCACAGTTGCTTGCTCTTAGGGCCAAGGAAACAGGGCAAAGCTGAGGTCACCAATAAAGAGCTTCAGAGCCAGAGAGGGACTTGTGTGTGATACCTCACAGTAACCCACTACAATCTACATTTGAGCACACTTCAGAGCAGCCTGGTACTACAAAAAAACTTTGTTTGCTAATCCATATAATCTATCACAACGAAAGAATGAATTTCTCATTCTTCTGAATTCAAGGGGTAGGACATGTGGGGGGTAGAACTTCACAAAATCCAAGGTGTGAAGCTCCTTACTGTATAGTTAGAAACTTAATCAGAAATGTTATACTTACAGTGAGAAGCTTGAATGCAAATGGTCTGTTCTGTTCATTTGTATTATTAGCTAGATGGAAATCTTTAAGATAACTAATTTGCTTAAAATATAAAGGATGTCTAGCACTCCATGAAAGCAGCTCAAACTTGGCAGAGTTTTAGTGGAGGGGGGAAAAAAAGGATAAGGGAACTCAAAATATTCAAAATTAACTTTCTTTTTTAAATGAAAATTTGCTGTTTTCTTGTTTTGAAATAGCGTTTTGAGGCTACATTTAGCTACAATTATTTTAGAAAAAAAGGTTTAAGCAAAGAATATTTCATTTCAGATCAGGCCAATTTTTCACACTGTTTTTAAGCATTCAGCACCAATACAAATTACAGACTTTTTCCTCATGTTTAATTATTATGACCTGGCTTTGTTCAAAGGCATTGCTGTGTTGCACGTTCATTCACCATTATTTCTCACAGCCTTTCCTTCTAACAAGCCCTTGCTCAATTCATAAAGAGAACATAAACAATTAGCACAAGCAGTAATGTTCAGTAACACCTGAAATGTCTTCCAGTACCCCATATTAATTTAAAAGTAATAACAACGAGAATGTCAACGCATCTTAAAAAGAAGTTATTGCTACTCTCTATGTGCAGCAGTCTATGATTCATTGGTTGGCACAAAGAAAATCTTTTGCTGAAATACTAAGCAGGTTATAAAACACCATTTGTGCGTTACTTTCACAGTGGCTTTCATCTGTCATTATAAAACCATCCAATTAGGACAACAAAAAGGAGGGCTATATATTTTAAGTGCTGTTTCTTCCCAAATTAACTGCTTCACTTTGACACAGAACATTTTTGCCTTACAATTTTTCAGAAGCATTACATTTGATTTTTATGTCAAAGAATTGCACAACATATTTTATTTTTGTTTTAAATGGGAGCTGTGGGAAATCTGCCCTGATTTACTCAGAATTTGTACACTTGTGCTAGGATAATACAGAATTTTCAAGCAAGGGCAGCATTTCAATCTATATCAGCTACATCGGAAGGCTGAAGCAGAGCATGGTAGGTTCATTCCCACTGCAATGCCGAGCAGTTTGAATTCAAGCTTTTTATGGACTAGTGTTAGACTGTTCATTATCTTATTAGATTTTAAAAAGTACCACAAAAAAAGGAAAGCTTTGAGGTAAACATCAGCTTTTAAAGTGTCATTTACTTGTACACTTACAGCAGGTAGAATTGTACTTTATAATGACAGAAAGAGCAACAGATCTCCAAATCCACATGCAGGTTCTGGTTTGAGTTATAAATACATCCTCTCACTAAGCAAGTCAAGGCTTTTTTCAGCCCAGTGTAAAGGTGAACAGAGCATCACAGAACCAACCGTGCTTTTTCACTCAGGAGCCGCTTCACACATTTCTGAGATGTTTTGGTGTATTATTTGTCCTTTTGTTCTGATTTATATATATAAAAAAATTTTGGACATCTTCTCTTATGTTTTCCTATCTCATGCTTTTGCCAACTCTGCCAGGAAATGGATTTTTCTTGATAGTGCTTCAGGACTAGCTATGAATAAACCAAGACCTCTCTCCAATATTCCTTGAAGATGATCTCCTACTATAAAGTATTTCCTGTGGCACTGACAAAACATGTACATATTTAAAATACATAACATGTCCAATGAGCTAAGATAGATTTTTGTTGTAGCCACATATTTTGGCAGGATCCTGCTCCTCACATTACAACAACAGAATTTTTTCCAGTCCTCTTATCACTTCTTCTCCCTCTTATCTTAAGTCTCAACTTTAATTATCACAAAATAGAGGATAAAACTAAAAAATATTAGTAAATAAGGTCCAGAGTGAGGAGCACACATTCTTTTCACATGAGAAAAGTAGAAGAGAGTCAATTTAAGCCAAGATAGCAGCCAAGGTGCACCATAGCAACACAACATGAAAGAGCCAAATCATTCTAAAATGGCACAGCGCATCCTTCTACAGATCCCTGGACTTAATGTATAAACAGGCAAAACATTTTGCACTGTTTTCTCTGCTTAACATTACATTTAGTTCTTCTGCTCTTTCAAGTTTATAACTGTCCTAACCACCTGGTACATGGTATGAAACTGCTTTCCCTGGGAGAACACGGCTTAATTAGCCTCTACATGGTGTTTGTCCTGCTTGTTTCTGTGCCAGTTAGAGAAGGAAATCGTCTGACAGAAATGTCCCAAATGTGTTTCAGTTTAAATTCCGATTTGCCTCTCTCTTGCACACACACTTCATGAAGTGTCTCTCACTTGCACAAAGCCCTTCTGCTGCCAGTCTCGTTCACAGCAGAAGCAAGGGTAAACTGGAGATTTATTGAGTTGCCTGTGATGGCAAACTGCATGCACACACTTCTTTTTTCTCTTTTTCTTTCTTTATCCCTCATTACAGCTGTTGGGTCCCTTGATTTTTCTAAAAGAGTGCTTGTGCTTCAAAGTTAAAATTTTTCTGGCCACCTTGCCCATGAGCATTTCCAGGTAACAGAGCAATGTTTAAACCTCGGGAAGCTATGAAAAGCTATATTTAAAGGGTTTCTTCTGGACAGATAATAAATGAATTAAAATCAAACTAGCAGCAATATTTTTTTTGCCTTTGCATAATTTTGGGTCCTCTATTAATAATAAGAGAAAATTCTTAGAGAATAAAAGGCAAGTGTCAGTGGTGAATCCTCTGGGATTCAGGAACAGAAGAGTGGGTTCTTTCACTAATATCACCGATTTCTTTCAGGGAATGATTTTGCAATGTTTCTGTTGCTCTCCTGTCAGGATATTACATTGATAAAATGATAGAAGCTATCCCTTTTCCTTACTTTAAAACTCTTTGATCTGTCTATCTATAAAATAAATTCCTATATGACTTTCATTACTATTTGGAAACTAAAACTAACTAAGGAGTTTGAAGTGTCACAGAAGACACGGTATGTTAAAGTCCAATATACCCTCTAAAAAGTTCAGAATAAAGTACACATAAAAGGTTTGAGGCAATGGAATAATTTCAAAACACTTTTCAGAGTCAAAAGCAATTTAAAATGTTTATAGAACCTTTATATTTTTGCTGTGAGTGCTCCAATTTGGAGCTGAATGCTCACAGCTCAATCCAGGGCAAACTGAACTTATTTACAAATATAACCATCAAAAAGGAAAATAAAAAGAAAGGTCGGGAAAGCTAGCTGGGGAAGAATAACATGCCCCTCTCCAAAAAAATCCGTTTAGACTGAATAAAAAGCAGCAAAATTCCTGTGGTCAGCTATGGATATTTAGCTAAGAAAAAGTTAGAGCCTCTTGCAATGAAAACAGAAAAAACTGCAGCTATAAAAGCTCAGCAATAGCTGCATATTTAATTCCAGTCAGTAACATTTGCTTTGCAGAATGATTTCTCTTGTGCACCTGTCTACGTGCATTTTTTTTTCTATATTGCAACATGGCTTTGGCAAAACTTTTTGACGGGGGCAATTAATGTTTTGCAGATTGCTAAGGAGAAAGGAGGTGTCTGTCACACCTCTTCCCAGTCCACTTTCCTCTGCAGTCAGCAGGGCCCGTGTCAGCACAGGACTCAGACTATGTGCCAAGCCAGGCAGTAAGGGGAGGGTAAATCAAGCTGCTGCATCCAAGTCCTTAACCCACTTACCCAGCCCATCTCCCACCCACTCCATCCATCTGAAGTGTCCCGTTCTTCAATACCCTGACACTCGCAGCTGTCAATTTTGCAGTCCAAACACACCTTCGCGACCTCCTACAGCTCCATCCAGTCAATTTTATTGAATCTCCGTGGTAAGTGGCCACCCGGTTCACCTTTCTGGTCTCCCCAGCCAAAAAAGCTCCTGCCCATTGGAACAGTTACTACTGTGCCTCACCAGTCATTAATTTGGGTGTTCCTTCAGCAAATAAGCATTTGGTTTAAAACATAGATTTAAATTTGTTTGTAATTTATCAAAAAAGCAGCAATAGGTAACATATGCTGGTCTGACCCCACAAGAGTACCTTGGCAAACACAACCTGTGTTTTATTTTGTAGACAATCTATTACCCACAGGCAATATTATAAAATTAAAACCCTCAAATCATAAAAGGATTAACCTACTCTATAGTTACAAAAGAATCAGGCACACCTTAACCAACTACAGCTATGAAAGATGGCACTGATGATGTTCTCATTCATGCTGCCTATAGCACAAAAATAATAATAATTCTTTTTCCAGCCTTATTTCAGTGATGACCATGAGTGTGCAGAGCTCTAGCTCTTTTCCCCGAGGAAAGTTTGTTCTATCAGCAACAACCTCTCACAAAGTAAAAAAAAAAAAAGGAAGACACATTAGGATATTGTTTTAGAACGTGAGTAGGAAGGGATTAATGCAACCAACAGGAAAAAGCAAAGTTTCAGAAGGAATGTGTTCCTTCTGGCCTTACCTCCTCAACAGTCAAATCACCTACATCTCATATGATGGAGTCCTATTTTCGGGACTCTCATCAGGCATTCTCTTGGTTCGAGGGTGGATCTCACTCCCACCAGAAGCAGCACATTCACAATCCGTGTACGAGACACGCTTCACCTTTGCACTGCACCATCGTAACAATTCACTGAGAAATAATGGAAGCGCCACACACTGACATGTGGTTTATTTCTGTATTGTGCAATTCATTCCTGAGATTGTGTTTTGTTACCTAAGAAACAGTCACTGGGTAAAATTTGACTGATTATGTTGTCAGGTTGATTGTCAGTACCGTGGGTAGAGTTTCAGGGAGTATATGCACACGTGGGATTCAAAAAAATTAAAATAAACACTTGACAATTTTAGTTCTTTTTATTAGTACTATGAAAAAAAGCATATGAAAATTGGGAGAAATTACACTTTCTAGAAGTTTATTAGGATCTGTATTACATACTGAGGTTAATTTAGCCAAAGGAAAAAAAAGAGAATAGGCCTTCAGGCAGAAAAGAATGGTATTTTTAGAAAACTGTATTGGAAGGTTAATAACACAGTAACTTTATAAACTCTGCAAGATTATTATAAGTACTGAACTTATTTTCAAATAACAGCAGTGCTCAATGCTTTCATTTTTCATTGCCTTACACAAAACATTGAAGCACAGCAGCCTTATTTAGTGAATTTCCAGTGTCAGAATCTCTACACGCCTGATTATTTGGGCACTGGAGATATGTGCAATTTTACTTGCAGTCCACATTATTTAGATTGAAGGAACTGGCTAAACAAGAAAACAAATAGCTGGTTGAGAGATGAAAATCTTCTTCTTAACCACTTGCAGTACAGATTTTCAATGACCACTCCCCTATCGCTCAGGTAAGGAAAGAAGCAGTCACATCAAATAGAGCTAATCCTGCAAATATGGTGGAGAGGTGAGGAACATAAAAAGGAGGAAGAAGAGAAAGAACATCACTTTAATTATCACACACCTAATAAAACGGAATGTTATCAGGGCTCTGATAATATTGCAGTGATTCATTTGTACCAAAAGCATACTTTCTTAAAGGTTTATAAGTAAGTTGGGGTAAACGTGTGCACTGGAGAACAGATTTTTATGCACAATTTAAATGTGTTTTCCCTTATTATAACCTCCCCAAGATTTTTACAGATGTTGTTGTTTCACTCTCCTTATAATAGTTCCAAGTACAATGGGGGATTTGCTGAGCAAAGTTCTGACATGTTACCCCTTTCCCTCATGTTGTGTCAGACTGCTCGCACTGCATCTGCAGTGTCAGAAACTATGCTGATAGCAACAGACACTTCTGTGATAAATAACATTTGTAAAATATGGGTTTGGTTGGAGAAGGATGATTGTTTTCAAGTACTTCAGCAGCAGTTTCCCTACCATAGGCGCAGAATGTTTCAACCAAGGACAGAACTGCACATGGTAAAACCAGAAATCCCTGGGGAACAAGTAGTCACTGGTGACTCTGTAACAGTGGAGAAGAAAAATCAGTCTTGTTCACTAAGTGGCACACTTGCTCCTAAAGTGCTCTTCTGGTTGGCAAGGAGCCAGAGGTTTCTGGTGCAAGTCCCTACAAGGTCAGTTATTTTTTTCTCTCATTAAAAAATAATGTCAGAACCACTGTAGCATGGTGGCTCGACAGCCCAATGTATCCTGGTTAGAGCTCTGGCCTTCTGCTCTCAAGTACCAGTTGGGGATCAAAACGCACAGCAAAACCTCAATGAATTTCCAGGTCTGCTGCACTGGAACAGAGAAGGGTCTTTGGGTTTTGATATCATGAATACATTTTGCTTTTGGGAAGGTAAACAGACCATATGTTTGGAGAGATGACTGACTTCTGCAGGGATTTGAAAGATCACAGATCTATTTTGTTGATTATTTCTATAACGAGGATAGAGTGAATAAACACATTACCAAAAATCCAATGTACTGCAAGAGTGCTCCAAATGAGAGTATAACTCTGTGCAGTACAGCATTTATTGCTTGACATGATATTTTAATGGACAAACTACCTGAAAAGAATCCTGCTTTTCAAAATACGTTAATGTTTCAGCATTTTTCCCTCCTGCTCTGTAATAAATTTTTTTCAGACTTTTCTTCATTTTATTTGTCTCAGGAGAGATGGAACTTGGAGAAGAATAGTTAAAAAAACCCAAACAAATCCTTCTAGTTGTACAGTGAGCCCAGTGACTTGTGTGGTAACCTAAGAGAGGTCAGAGATAAAAATCCTAAGCTCACCCCCCATAAAGAAGGAGAATGAATCTGGTTTCATAACTGTATCTTGCAGTAGGCTTCAGAGTTTGAGGTTACAGAATTGGTCGTGGGGTTGTCCTGAGCTGAACTCAATGATTCTTGTGGGTACCTTCCCACTCAGGATATTCTATGATTCTAAGAAGTTTTCCTTGAACCATTTAATCAAAATATAATCAATTCTATTAGCCAGAACAAAAAGTTTTGCAAGACTGAGTATAGGTCTGATACAAAATAGAGTTTAAATCTGGATTCTTGGTTCAAAATAAACAAAATTGCTCAGTACAAACTAAACCCACAGGAAAAGTGCTGGGACAAATTGAAATATGAGGAGATGAAACCCAGCTTTGTGACTGATGAGGCCTGGGAGAAGCAAGAGGGATGACAAGTCATATTTTGTCATTCTCTTCTATCACAGAGTGTCCAGAAGATGCTTGCACTTACAAAAGGGTAATTTTCTGCCTCTGAGAAGAGACTGGCTGCTCCAGGGCAGTGCCTGGACAGGAGGAGATCCCTGTTACAGGGTTTTGTGAGGGACGGACAATGATGAGAAAACTGCCACAAAAGGAAGAGGTACTATGGTGTATTAAGACAGTGGCTTATATGATTGTCACAATTAAACCCTGCATTTCCCCAAGCCTTCTCACATAAGCACTGCACTGCCACATGGTCTTCACCTTCTAAGGCACAGCTTTTGCTGTTTATTTTACCTCCTGGGAAAATTTGCTTTAAAGAGACCTAGAAAATGTTCAACTATTAGGGAACACCATTCAGGGAATGCATGCACTAAAGGCCCAAATATGGTCTAAACAAGAGGAAGGGTGATGCCATAAAATAATAGAGGCAGTCTGTGCTGCCCGATGGGGACCAGGTCAGACTGGTTCGCTTCGGAGTGCACTCTCCTCTACAGCACGGGTCATTAAAGGAATGCAAGCAAATCCAGGAGACTAAGAACCCCATTCTGAGCAGAACAAACATTTAGCACTGTTTGTATGTAAGAAAGAGCACCGAACATTTACATATTTCTCTAGAGCTGTAGGACAGGCCATGAACTCAGTTTATACTGACTGCAAATTACACTTACAATACACTGAGCAAGCAAAAAATTCACAGCACTCTTTTCACACAGTTAGTTGCACCACTATGTTACGCAAAATAACCTAAAAGCTGCAGCCAATGACTTCCAATCGATCAAGGCTGCAACTTCAGATGTTTTACCATTTTTTCCCTCCATGTTACCTGAAGGCTCTCATGTTAAGCGTGTCCAGAGAGGTGTTTGCCAGCTCTTTTGGCCTTTCTAGAAGAGAGCCTTACAACCTCTCCAATAAAGACTGAAGGGGGAGCTCAGTTAAACCTTCCTTTACAACGCTGGGTACAGGCCCATTTTATACTGCTGTTTTATTTCTACAGCTGATGATTAAATAACCCACCATGCAGTTGCCTTATGGCAGTCAGTACAAAATTAAATATTTCCCCATGCAGAGTTCATTAGACATCAGAGTTTCCTAGTTAATTCGTTAGGCCTCTATGAATTCCCAGGGAATATTATAAAATTATAATTTTGCTCTATTCTCCTCCAACCTGTTACAGAATACATTCCATTTTTTCATATCTAAAGCATAGTGAATGAAACTATTAGAGGAGAAAACACATCTGGATCTCATTTACATTTCTTTTCATGCAGATCAACATAACAGGATGAATTCAGTTCTTCAATATTCCTTATTCAAGAAAGGAAAAAATCAAAATGAAAGAAATTTTAGATTGCCCCTCCTACTACACAGCACTAATGATTTTCTTCCCCACTTCACTCCTCTCCTTTTAAAGACAAGAGTCCTATTTCAAATTACACAGCACCTCCTGGAGAAGGGAAAGAGCATCTGGAGGAATGAAAAAGCTGCCAACTCAAATTCACACCTTAAGGCCCCAGATATGCCCCTCCAATGCTGCCTATGCTCAGCTGAATGAATTTAGCCTTGCAACTGCTTTCCACATGAGAAGGGATGTTTTCACCTGCACGCTGCAAGGAAGCCCCAGTTGAGATATAGCAAACTGACTCATGGGGCTAATATCAAGACCAGGCAAATAAGAAAAGTTACCTTCCTCAACCCTAAGGAACACGGTCAAGTCCTGAAAAAAAAAGTTCTATGCACAGTAGCACGGATTCAATTTTTAGGTTACTTCACATTTTCCAACAAACCTCAATCCTTTTAGCAGATGTAGAGGTGGAAGAGTGGCCTGAAGCCCATGGAGTTCTATATTATGGAGCACACCATCACATTTCAGGTGCCTCTGGGGAAGGAGCAGGTGAGAAAGGGCAGGACTCAGTGAACTCATGTCAATTCTCAGGTTGCAAGAGGAAGAATGAGGAGGATAAATGGTCTCTCTTTTCTGAGCAGTTAACTATCTCTAGTAAGTTTGGCACTTCTAACACAAACTGTTTTATTGGTTCCTATACATCCTCCTCCTATCTTCAGGGAAAAATAAAAAGGAGATAAATTTGGACAAAACTGATGTTAGGAAAAAAAAAATAGTGCAAACATAATCTAGAAACTGTCATGGTAATAAAATGCTCCCCAACAGATTCGACAGGGTGGGGAAAGGCTCCACTCAGCTGTAAGGGATATAAGACCTCAAGGTCTTATACCTGAGAGTATCACACACCCTGCCCTCACATAGACATTTTAGACATCTCAACAGCATCATAGTACATTTTGTACAAAACACTGAGCCTCCATAAATATGGCCAAAATTATTTTTGGCACAAAAATTGAAGTTGTTAATTTTCCTTACTGTCAGTACTATCATTACGTGTTCACTCAGACGTAAGGTCCCAAAGTACTGGACAGGCTGCTAATCTTGTTTGCAGATCAAGCTCACTAGTGGTCGTGCTGTCACCTGTCCCTCTGAAACTGCTCTACCATCAATGGAGTTAAATCCCTGATCAGCACCCGTTTCCCAAAACCACGTTTTTGTGACTGTAGATACGTTGACTGAACTTAAAATTTTATTTTGCCAAATACTTAAAAGCAAGAAAGGCTCAAAACTGAACACTAATGTTGAACCGAGGTCAGTGTCTTCTCTCATAACTAACACTAAATATTGAGTGTTGATCTGGATGTTAATACACTTCATGTATGCAAGTGATGCTACACACAGAGAAACAAACGTGTGTGCATAAACGTGTACGTATCTGGGTTCCTCTGTGTGTATCTGCATGCTTACTCATTCAGGGATGTGTGTGTGTGTGTCTGGCAACAGATACAAAACAAAAAAAAAAAATGAAAAAAAGCACCTCTACATTTTCCAGCACAGTGGATAACAGAATTAATCTTTAAGGTATATTGAGCTCTTTGGAATCTGATTTAGATTAATTCAGACAATACAGTTGCTCAGTGTTTCATTTAACTTCAGCAGTCCTCATTATAAATAGAAGTAACTTACCACATGCTATATAAATCCAGCCTGAATCCCAGCTAGGAAGCATTAGGCAGTCATGCATCTCCTGTTTCATTGAGCTCTCTGTAGCGCTAATCACCACAGTTTGCAGCAGTATAAAACACACAACTGTATGTTTTTCTAATTTCAAAAAGCAAGGCAATGGAGCAACATTTCTGGCTATTAGTGCTAGGCTTTGGTTTTCCAACTGGTATTGCCCTCTTTACACTCTAAGTACCACTGGGAAAGAAAGTATTGGCAGAGTTGTCCTTGCACCATGACAAACCAAAACCTGGGAGAAAAGCAAAAAAAAGAAAAAAAAAAGCAAATTCTTTCAAATATAAAGTAGACTTTCTGACCCTCATGTGGACATGCCAGACAGGTGAAAAAAAGGGATGTAAATTCCCCACTTGCTTTTCCACAGCTCACAAAAGGGCTTGTGCTAGAGTTCCATGTCCTAAAAACTAATGCCAAGGGCTAACAGGCATGCACCAGGCTCACTGTATATCACATAACAAAACTGTGGGGGTCCTACAGAACCATGGACCCGTTCTTCATAAGCTGGACAACTGCTAACTGATACAGAAAACTATTTTACAGAGTGTTCTAACAGGAAAGAGTAAGAGGACCATGACATACAGAAGCAGGGGTTTCTGCATGCAAAGATGTGGTAGCCAGGTCTCTCAGTGAATGGAGAGTCCTGCCTTCCCACAAAGCAGATTTTAGAATCCACCAGTAGCATCTCTAAAGGCATCTGAAAGTGCTGTGTCAATGTATCTCTGCTCTTACTCCTGAAATCCTATGTTTTGCACACACCTGAGATACTGACAAGAAAATATGCACTGTTTTGTCTTCAATGTCTGATCTTGATATATTTATAACTATCTCAATTAGAAGATTTTGATGGCTCTGTTATGAAATGATCTCTTTGTAGCATCCCTCAAATTTATGCACTTCATCATTCCTGACTCTTCTATGCCTTTTGTTCTTCCTTTGTTATAAAGAGAACAATAACAGTGGAATATACTGACACAAATTAGAACAGCTTATTCTCATTAACTTCTCCAAGAAAGAGAACAGAGACTGAACAGTATCCACAGCAGCTCTCTCAAACATTGATTTATGCTATGGTACCGCAGTTCAGAAAACACGTGCATGTGAGATTGCCTGCCCAGAAGCAAACATAAGCAATTGGCTGGATGAAACCCACTCCTCTGCTACGAGCCTAAAAACATTTAATGTTTTACTACCACACACTGTGCCCCTCTAAACCCAGCTTCCTGCTCTTCCTCTTGGGCACTGATTTGTGCAGGGACACCTCTGTTGGGTGCTTGCATGCTTTGTGTAAGGCACCAACAGTGCCGACAGCGCAGGGTTGTAGCTTATTTTTGAAAGGACACACATCCAGTGGAAAGGGCTTGATTTTACAGGTGCCTGCTGTCCCTGAAAGCAGTTCATGGGGCACAATTAAATCTCCGTCTTAGCCTGCATTTACAGCTGTTACTTGGTGGGAATCTGAAACATTCCCAGGTCGGGAACATTTCAAAAGCTCTCAGCCAAACAAAGCCATTAATTCTCAAAGATTTCTTTCTAGGTTTTCTCGCTTTTCTACATAAACAACTGTTGACAGGTCTCTAAAATCCATTCGCACTGAATTGCTTTGCTAATTTGCATATGCAAATAGAAGCAATTCAAAGTTAAGTGTCAATTTCCATAAACATTACAATATCCGGCTTGTAAATATACACGTGCATGTGAAATACTGAGCCTAATTAGACCTCAAGAGTATACATAAATAACTTTTATTGTTTTTTCCTTTTTGAACCTAAGCTTTCAGGCACTTGAACTCCGAAAACAAGAGTTTATTGGTTGCATTGTGATATATGTTCTGAGTCTGATCCTTTAACTTTGGGAGCTCCAGAATGATGCTAATTTAAACTAATATACAGAATAAAATCATTTCTCAAGAGCTCCTTTTTCCACAGGTCATTTTTGTTATTGGGAACTGAGTAAGAATAATATATCAATACTAAATAAGTCTTCTGCTAACAATTTCAGGTCTACATGGTGATATAGAATGAATAGGGCTCATATTTTATTTCAGGGAAGTATCCACTAGTCTTCTAAGCAACAATGTACTTCTGGCTTTAATAATGAGAACTTTTTATGAATTACAAGCCACCCTTTGTTACTGGTAGATAAAAATATGAAAAGGAAATAAAGAAGCATAGATCTGGTTCTATAGCATACTTAATATTTCTGTGCTTATTAGTTATCACTGCAGACATTATGATTCTTACCTCAAAGTTTATATCAGATTCAACTCTAATGAAATAAAAGTTAAAAGTCATGTAGTTTGATCCATCTCAAACAAAGCTTATTCCCATTTTCCGAAATAAAGCTTCTCTTTTCTTCTTCCAAGGTTTTAAATGAAAACATGAAAACCTGATCGCAAAAATTCACCATTTTTATAATTTCATGGAAGATGTATTTTCTTTAAATTGATAAGAAAAAGCACATGCAGACATTTAAAGACAAAAGCTTTTCAATGACAGATACGTGCAGGACTGATCATTTACCAACACTTAATGTTTGCATCCCTTTTGTCTCTATTTATTCACTCTCTCTAAATGGCACTTACATGTGTAAATAAAGTATGGTAGAACATTCCTATCCAGTTATGAAGAATTAAGCTTGAAATTCAACCTTAGAAAATTTGTACAAATAATCAGATCCTGTATAAAAAAAATGCACTTGATGTTGTAAATGCTTCAGGGCAGGACTACTCCTTTATTTTCCACAAAATAACTTGTGCAATGCGATACTGAAAATGGACACACACCTTTTAAGTTTCACTCGGCTTTAGACAGGCCAATTTCTACTCCCAGGTAAACAAGCAAACCTCAGTTACTGCATATACAAATATCACTGTTAAATAAATTAGTCAACACCTAATTTTCTAACATATTTACAGTATCTGTGGATAACTTTTTTTTCCTGAAAGCTGCTTTCTAAACGTTTTTGAAGAATCAAAGAAAATCCAGCTTTTATGATGATAAGAAGAAGGTCTGAAGACTAATTCTGGAAGTATTTTGGAAAGAAAAGAGAGAAGGTACAGAGGTAAAATACAAAATGAAGGTCAGAGGTCCCATGGGACAGGTCTAATGCTTGAAGAACAAGTTGGCAAAGGCACACACAGAGTAGAAACTCACTGAGAGAAAGAAAGAAGGCAGAGAAGCAAAAAAAAAAAGCCACCCATGTAAGTATGTTTCTGGAAAGTCAACATGGCCTTAGAGGTATTCGGGACAGAACTGCAAGTGTATGCATTGTTATCATTATTTTAAAGAAAGATAAAGAGAACACTGCTGTCTATGGCATGTCTCCCATGAAATGGACCACAGATACAGTTGCAAAAGCCTTGGATTTCTCATTTGAATCAGGACGTGGTAGGAAATGAGGTTAATACATTTCTTCTGTGGCATTATTCCCCCCGATCCACCCTCAAAACTCCAGCGCATCCACATTTCACAACACATCAGAGCTCAGCTCACCTGACAGAAGGCAAATGTGACAAGTTTTAAAAATAGCAGCACGGCTAAACTGCAATTTCCCCCTCTAACCAGCATGTCCTAATCTCTCAGCTTTGATCTCCTCTTCATCTGGGAAACTTGACACTAAACACTGCAGGCAAATTTGTTTCACCTAGCTGCAAGCGTTTGCTTTGAGACAAGGCATCAATGAGACTGGGGGTTTGTCTTTCTCCCATGCCAAGGTTTAAAGTTGTAGCGCAGAAGGGCACCCACTGCACCACCTGGGAACTTTCGAAAAGTAAATCCTGGTGGGACTGGCACAAAAAGCAACCAAAACATTTACAGTTCCAGCTAGCTGAGAGTCATGAATGACTATGCCTGTCAAATGTACCTTCACCGTGAGAGAGTTTGACCATCCAGCCCTGGATGGAGTACGGCTAAGGCAAGCTCTAGTCTCTGAGCACAGCTTCTGACAGCTCTCTGGGGATGTTTCACTTGTAACACAGTGGCTTTCTAAACAGACCAGGATTGATAAAATAGTTACAATACCCACCATCAGGACCCACTGCCTTAGAGTCACTGATTTTCTAAGTAGTAAGTGCAGCCCACTGACTTTTACTGGGGAAACACCTCCTTCAAGTAAACACCAGCATGAATAAAAAGCAGCTTCTCAGAGAGACATAAAATCTCCATGCTGTAACTCCCATCCTTATTAAATACAGTAAGTACAACTGAAATAAAGCACTAGGCATTTCATGTCTACCTGTCTGATGCAGAAACCCACGCTATATTCAAACACCAAAATAGCAGTGGCCTGTATGTTCCAAGGCTTTGAAACCAAACTTTCCCCCACCCCCGCCCCAAGGACTCACATAATTTTCTTCCTTTTCTAAGAATTGGGAATGATAGATCCTCAGAAGCCATGCTGCACCTAGACATTTTCCAAATGCTCCCCAAAATCCATGACAGTTGTACAATCATCTCCTTGGAGGCGAAGCTGGAAATCTATTCATAAAGTATGAAATTTGGTTAGTCCCCAGTGGAATCTCTACATTTTGAGACAGAGACAAATATTTGACTAGCTAATTACTAATTAAAGACTAATGTGCTAATTAGTGTTATAATGGATTTTTTAAACACTTACAGAAATAATTAGACCAGGTATCGAGATACAGCAAGCAAGGACATGAGTTACACATTGAGGATAAAATCTGAATCAACACCTCCTTGCAGTCACCCAACATTTAACACCCTGGTATAACTGCTATCAATGGCTCTGCTCTTTCCGGAGTTAGTTTTGAGATATCTCTCAGACGGGGCAGTTACTCTTTAGTTTCTAAGTATTACATTTTAAATCCTCAAGGTACTGCATTTCAATTAAGTATAGAAGAGCTTACCTATAGAAGCACTCTGATACACCAACAGCAAAAGTAATCAAACTTAACAGCAGAAGGATATTACAAAGAAACTGCTTTTGGACAGCACAGTCCAAATGATGGAATCACATTATCTTGAAAATTAAAAGCCTTAATATTTGAAATTAAGAAGAGTATGAGTTTTACAAGGGGATTTTCAGGGTGACAGCATCTTTTACTTCAAAAAGTTAAGGGTCACCTTTTCCTGGGAACCCTCTCCCACCTCTTTGTGTTACAGTCTGAAATCTCTGTACCTTCTTGGCCGTGCTGAGCTACATATTGTTTGCTTATGCCCAGATTATCAAGAGCTCTAAATCAAACTGTTCCCTTCATTATTTTTGTCTCAAATCATCAGCACAATTACAATATTAATTCTTTGATATTTCCAGGTCACTGAGCAAAACTGTAAAAATTCATTCTTGAAATCACATTATAAGAACCTTACTGGAAACATCCTCTTTTGTAATGAACATTAATGAATGAATCAGTTTTATTTCTTTTGCTGATTAGGTGGTCATTTTGCATATTCTGACTTTTCAAGTTTAATAATACTCAGACCAAAGCTAAGTGGCATTTTAGAAACACACCAATTCAACTCAATGCCCTATATTTATTTTTTAATTTTAATCAGAGTATATTGTTGCAGGAGAAAAATGATACAGTATTTTGTTTGTTTGAACATCAAACAAAAAAATCTTTTATCTTTGTGTTTCTAGTTGCAATTTCACCCTTTGCCTCAATGAGCAAGGCAGGACTGACAACCATAAAATCTCCAGGGTCATTCTGCTAACACAATAGGAAAAAATTGTCATTGCTGTTGCCTCCAGATTTTCTAAAAATCATCACCAGTGGCCTGAAGAGATCCTAATTCAGCTCTTCCAAAACTCTTCAATATATCTCAACTAAAGCTACAGTTCTTAAGACTCCTAATGTGCAGGTTTGTTTAGCATCTACTTGAAGTACTACATGAATGAAAACTATGTTAAATTCATAAAAGTACTCCCAAGATAAAAACCCAGAAATCATTATACAGAAATAGCAATTGTTATTCCCCTAATGGATAAAATACACTGCCAGAATTTTTTTAAAAAATAAATGACAGGCTTTTATTACACTATGACAGCCATAGATTTCTTCCTGTACCATTTGGTTTCCCCTGTCAAGTTATTATAATCACCCACTTCGGGTTTATGTTCACTCTTCCTACCTTATGTGCTATTTTATAACAGAGGTAACAAACAAATCCAAATGGGAATGTTGTTTCTTAAAATTCTTATCACTTTCTCTATATTTATTTTACAGATATGTATCTGTAGGTATAAATTTATCATTTATATGATCAAATTTATCAAACCCATGGTATAATGAATTACATTTTACAATTCTAGGGTTTCTTACTGCTAAATTTAGTTTCTTAAATGTGCATAAGCCTTGCTGACTTGTCTTCATGGAGTTTAGAATCAGAACTATGAAACAACTTGAAAAGATGATGGAGGAAAAATGTGTTTTTCTAGGTACCACTAAATTTCATGCTTTAAAATTCAATCAGAATATAAATTCACAGCTTTCACCTTCCAGTATATTTAGATGTAGTTTCAAACATTAAGTTCAATTATGAGTAATTTGAGGCTAGATTGTCTCCTTGTTATTACTCTGAAAGCTTTCTTTGTCTTTCATAACCTGTGGTGACAAGGCAGAAAAAAGCAATTTTTTATGAGCTAGTTGCAGACACTTTTTCTGCTCTAATTAAAAGTCATAATTACATTTTTGATTAACCCAGAATGAACAATAAAACAGATTAGTTATCAGCTTGCTACATTTTGTGAAACAATATGGAAGCTTAGAAAATTTTAAATTCTCTGACATTCTTAGCATAACTAGATAAAGCAAAAACATAAAACGCAATTTAAGTTTAACAATCTCCAATTTTGACATCTCATTTGAAAAATGAGCAGAATTACCAATTCAGAAAAACTTCTATCACTGTAGATTTTTGTTGGTTCATGAGCTATGTGTTTTGCTTGCATTATTTTAATTTCACAGTAAGATTTTTTTTCAAAAGGGAAAGTCAGCTATTGAATTTTTGAATGTCAAAAATGAAATATTTTAGAAGGGTGATTTTTTGCTTTTTTGTTGCTGTGGTTTAATTGGCAGGTGATGTCACACAAAGAATAAATCAATGACCTGACATGATCTGGAACATGCAGGACACAAGTTAGAAAGGTAGATTCTTGCCTCAATATGCTGTTGAACTATACTACATGGTAATCTACAGGGTGCTGCCTCCTCTCCAAAACACAGATTACTGGATTCCTCTCATATCTGCAAATCCTGTCATAAGGAGGAACTGGAGTATTTGGAGTACCTGAACATGTAATTTGTTCTGTTTTTCTCCAGAAATAACGGTTGCCAACCAATTCCCAACACACACAGTTCTTACCACAATGAAGAATAAGATCCAGTTTGTTTTCAAAGAATGCCAATGCTTCTCTCGGGGTAAACTGGTATTTCAACAGCAAATGGTAGAGCTGGTGCTCATCAGCTGTGCATAAGGTTGAAACTCCACAGTGAAAACTTCCCTCAATCAGCACAACTTCTGATTTTTTTTAGCCAAAACCGCCATTTTAGTGTTAAAGGAAATCTAATAAACCATAGACGAGTTCAAAAATGTGAAAATGAGAAGGAGGTGCCTAGGGCAGTGCTGGTGCAAGGTCCTGCGGTATTCCCTAGGTCAGCCACTGCCAGAAAACTCACCACAGATTCACCTGCAGCAGAAAATTATCTGCAAAATCTCAACTGTGGAAAGGTGTTTAGAGCATTTAAATAACTGAAATCATGCCACACACTTATAAGCATATAAATAAACAAACAAACAATTATAAATCATGCAAACTGAGATGGCCTTAAAATATCAATTAAACTTGGGGAGTTGACTCCAGGGTGAAATGTAATTCAAACATACAGATCAGGCTGACATCTGAAATGAGCATCTCAAATTCCTGGCACACTAAGACCATCAGAAGTCTTTACTGTGAGAGTTACAGAGTGGAGGAGTTCATATTCTTACATCCTTGTACAGTGCCAGAGAGATCTAGCATGAAGGAGGTTCACACAGTACTGAAAAGCTGTGATCTATAGGGTAAAACCTATTTTAGGGTTGTGGCATCTCACAAGTCTCAATCCACAACATAAATCACTTTTGTACACAGGATATGAAAGGCTCGGGGTTCTTGAGGTTTGATTTTAACAAAACTGAGCTTATCAGAGAGACCATACCTACATGGATACTCCAACCACCTCTTTTTCACCTTCCAACTTCTGACCACAAATTTGCCTACAGCATGTTTTCGTTTCAGATATTATTGGACGGAGAAACAATAAACCCATTAATTTTAAAATAAATGTTTAGAGATTTATAGACATTGACATGAACAAGCAATCTTGCACATTGACTTACTTTGAAACTTGATGCTCTCCTTGTGGTTTGGGGCAAACAAAACAAAAGGATGATTATCAATCTATTATGAGTCTGCTATAGCAGAACCCTTACCGTACTTAGGAGTTTAAAATAATAGTTCTAAATCTGATCAAGTAAGGGCCAGATGCACCTCTAATTGCTTTAGACATTTTTTAAATTCTATTAGTGTTGTCATAAAATAGAAAGTATCTATATTTGGAATACCCAGAGGGCAACTAGCAGAAAGTCTACAGAAGGTTTAACAGGTTATAGAGAAATTATAAATTATTGAGATTGCATGCAATACCTATATACCATAATCTTAGTTTTAAAAGCAAACTCCTACAGTTCAGTATTACAGAATTATGATTGTGTCTCAGGGTTTTCCAGATGCTTTTTCATTTAAATACACCTAAATAAAGTTAACAGTATTTTTGTCAATATATGAGGTAGTATTCTTCCGTAACAGAAGAAGAAATGCATAGATGTGAACAAAGTCAGCTTGTACTAATCACAGACAGCTAATCTGAGAGATAAAGAAATAGGGAAGACCTCTTCCTTTCCCCCCCATAAACTTCCTACATTTAAAAAGTCAGAAAATACTCCAAATTTAAAATATTTGTTTGCAATTAACTGGGAAAACAGGGTGGACTCTCCAAAATGCTGGAAATGCATATAGGCAACCAATAAAAAGAGGTGATATTTTTTTACGTTCAGCAACTTGAAAGTGTGGAATCTAATGAAGAGAAGATGAGATCAGAAAGGGTCTAACTTTCCTAGATCCTAAAGAAAAGAGCAGATGAAAAGGTGCTTCTGAGAACCTCTAAGAGACTCCCCCAAAGACAAGGTGAGTCTTACTTTGGTGTAATGGGCCAGTGTAGGTCAGGTTGCTGCCTTTGCCCATAATTAAGCTAATGCCTTGCTAATGATAAATGAGGATTCAACTTGTGTTTTAAGGATGTCGGCCATCAGTTTCTTTTTCCTATCCTGGCAGACAGCAAAGTTTCCTCAACGGTTTGTATCTGACAAAATTTTTTAGCATATGTATAAATAAGTGAATCTGAACTTCGGAAAAGCGCAAAGCAACGTAAGCAGTGCTAGGAGAGTTGCCTAGGCATGAACATAAACCCATGTTTTATGGTTCTTACATAAGAACTTTTGAAGAATGCTCCTTAAAATTCATTGTTCTTGCTTGGTAACTAGTATTTCCTAGTAGAACACATTACTCATCAAATTTTTAAGAATATTTGCATTTCATGCATTAAGTAACACAGAAAAACAATCTGGTTCCAAACCAGTTACTACTATTAACTAATGACCTTCCTTTACACTGTGAAATCTGAAGATACACACATCCACCACTCCGGCTTTGAACTAACATGAAAAGATTGCGAACATCAACAGTAATTATGCAACATATGAGATGGGAAAAAAGTTCTGTGTATTAAGAAAGTGCTGTCGATTTTTAAAGTATTCATCTTGCACAGTGACTCAGTGACAACAGCACTCTCCTTTGATACAGTTATTCCTACAATATTAATTCTGAACATTTATACCTCTAGTAGTATGAAGCCTTTTACTTTAGACTTTTAACTCAACATTTTCTCTGAACTTTTTAGAGCACCTCAACAGTAGCTGTATTTCCCTCTATATGTAAAAAGTTGTGTTATTACAAATGATCTCAAAACCTAAAATGATATCTAATGATGCAAACTATTCCCATGCCCAGCCCTCACAATTCTTGTGGGCATCACAGAGAAGTAATACTTATCTCCACTTCATCTCTGTACCTGGCACTCCTGCAAGCACACAAACACAAAACATTCATTTCAGTATTCTCTAATAAATCTCCAATTGCAATTGCTAATTAGCTACTTTACAAAACAAAAGGCAAATAACAGGATCTCACACTAAATAGAGTGAAGGAAATTTCACACTCTAAAAGCACACAACAGTCATTGATTGGCCAAGAAGAAATCATTTTAGCTCCAAATTGATTCCTTTGGAGTATAGGAGAAAGTAGGGGATCTCTTAGAAATCACTTGCATTGTAATTGTCCTCTCTTAATGAGTACACTAGTAGAGCAAACTGCAATCTAATCTCAGTTATCCATG
Organism: Cephalopterus ornatus; assembly: GCA_013396775.1. Lineage (NCBI taxonomy): Eukaryota > Metazoa > Chordata > Aves > Passeriformes > Cotingidae > Cephalopterus > Cephalopterus ornatus. Next base: position 57,105 of record VZRE01011175.1, on the reverse strand, counting down.
GATTCCAAGAAACCTAATCTCATTCTGCCTTGAAGCTCCTGGTTCCTGTACCTCAGAGCAAGCAACCATTGCTTGTTCTTGTCAAATTTCCACAGGACCAGAGACAAGATATCCATGTTTGAGTGCACCTGCACCACATGCTTTCCAGTCTAGGTCAGCAACAGCCTCAGGATTTTTTCATTCCATGCTAAATAATGTAACTCTTTCGTTCTCCTCTCATTCACTGTTTCACCCTTCTTCTTTTATCTATCAACTTTTTGGTTTCACTAGCTTTTTCTGTTCTTTGTAATACTAAATGATCAGCAACCTAAATAGTCATCAGACATTCAAACTCCATTAAATAGTTCCCTTACAATACACTTTGGTTGTGAAAGGCAGCAAAGCTCTTACTGCATCAGCCTTCAAGTAGGAGCTGTTCATACTGTCTCAAGGTCATTAAGACCTGGTCTAACTTCCATTTCATATCACTGTAAATTAAACCAGGCCTTTATAAAGCCTACTTTAGTTTAAAAAAAAAAAAATTAAAAAAAGAGGCAACATCAACTTACCACATTTGAAAAGAGAAAAAAAAAACAAAACCAAACAGAAATTAGCCCTGGAGATGTCAGTAAATAAAAATGTCTGAACTTCTTAAATTCATCTCTTTAATAAGAATCATAGAATGGTTTGGTTTGAAAAGGACAGAGAACATCAGGTTCCAACCCCCCTGCCATAGGTAGACACCTTCCATGGGACCAGGCTGCTCAAATCCCCATCCAACCTGGCCCTGAACACTTCCAGGGGTGGGAAATACCTGTTTAATTCTTGGTAACTTTGAAGGAAATTTTTTTTCATGGGCTCTCAAATGGTCATAGTGATTAAGTTCCAGCTACTTCTTAATACCTCTTTTTCTTACTGGTCTGACTGGACACTAAAGAGACTAGAAAGGACCAAAATTTCCCATAAGTTGCATCATCATACTATGGCTGCAGAAAGAAATCAAAGAATCTCCAATTCTGTGCCTTTTTTTATGAGAAAGTGGTGAAAAAAGTCTGAAAGCGCCTTTTTACTCTTCATATTACATTATAGTACAGGCAAGCATACAGTCCTTGGACAAATTCTGGTGCTGTTCATACTTTAATGCAAATACTGCCTCTGCAGCCAAAGGCCTCTTAGTCATGTCATTTCAGTCTAAAGTTTTTTTGAAAATTGATAACAGTTTGTACAGTTGGCAAATAAGAGAGGATATTATACCTTGCAATTATGCAAAAAATAAATTTGGTTAGGAAGTCATACTAATAACTCATTGAACAATTTCTGGCAGAAACACCATGAAAAACTGTTCAATAACAGAGGGATATTTTCTAAACATTGCATAATACAGAAAGAAATTGACGGCATGAAGAAAGACACCTCTGCAGAGAAGTTCAAGGTGATTTAATGTAACGCTCTGTTCTTGGCTTAGCACCTCAACAACAGTGTGCCTGAGAGCTAAACAGAGCAGAACAGAGCCCTGGTTCAGTTGTGCAGGTATTTGTGAAAACAGCTGGCAAAATTCTCTACCACCACGGAGAGCTGCGAGCGGGTCCAGGCTTCAAGCTGTGATGTGACAACTTGCTTATATTTCTTTTTTTCCCCTCCTTTTAATAATTCTACAGTCAAGGGAATCTCTTTGGCTTTGGTCTCCTGCGCTATCAACATAATTCCAGTGAAGAAAAGACTCCTATCGGGGAATAGAAACCATATGTAAAATTCTGTTTAAGAGAACAAACCTAAAGAGCAAGTGTGGCACTTTTTTTAAGGTAAAAAGTCTTTCAGGTGGCTGAAACTTTGAGAAGCTTGGTTATACTCAAAGAAAGCTATGTGGAACATATCATAGACAGAGCTGTGAACACCTCACAGTGCATATTGAAATGTGGAGTGAGTTTCCCAAAAACAGAGGGGAAAGTCTGTCATGTAGGATTTGGAAAAATAAACTATGGGTTTTAGAAAACAATTCTGCAGTGCCAGGAGTAGAAGCTGGAAAAAAGAGCCCTAATCTCTCTAATTAACTTCTAATATTAAGATTGTTTTTTACTTTTTTTTATTTTTTCAGTTATGGTATCATTTCAAATTGTGCTACTGAGAATAAATAAGATCTAGAAAAAATGCATTCATTAAAGTTGAAATAGAATGAATGTTTAGAAACGTGATGTGTAAATGCAGGAGAAATCTGAAGGGTTTTGAAATTTTTGCTTTAGAAACATGGAAAATAAAGCTGAGGAATGTTATTTCACACCAATATTCACAGCCATTTAAGTTTTACAATACGTGAAAAGCACAAGCATTGTTACAATAAAACAAACAAAGGAATTTATCATCCTGAAAGCATGAAGTCTTTGTATTCTACCAATATAATTAACGACAAAACTCTCAGAAGAAAATTTCATAAATTAAGAGTTCCTCACCTACTATTTCCTCAGTTCCCACTTACCTCCTTGTTCAATGTATTCGCTTAAGGAAAATAGCAGCAGGTCAATCAAAATGAAACCATAAAGTGAATTAATTTTCCCCAAAGTGCTGCCTGAATTTTGGTTGAAATCTTTTGTTAGGAACAGTGATTTTTGTACTTAGAAGTTAAGTTTGCATCCTGCTTCCTTTCTGAAATGCTGTTTTATTACAGCATTCTGTTCATTGCTGTGTTCTCCTTATCACACTTTGGGAAATGTAGTTTCTACCTCATTTTATTTAAAAGTGACCTGAAAAGTACCCTAGTTTTATACGTGTCTTACATCACATGTTCAGAATTGCTTTTTTCTCTTAGTAGAAGTTTCAGGTTGAACTGTGCTCTGCAATGGCCCATGATGGTTAAATTACTTGCTAATTCTTACTTTGCACAATTTCTTAGGCTCAGTTAATTTTCTCTCAGTTCTGCTCTTTTTTTTTCAGTTCTTTTCTCTCCTCAATTCCTTCAAGTGAGCCAGAAGCTTTTTAGGCCACGGTTGGGGATGAATTAAAAAAATACAAAAGTCAAACACAACTTCAAAGGTGAGGGAGTAACATATGAAATGGAGATTTTATAATTAAAATTATTATAGAAAACTATGGACCAAAACAATATGATAAACTGTGGTAAAGGGAGTGTATTTAATATTTTTCCATCTACATTTAAAAGTATTTAAGGCATCTATAAACTTCTTTGAAAAATTAATGGGATAAAAGAAAACAACTTATTAAGTTGCAACAATGCTGTTATTCATAGACAGAAATAAGAACTGATTAAAACCTTAATTAAGTATAAAATGTTTTCTGCCTCTCACTCTGGCTTCATACATACAACTTGATTTACAGCTGAAGACAAGACAAGATCAGCCAGTCATCTGTGCCTCCATTATATCTATTAAACCTTCTTGAAACTGATGTTAACAACTGCCTTTTATTTGTTATCTTACATTTCTGCCCTAGCGCGAGAGCACTGCCCAAACCAAAATAGTAAATAAGCCCAAAAGTCCAGCAGACTACCAACTGCTAAATTCAAGGCTGCACTGCATCACTATATGAGAAGAGAAAGAGTACTGAGAAAATCAGTAGACCAAAGCATAAAAACACAGAATCATAGAATCATTTAGGTTAGAACGGACCTTTAAGATCATCAAATCCAACCATTGACCGAGCATGGCTAAGTCCATCGCTAAAACATATTCCTAAGCACTACATCCAGAGATCTTTTAAACACCAGCATGGAAGTATTTAAAACTTAAACTATTTAATTACTCAGTTTAAGACTGTTTTCTCTATTTAGTCGACCTCCTGATGTACGATCACGGCATAGTGACTGCAAAGCAGAAAATTAGTGGAGCCCACTGCCACCCACCTTTTGAACACAGCTGTGCCATGTTTTAAGCCAGGCTACAGCCACCAAACATGGCTGGAACTCCTGTTCTAACAAAAATGTCAAAAATAGAGAGATATTTTTGGACTGAGATGTTTTTGAACCTCCACAGGGAGAAGAGAGTTACTTCAGTCCCCTCCCCTTTTTTCAAAGATAAAGGATTTACTACAACAAAGAGCAGAGTCTCAAAGATCACAGAATCATAAAATGGTTTGGGTTGGAAGAGCAGGGACACCTTCCACTAGTCCAGGTTGCTCCAGGCCCCATTCAGCCTGGCAGAATGCTTCCAGGGATGCGGCATCCACAGCTTCTCTGAGTAGCCTGTTCCAGCGTCTCACAATAAAAATATGCCTTCTTTATATCTAATTAAAATCTACCATCTTCTAGTTTAAAACTATTGGTGATCAGATTAGTCATTAAAATATAAAAAATAACCTTTATAAGCCAAAAGTTCTGTCTGACAGGATCTGAAAATGTAAGAAGTAATATGTGTCATGCCAGGACAAATAAAAAACTTTCATAGACCTCATGTTTTTCAAGCAGGAATTCTAAATGAGAATCACACACTCGTTTATCTCCACTGAACACTGTTCTCTGTGCTAGAAGGCTCCTCATGGGAGATATTTGCTGATATCATAGAAGGCTTTTCTGAAGATTTCCAGCATTCTTAGGAGGATTCTAAAGTTCAGCAGTGCTTTAGCAAAGTCAGTCTGTAAATTCCAAGGTTTTTGGGATAAATAAGGGCTTCTGAGGTCTGGAGAGCAGTGAAACTCATGGGAGAAACCAATAAAACTGACAGAATGCCTTATGATCTTTTTATTCCTTGCACAAATGTCTTGCCTTATTTTAGATAAGTCAAAATGGTAGCTGGCAGAATACAGGCTTAACATAACTGCAAGTACTCACATGTGAATAAAGTGAGAACTAGGAAGGATGTAGTGCATGACATAAGTGACAGCACAGTTTCTTATAAATAGAATCTCTTTAGCTTTATAAAAGTTGCTAACTCCAAACTTTAAACAAAAAATATTAATAACAGAAGCGTCTGTCGAAGAGACATGGTGAAAGTTATCACATCTCATCATAAAAAACGAGAAAGGGTAAATCAGTCTCCCCCCAGCAGTCTCCCAACTTCTGGGCTTTCAACAGAATGCTCATTTCAATAGGCAAATTAAAAACTTCCTTCAAAATGTTTCTCTAAAGAATTTCTCACACTTAAAAAAAAAAAATGTTCCTTAACAGGTTTTTTTTTTGAACACACAAATACAAATAGCTGATCTAACAAATCATTATCTTACTGCTACATAAGACTTCACTAAAGCCAAATGGGCTCGGTACACTGATGGGCATGACTGCCTGTGTAAGCAGCTCATATTAAGACACTATTTGACTAAGTAGGATATAGTATCTCCAACAAGACATGAGTTCTTGATCCACTTATTTAAGTGAATATAACATTCTGGCATTCTGCAAGGAACCACTAACAGTACAACTGAGACCATAACATCTCTCTGTTGGATTCTATAAAACAAATGCATATGAAACCAATTCACCAGGTGAAGCTTATATAACTCCACATACCACAGGTAAGACTGACATACACTTCCTGAACTCAAAGCACAGCATTTATCCTCAAAATATGCAACATTGCTACTATGGAGACCAATGGCACCAACAAAGTGAAACAAGCCTTAATTGTTAAGTATCTACAGTGGATAAATATCAGGAAAGTCTATGTATTTACTTTGCTTACGTAGGATTTCTTATTGGGTAATGCCAACAACACCTTTTTCAAAAGGAATTATGCTAGAATTGAGCAAACAGTCCTGAAAAATAATTTTGGATTCTCAGATGACATTTACATACCCCAAAATGTGAATTCACTAGAGTTAACCTTTCAAGGAACAATGTGCTGCAGATGAGGGCTGTGACAAACGCGAAACAACTTTATGGCAGTTTACTCAAGTGCAGTACTCAACTCTAAAGTGAGCTTGATCTTTCTGCACCACCACCAAATTGAAATCAGGTCTATGTCACAAAGTTGTTCTGGTGTACTGCTATTAAGAGTTTAAAAAAAGCCTCAAAAAGTCACAAGACTAATGGACACACGTATAGACCAATATGTTCTCCTCTGCATTTCCTAAGTACTTGAAGAGATAGTTTTCACAGACTGTAAGCTACTCTTGAAAGCAAATAAGAGAGGCAATGTTGAGCTACAGCTGCTGCACAAGTTACTTCTCCAAAACTGCTCTTAGGGGTAAGAATGATGTCAGCTATTTAGTAAATATTTTATTCAGTGACATAGTTCAAACTAAATAAAGTGAAATTCATCTACCACTGTTAAATACAGTCCCTTCTGCAATAATTTCTTGGCAGTAGGAAGAGCAGATGCCCTTTTGTCCTGCCCAAATTACTGTTTGCTGTAGATATATGAAACTTGCAGCTTACTTGCCTATCAAAGCAGCGACAGTATTATTCTGGACACAGGGAAAATTAGAATTTGATCTGGCCATGTGCCAAATCATAAGAGGTTCATGCTGAAACATATTTAATGAGTAGCCAGAAGAAGTGGCCAGTAATTGGCAGCTCAGCTTCTGTTGTAGTGACTGCTCATTAGGAAGACAGACTGACTAGTCAGCTTCTTCATTTATTCAGTTTTTGACCCGTAATTTAAACACGCCAGACTGTTCCATTTTAAAATACAGGACAAAAACACTGGTATGATCTCACGTATGAAAGTGGAAGTTCCCAAAATATTTACAAGTGAAGCAGCCAGTTAATATACTTTGCCACGCTCTCAATCATCCGAATTATATTTGACACTAAATAAACAACAATGATAAATAGTGACGAGCTACCTGTTTCAGAGAATGTATGAGCTAGAGCAAGTTTTATCAATTGCCTAAAATGTGCCTGCGAATTTTTTTTGTCAAAAAAGGGTGTTGGAAGCAGTGTGCTCTCTCAATCCTCCTCGCTGTGCACTGTTTGTGCCCAGGAACTAAGGACATGCAGGACAGGGCAGATGTGTGCTATTGTGTTTACAGCAAGCCAGATGCAGTCAAACCCTTTACCAGTCAAGAAAATTGATGAATCTAATGGACAATTTGAAAGGAGCCCATATCAAGTGGCATTTAGAACACAAAATTCAGTGAAAAAGCAACCAGATAATGAAGCAACTTGTCACTCACTCAACAGATAACAAAATCAGACCATTTGGAAAGTGGGAGACAGGCCCCTTCTTGCTTTTAGACAAAACAAAATTCACCCCTACAGCTGGTGGTGGTGCTGAGAAGAATGAGAGCAATTTCAGTAACACACTTCTGTGCCAGGGCCGATTAAATGCTGAAAATGGATTTGGAATCAGCTGGTAGTAAAGCAAAGTATGCAAGTTTCATGATCCAAAATTAAATAGAAACACAGTAACAATTCAATTCCCAACAACTTTCAGGGATAAATCACTTGCATAGATTATTTGCCTGTATTTGCCCATCAGTAAGTGTTCTGTTGAAGAGGCCTTCCCCCAAAACACCCTTGAGACTGGTTTGGACAAGCTTCTCTCCTAAAAATTGCTTACGCGTGCGCTAAAAGTCTAGAGCTGAACCCTGTCAGTAAACACACAGTGAGTTTGGAGCCTAAACGTATGCCAAAAAGTGCTCCACCAGCATGGTATATGCTGCATGTGATTGCTCACAGACTAAACTTCACAATGGTGTGAAATGTAGCTCAAAGAGCTGCAGATGGACTGTACTCCAATGTATGAATTTCTAATGCTTTCCATGAGCTGCTCAGATCCGTGGGCTGCTATCCAACAGGTTTAGCCAAGCACAAAGCATGAAAAATTGAATCAAGAGACTGTTTCTGTAGTCACTTCAGCTGAGCTACTGAATGCCACGCTCATCACCACAAAAAAAACAAAACAAAACAAAACCAAAATATCAGAAAGGCCTGAGAGTTGTTATTTCAAGCTACCCAGCTGCTGTGACCGTGCCACAGCCCAGCAGGGACCTTCAGGAGACAGAGAGGCTCGAGAACATCGCAAAAGACATGTCATTCTGACATCCTCCCCCACATCTTCAGATTTTCAACATCTTGGTCAAACTGCTTATGTCAACATGCAGTCCTCCTTAAATCTAAGCTCTCTGAAAGCTCGTTATTTCAATTCAATCAAAGGAAGGAGAATGACAGTCGCTCCCAAATACACTCTGGTAGTACAGGATGACCTGTGCAAGCAAAACCAGCCTATGTCAGTCATCTGCTTCTGAGGCATGACAAGAGTGATTATACATACAAAAGCTGTATGGAAGGATTTCTTTGTTGTTTTTTTTTAATAAATAACCTGAACAATTATCAGTTCTTATTTAGATAAGCACACACCAACCCAGCCCTCCTTCAGTTCTGAAACTATAAAACGCTCTGATCTTACTCTGAGTGTAAACCCAGCACCTACTCTTGGAATAGCTCTTTGCTTCTAAACCTTGTTGTTTGTGGGGGCAGCATAACGCTTCTGGGAAAGCATTTTTCTTTGCAAGGATAAGCTGCATTGGCACCACAAGCTTCAAGGATAGCTACAGCACTAATTAAGTTTGCTTGATTCACTTTGAAATTGAACAAAGTGAATAGTTGGCTCAAAGAAAAATAAACATGTTACTGAGTATATAACACGTAAATAAACATAACATAACAATTGTAGTGCTATATATAATAGGTAACACTAAATACTGCAATGAGAGAACGACAACAAGAAACACATGAAGTAACATCTATGGCTAAAATGAAACAATGACAACAAAGGACAAACACCTGCCACTGATTCCACACCGACTTATCTAAAATGTAACTGGAGGTTTTTTCATCTGCAGACCTGTTGTCTAATAAAAATACAGAACAATCTCCCAGTAAAATACATTTTATGTACAGACCTACCTCTGTAGACCAGTTGGCTTTTCAGACTTTTATTCGTCACATACTATTTCCTTTTATACAACTAAACTTCCTATCCTTACCTGGGCACACAGAACTCAGAATACTGGGTTTCAATGACTTATTTTTAATAATTTGAAAAAAAACTAAACAATTATGTTTGCATTACCAGAAACAGAACAAACAACCCATTCTGGTGGCACTCATAATATGTCTTCTTTTAAGAAGAAAAAAAAAAGGCATTAAAACAACTTATATCAACCTTTTCTATTAAAAGAGACACTGACAAACACAAAGCACTTTCACCTTGAATTACTACGAGTCCATATTCTAACTCTGGCAGAAGTATAATTAGCTAAAAATATTCAGTGATTCAGATATTTTCACATTAAAGTGTAAATGTGTATACTCACATACCTCCTCTATATTGATATGTGTAATACATTAAACACTATATTCTCAGATGTAGAACTGTCAGGCCAAAGGAACAGAGGTCCTTTCTTCAGCTATATGAATGCTTTATTTCAGACACAAGTGCAGGCTTCTCCCCAATTTTCCATCACTATCCTGTTATCCACACTTGCAGATGCCCTCAGACAACAAGACAAAGTAATTAGCATATACAATTAATACAAAGAAGGCTATCAGAGCCCTTATGTTCTTTTTTTTTATTACAACTTACTTTATATTGATAGTTATCTCTTTTATTTTTCAAATTTTGAAGCATGATCCCAAAAAGAGAAAATGTTTCAAAAAATTACCACAGAGGGTTTAAAAGTTTCTGTATCTTGTGGCCTTGTTACCAAAATAAATACACCCAAAAAAAAGTAGCCAGAGAGCACAATTTTTGAGGGGTATGACAGCAAAGACATTTAAACCACATCTGTAACAGAAATTGTAACCAGAATAGCATCCTGCACAAATACAGGTCGAAAAAAGGACAGGGCATATTTTGTCACACCCCTGAGAACAAGTTTTGTACCTATAGATTTTCTGTGTCTGCTTCAGGAAAATTTTACCAGTTAGGAATCTATTTAGATTTTATTCAAGAGGCTACTGACTGACTGCCAGTTGGGCATAAAAAAATTTCCTAATGGGTTATCATCTTAGTTTTTTTGAAACGCTGTTTGATAACTGCACTTCTCTTTGAAGTTCACGGCGTTCCTTCTTGCCCATTTCTCCACCCCAAGGTCCAACTGAACAACAGCAAATCCACCCAATCGGGTCAACCACTCCTTCCAATTTTGTTTTTGCAGACTTGCCAAGGTTGCTCTCTATCTTATTGTCTGGGTCACTCCTGAAGGTGTCAAGCAGTGCTTGGCCCCTGACTCGTGCCCTGGGGGTCACCACCAGTGACTGGCCTCCAGCTGAACATCGTGCCACTGCTCATCACCCTTTGAGCCTGGCAGTTCCAGGGCAGCCTTCAATCCATGCCACCGGCCATCCTTCCAGCCCTGAGGATTTCAGTAGTGAGATTACCCGGAGACACACCACCTCTCTGCACCTGTGCATTCAACACAAGGTGACTGCAATCACAGCCAACAAAAACAATGGAAGCAATTTCTTCCGGTAGCAGCTACATGCAAAAAAAAAAAAATACATTTTCAATTAAGGGTTTGCTATTCTTGTATGATATTAACTTTGTGACACTGCTCATTTTCAGTATTTTGTTTGTGCTTAGAGTACTGCTGCACCCCGAGGAGTTGTTGTAGATAAAGAGGAGATTTTTACCTCAGTAACTATTCAGATTTCATACTTTTACTTCGACATGAATATGATTTAACTAAAAAAGGAACATTTTTCCAGTTATGTTTTTTTCATCTGAAATCTTATGCTGTTACAAACAGGCATTGATTATCTAATCAGATGTTAAATAAGCAAAGCCAAACATTAGCTCTTCCTCTCTAGATTTATTGACAAAAGCTTATTCCAAAATACAAAACAGTTCTGTACTAAAACATTCCCTAACTCTGGTATACAATAATAATTTAAATTTCCATGCCTTTATTTTGTTTTAATTTATAGCTGGTGATTTAGGCTTTATATATAGAAATTTTGTGAAAACATGGGCTGCTATGAAAGACAATTTTACATGCACATCTAGAGCAATTCCTAGTGTAATGTATTTAAATCTCATACGTAACACCTCTCGCTTACTGAGTGTTTCTGTTGTCTCAGCTGGAATATCCTGTGCAGTCTGAGGTGCCGTATCTCAAAAAAATATAGTGAATACACTACAGGGTGCAGTTAAAAGAAGTAAGAAAATGTCTAGAATGTGTTTTCTATGGTGCTTTAAAAGAAGCCAGGGTGGTCTGCTTCAAAAAAAACCCAAAACAAAAAAAAAAAGTCAAAACCGCCAGCAATAACACCAAGAAAAAGTAGGTATTGTACTAGTTTTCAATCATAAAAATAGTCTTCTATTGAGAAGAAGAAAGTTATCTGTCTCCTGTGCTGCAGCAGGCAAGAGAACAAGTCATAAGTTTCAGTTTCAGCATGAAAGATTCAGATTAGTCATTAGAAAACACACACTAATGGCCATTCCAGTAAGCAGTGGAACACACTGCCTGCAGCCATCCCATATATTCTCTGCTGCTTTCGTGTCCCAGCACTCCAACCCTGTCAGCAATGGAGTCTGTGAACATACCAGGCTGTGTAACCACACTGCATTTGCAGAGCAGACACATCCACAAAGTCTCAAAGACAAATTCCAGCCCATGTCAAAGGGCATTAGATTTAGGTAGTAGGTCTCTTCTCTAGATTTTAGGCTTGAGTGATTCTGTTGTTGTTATTTTGCTGAAGGCCAGGTGCAAATATTAGCATACTATAAACCTTTTTTTCATAAAAATGGTTCCCTCTGTTTTAAAAGCATTACATTATTGCAATATTTAGCTGTTATTTCCTTGTGAAATGTTCAACTTCAAATATATTTCAGCTTAACAAATTCAAATCCCTTTAGCATGCAGTCCTTGCAGCTTGTCCATATCTTCCTACAAATGTTACACTCATTTAATAGCTTAGTCCTTTGTTGTACCTTCATTACTCTTACTCCAAAATATCTCTAAGTCATACAAAGACAATGTTAATTCAGAAGGGCTTGGCACACTATTTTAGGAAATTTCAGCCTGGATTTCTGTTGCATCCTCAATTGTATTCAAAAGTCAGAATCCACATCAACTGTGGTTCAGTTTATAAATGTAATGAATGAAACTGTTTTGACTATGGGTAGGAATGATGGTGAATAATCTCAAATTTATACAGAACACCATAAGTCACTGCCACCTTTTATTCATGTGAGCATGTACACATTTATTTGTTTATGGAAAACAGTTGTTAAAAAAATTCTCATAATGTTGCAACATGTGCTACACGTGGAAATTGCCCCTTTGATCTGTATAAATCTACCTGTTACAAGATATCTTCTTTAACCTAAAAAACTTTCTCCCCTTTATCACCCGCTGAGAGTTTTTAATTAAAAAGTTGAGTTACTGAAAAAAAAAAAAATCTGAGTTAAAAAGAAATTGTATATATTTAAGAAACTCTATAAAAAGAGCTTTCACATTTTTCTTCAAAATAGGCATAAATTGGTAGTCTATTCTAATTAAGAACACACTTGGGAATAGCTAAGCTAATTAATATTTCCCCTAACTATTACAAATACCAACAATAATTCACTAATAAGTATTCACTGGAATGATCAAGTAATTAAAGCACCTTTTTAAAATAATCTTTAAAAGATCTCAGGTTTCTTTAAAGAATGTAGATACATTGTTTTGCAGTAACAGTGAAATTCTTGAAATAGTGAAACAGCCTTGAAATGCTATTAATTTAGCAGACACTTTTTTCTAAACAAGGATGTAAGAAAACACATATCATATTCACCATACATCCAGCTTTTGCTTTACTATCTCATCACTAAATTTCCAATTTTGCCCATTTAAAACTGTGTATGCAGCAGTCACAGAGTTTTACTGAAAAAGCATCTGAAGTTACCAAAGGTCACTCTCAGGAGGATGTATCACTTAGTGCCCGCAAACAAGATTTGCACTTAATGTTTCTCTGCATGAATTTGATCCTGAGAACTCTGGTCACGATTCAGCAAAACCTCTGAAGAACATGCATTATCCCGCTGCCCTTGATGGGGGCTGAGGTTATTGGACCCCATTGAGTAAATCTGGTTCTTTCTTTCAGACTGAGTAGTGAGGTAATCCTGCAGGAATTGCCTCATAAATACACTAAAAATAAGCTGGATGACTACACATGTTGACAAAAACGCCAGTAAGAACACAAGCTTTGTTGAGCCAGATCCAGCAATGCGAGGAGCAACTAGCATAACGTTTATCATTTCAGGGCTGTTTTAAAAAAATAATCATGTTTCATTGCCTTTTAGCCTCTGGACCTGGACCTCTTACAGGCACTGGCAATGCTCTCAGGCTCTTTTCTGCAGTCACAAGTGTCAGAAAGTCTCATTCATGAGTGTCAACTGAACCTATCAAGTAACCCTTTGAAAGTCCAGAACTTAAAAGAAATAGTTGATGTCACAAGATCCATAATAAAAAAAAAAATTTAGAAAAGTTATAAATAACTATTTACTGAGGGTCATATCAGCATTCAGCCCTAATCAAATGGTAGCAGATATTCAAACGCAGTACAAATCCACTTAAAGAATGTTTCTTTAATCAATGGATTGACAAGGCCCCAAGGAAGCTGCAAAAGGCAATCAGCATATGCTGGCAGGGAACTGGAAACGTAATTGCAATTTGAGAAAGGAAAATTTCACTGTATCTTTCAAAATGATGCAAAAGTCTGTTATTTTCATGATGTACCAATAAAGGACACAGAACCACCTTCCCTGCATGTTTTCATGTTAGCCCTCTAGTAAACCCACAAACTTGTAAAAAAAAAAAAAAAAGGCAAAATAAGTTTTGAGAAAAGGTGTGCTCGACTTGGAATTACATTTCTGAGTCCACAACCCATCCGCCTCACTATTTAGGAATTTCTACCACACAACTCGATGCTCCAGAAGACCCTTTTTAATTGTGCCACAGTTTTCAAAAACACAACATTAAAAGAAAAGGTAAAGCGTGTTCATGCTGATGAACTTGTGGTAACTCAGGTCATCTGTATTCAAATGAAATTTTTCTCTTTTTATTCCTGATTACTGTATGGCTCATTAAAGGAATAAAACCCAGCATGACATGAAAAATCACTTTAGTCTGATAAAATGAAGTAATACTGTATTCAGCAACAGAAGGAGTTTAGCTTGCCTCTAAGACAGAAGCTGAACAGTAATTGCTTTTATTTTATATAGAACCTATTTTATGATTTTGATATGTTTTCAAAAAGTACACTTCTGAACAAGGATTCTTTCCTACTGAGAGGAAACCTTTTTTATTTGTTTATTTAGAATTCTCCTTCATACATATGTTGCATAAATTTCAGGGTAACTAAAGTTTCACTTTACGTTCATGTTCAAACTCTGAGTCTAATTAGAATAACCTGCAAACTGGAAATCATTAAACAAGGAACGACCAAACAAAACAAGCAGAGATGAGGGAGTAAAAAAAATTCTTTTCACCTAGTTGCTTACAAGTCTTAAGCTATAATTCTAGAGTTAATTTTTAACTAGGCACATTTTCTATTAGATCCCTTACTGAAGTCACTGAAAAACTCAGCAACAAAAATAGTGAGGTTATGCGTTAGCTGAAGAAAAACATCAGATATTTGGTGTTCAGAGAGCACTGGGGGTGCTTTAATAGCAAAATGGTTTATGCCAAAACCACCTGGTTCCAAATAAATAAATCCACAAAGTGACCTAAACTCAAAGTTATCCGGGTTGTGTGTCTGGGGTTCATTTAGGTTGGGAGGGGTTGTGGTGTTGTTTTCAGGGGGGTTTTCTGTCTAGTTTTTTGAGGCGTTTTGGGCAGGAGGGAGGGGGCTAGGGAGAGGAGTGTTTGGGTTTGGCAGGGGGGATGTGGGCTTTTTTTGTTTGAAGTTTCTTTTTGTCTCATGGTTCCAGGATGCAAAGTTAGAGGATAATTAGTCTTTCTCAATAGATTAGACAGCTCTATTTTTGCTCCAGTTGCTACTAGGGTGATTTCATCTTTCAGTCACTCTTCCAGGAACCACAAAGGTGCTGGGGCACTCTCTCCCTTCTCCAACATCTTTTGAGTCCTGCTCCTGCATTGAAAAGTCATCTAGTTAAAACTTCAATTCCCAACCTCTCACTAACCATCACTTAAAAAGCAACAAGTGACACAAACTGTTGCAGGTCCACGCAAGTCAACTGCTGTGGAACAATGGGTGACCCGTGAAAACCTCCCTTGAGCTAAACTGAAACAAGGCGAGGATCCCTCCTGGTGGAGCCACAGAGGAAGGCTGAGAAGCCCTGGTTGATCTCAAAGTTATACTCAAAACCTTCATAGACAGCTTCTGAAGAAGCCTGAAAGGCAAGTACTGATAGAAATGCCAGTTCTTGGCAGCTTCCCTGAAAAAAATAAGCAACAGCAAGTTTTATTTGCAATAGCCAGAAAGGAAAACTCTGATTGCAAATATCTACTAGTGGTTGACTAGAAATGAGATTTCTGTATGACTTAAGTGCTGATAAGTGAAGAACCATTTTATTTCTTCAATCTCCCATTTTATGTAAATCAAGAGTCTTGCTAAGGTTTGCAGTTCTATTTTTTTTCTCAGTAAAAATTTATAAAATAAGAACATCTCCCTCCCCACATACACACACACATTTTAATAGCAACAAGCAGATTTTTTGGAACTTGGTTCCCCATTTGTTACCAGGGAAACTGCACAGACTTGGAGAGATTCACATGCAAATTATTTCTTAATCTGGTCTGTCATAAAAACACGATCTAGCACTCGACTACTAATATGCATTAAAATGTAAAGCCCAGGATTATCAGTGAGCTCAGTCTTAATTTTGACTCTGTTTGGTTCTTATATTCACAGCAGTATCCTGCTATGAAACTGCTACTAAACCACTCCGATTTGTTGAACAAAGGTCTTACATCTACACTTGGCAATGAAGCCAGCAAGGACCAAGTACCCTCCTGAGCACAGAAAAGACTTTCCTGCCTTATGTGTCAACCTGGGAAGGTGAATCCAGCCCTTGTGTTCCTACACCATCTTGGGCCTGGGGCTAGCAGATCTTAGTTGGGATCTGAACCTGCTGCTTCAAAGGCTTTATTAGCCTTAACATTTGGGTTTGCTGCAATGAAAACACACGCTGTCAAAGTGCAGAATACCGAGAGAAACAGAAATTAAAGTTCTACAAGCCCAACATTAGCGGTGCTATTTAGTACGTTTCACTGAAGCAGCAATATCCTTCACTCAGACTTGCAAGTGTGTGTCCGGTACATATTCACAGTGTCTTAAATTACTTAATCCATAGGCCAGCATGGATGGAATTGCAGGGCCAGAGCCTGCACCTGCTGGCAGAAGCCAGAAACACCTGAAAGCTTCTTGCAGCTCTTTTGGGCCGCAGCTGCAGTAGCCTTGACTGTGTCTCATGCATAAGCATAGCAAGATTAACAATTTTGTACCCTGCCAAATGCAGCAGAAGTATATACACCTTCAGGGAATGTTATATTTACAGCATAGAAAGATAAAGGAAGTTTATTTTCTGTCACAACAACATTATAGAAACCTGTCTGCTCCTAGCTCCTTCCGCTCAGTTGAGAGAGGATGTGTTATCAGTCTAAACACCCGGGTAAGTGATACTCCAACTCTGCTTTGATAGAAACTCATCAGAACCTGACAATGTGCATTTAAGCATTTGATTACATCACCCATTGGTCATTAAGGAAACCACAGTTGCATCTTCCTGTTACAGCCTATTTGATTAAGTTATATGATACATCCTCTAGCATTATTCATGCCCATGTGCACTAGAAGCTAATTTCCTTTGCTGCATGTCATCCGGTTTTTATTAATGTCTCCTCCAAAATGAACTTTTTGAGTCATTTTTTTTCTGTTCTCGTACCTTCTCACGGTTCAGTCTAGTTCTCACAGACATTTTAATTAATTTATCTGAAGAATATGCCATTATCTAAGTATATTAATAAAATTTATTTCATACCTTCTTATATAAGTAGGTTTAGTCTGGGTTTAACTGCTTGTTCTCCTTTCTGAGGGGATGTTTAATTCACAAGTACTTATTCTGAGCAAATTTGGCTCTGAACCATAAGTGACTGATATAACTTTTACAACATGCTAATTTGCATAAATGTAACTGCTGATATTAGAACAGGGAAGATTAGCCAACAGTTTAGAGCACTGACTAAGAACATGAATTCTGTCACTGTAATGTGCACAAGGCTGTGGAAAAATACAACTAGTGCAGTGTTTTCGCTATAGCTCTAATAGTTTAAAAACATAAAATACACACCAAGATGGAAAACTGGTATTTCCAGTTAACTTAATCTAGTTATCATGTATTTAAATGCACCTGAAAATGATCAAGAACATCCAACTGCATCTTCAGGTGCCAGAATTGCAGCATAGCACTATAAAACAGACAAATTAAGGAACAATATTTATTTTTCTTTCATTTAATCCAATTCCTGCTGGAACACAGACCTCTCCCCAGAAGACACTGGATGCAGCAGCATGTTCATGGTAAAACCTACCTCCCTAAAGGTTGATTCACTTCTGATCAGCACTTGAGAATCTGACAGAGAGTTGTGCTCTGGTGGCAGGACCATTGTCTTATCTCTGCATTCAGTGTGTGCTAACACATCCACAGAACCATCGAGGGGTTTACAAAAATACAGCGAGAGCAACAGATAACTTTTTCCACATTTGCCCCTGCCAAACCATACATGGTTATAACTGCCTGCAAACTCCCAAATGTTCCATCTGTACGGGAACATTTCTCCTAAACTTTTGTCTCTTCTGAGTTGAGATTTGGAGCAGATTACTTCCACTAACTCGATAATCTGATCTTCCGGTTATTTCTTTGCACAGAAATGGCAGAGATGGGCTGTCAGGAAATAAGGAATATATGGTAAAAAATTCACAAACTTCACAGAGAAACTGATACATGATCTGCCAGTAGAAGTGGAGGGAAGACCAAGGGAAACTCAGGAGGCTCTTGAAAAAGGACTTAATAAAAGATAAAAATGCTTTGAAGTGATTTAAGTATTTCAGGATTATTTAAACATCGTCCTGGATGTGAGCAAGGCTCAATATAGTCTTCCTTCCATAAATATGCACTTGTCTTTCTAACAGAGATCTCCATAATCCCTTTTCTATCCTGTTATTTTGGCTAATTCCAAACGTATCAAATACTCCTACAAATTCTGTTCCTAATTGCCACTAAAAAAAAACATATCAAGTTCATATTACTGATTATACACTACTTTTTGTTAATTTTNCTACAAATTCTGTTCCTAATTGCCACTAAAGTTATCTTTAACATATGCTAAAATAATAATTACCAGGAAAAAAAAGACATATCAAGTTCATATTACTGATTATATACTACTTTTTGTTAATTTCGCCAAACCTTGCAATACTGTGCTGGTTAAGACCAGATAGGGTTTAAAAAATAATTCTTATATCAAGACAACAGGGAAGAATTACTCTAAACAGAACTGTGAGGGAATACAGCCTTCAGTGATGAAAACTGTCTGAACCTACTTCATCTCATTAGTGTTGAATTAATTAGGCTTTATTTATTCATATGACAGTAATGATTATATAGAGCCTATAATTGTCAAAGTTTCAGAAATTCTTGGTGCACTTTGATGGCAGGATGAGTTCAGTAGCCCTGCAAGAGATAATAATCTAAAGTTTGCATCCTCACTTTAAAACACCCTCCTAATCTTTATTCTCATCCTGAACTTTTAAGACTCATAAAAGCTTCAGCCTAATTTTTTCCCCCTACAGTCATAGAACAGTTCAGTTTGAAGTACAAAAAGAACATCCATAATGAAAGGCCTCCGTAAGAATTATGCCTTCATCAACTGCATGATTGCTGTGTGATTCATTATGTTCAAAACCAACAGCAGATATTATGAGAATACCATTTACTATGTGATTACTATTATTGAACTCTTGGTATTTAATCCTCATGCATTTAGTATTCTACTTTTTATTTAGCTCCTTTCTAAAGAAATTTTGCTTGCATGTTACAAAAAAAAAAAAGGAAAAAGTAGGAGAGGGACAAGATTAATATTTCTTGGGAATGTGTGGTACTACTTCGATTCATGAAGGTATAAGAATAAAAAAAATTTTCAGATGCATTAGTCTGTTGGGTATACATGCATTATAATTTAGCCTAAAAAAAGGAAATTAAAAATAAAATATGAGAATTAAATTAGGCTAATTTTATAAAGTGTATGTGAATTATATTTTACACAATATAAAATAGCTCTGTAAGATGTTCAAATGTCAGGTAATTCCTGAGAGAAATACTACTATGATGTTTAAACAGAACAGAGAAAAACAAACCACTTTGATGCATTTTCATGTCAGCACAGAACAGCAGAAGATTTTCGTGGTTTGCACTGAAAGAGGGTAGATGATTAAAACCTGCAAAGCTCTGTTAGGTAGGTGAGCAGAAACAATGGTACTGGAGATGTATTTTAAGAAGGGATTCATGTAACTGTCACTAAATACGAGAACTGGAAACCCATCAGTTCTCACCCATTAGTCCAAGAGTCTCTTCATACAGCTGCAGAACTGCAAAGAGAAGTGCCAAGAACACCCTACTTTAATACATCTCTGCTTTGACCCTTGAAGGGGTCTGCGAAAATATAAGTTGGCCGAAAGGTATAAAATTTTTAATAAAATCTAATATGTCAATCCAGACAACTATCAGCAATAGACATTTAATTATATGTTCAGGCACATCACAGCACCTGACAATAGACTTGTGGAGGTTCCCAGGGTGCGCATGAGCTAACATTTCCAGCCATATAAAATCCCTTTCTGATTTTATTTCCTGTGGGTTTGAAGGGTTTTGTTTGTTTGTTTGGGACTTGTTCTTGTTTTGGTTGTTTGGTTTTTGGATTTTTTTTTCAGTAGACGGAAGAAGTGAAATGCAGAATAGATGTTATCACTTGTACAGAATTCAAACACAAAGCAAAACTACTATTATAACAACAATCTGTCCTGAAATACTAAAAAAACCTGCAAAACCCAAAACAAACAAACAAAAAAGCACAACCTAAAATCCCTCCTTGGTTTTCCGGCAAGTGCTGCATACAAACACAGTACAAAACAAGCTGGTGAATGGATCAACACAATTAATTGTTCCCACAAAGCCTTTGGGCAACGTTACATGTTCTCAGAGGTACCTATCACCACGTTATCATTTATCAGCAAGGTTATATATATATATATACACACACACGGAACTCTGATAACATTCCTGAATGTTTTTTTATAGTGAGAAACCCAGCCACATATGAGAAAATAAGACAACCAAACTTTTTTTTCACTGCTTTGTACTGATTTGGAAGAGAAAGGGATGATCTTGGAAGTATTTTTCAAGTAAAGAGTCTATCAAATAATTGCCATCTAAGAATTTAAATATTTCATTTAGCTTTACCAAATTCTATTTTTTCTGTAAGCAATAGGAAAAGGATTTTCATTCAAAGCACCAAATAGGATGTGGACTACTAAAGAATTTGAAAACTGAGGAAAACACTTAAGTTTTTCTCAGGTGTGGTTTCAGAGAATTGGAAGTTTTCTGTGAAAATGATTCCAAGGTCCTAGTCAGCTTAAAGAAAATAAAGCATAGCATAAGAACTGAATTGTATGTGTGTGCTCTCAGCTTCAGAAGAGAGGATGAGAAAAGGAGCAGCAGTACACAGAAGGAACTGTTTGATAAGATTTATGAAGAAAGCTATGGATTTGTTTTTCACAGTAATGATGAAATTCAAAAGTCTCCACTGGAGGTTGTCTGGCTGAGTTCCTGTTAAAATAATTAATTCAACACTGTGGGGATGGAATTGTTATTGATGTGCTCAGGCACCAGGAGATTTGGGCAGGCACTCTTTAATTATTTATAATCTAAGCAAATAAATACAATTAAGCAATATGTATCTTTATGAAATTCAAATTGAATCTCAGAGGTGTGTAAGATCACCTTTATTCAAAGTTGATCTTTGCTTATAAACCAATGACGTAGATAAACTTTTCAAGCTCTACTCATGTTCTGTTGAAGCTGAAAAGTTGTAGGAACTTAGAAAATGCTATGTTTTGATCAGTATAAAATCCCAATTTTGTCAAGAGAAAGTCAGGCAAGTTCTCTGACAAAGATGACAGAGAAAATAAAACAGATATCCAAAGGTTAAGAAATCTGGAGTTTCCATGACACATATGAAATACACGCAATTTCTTGTTTTCTCTTTTCAAAGCTTTTGGGCCCGTTTTAGCATCAAGTGAAGAGATGACTTCACCCAGATAAACAAACGTATTTATCACTGCAGAGAAGCAAAAATGGTTCCAAGCTGAAAAAAGGATGGCTGTAAGTACATCATGAAAATAAGTAGTACAGAGAATGTACACAGAAGTATATGCATAGCCAGGCAATTTCCATCTTTTTCCAGAATCAAGTATAAACATTCACTATCCTGAGTGTGCTTCCACAAGGGATTGCCTGAAAGATCTTTATTTATTTAAACTTGTTTAACAGATTTTTATTTTTTTTTTAAATCTGTTCATATATGCTCGCTCCTTTAGGTAATCTCAAAAGGAAGTAATATTTTTTTTAAAAAATTATAACTGAAGTTCTGAAATTATAACCTGACTCCAGGACATGAAACTTCTTGAAAAACATTAAGCATTGTGAGATCTAAACCGAGTTGCCCAAATACTGCAAATTTTTAAGGTTTCTTCAAACACATTCAGCTAAACAGTTAAAGAATGTAGTACAAGCCAGAGGAGGCTCCCTAGAGTCTAGACTCCGACACAAAGTCCACCAAGATCAAAACAAACTTTCCTTCAGCTTCTGTAGAATTTGAATCCAGATTCTGTTGAGCCAAGTGGAGGAGATTTAAAATGCAATACATATAAATACATTTTCATTTTTCTATTTCTATTTTGCTGTAAGCCCTTCTCATGACTTTTCATGTATCACAGTTGACAAAGGAATTAAAGAAAGACCCTGTTTAGAAAGCAGCAAAGGTGGTATTATCTATCCTCTCAAGCCAATGCACAGGATAACTAAACACTGAAAAGTACTTCCCAAGCTGTTTAGGGATGAGCTGAAGAAAAATAAACAATAGAAAGACCAAATTGGAGAGGGAATTAAGGGGAAAAAACCACTCAAGAATTACACAAATCAATCACATTAACAGCACAGAAGATAGTCTAATTAGTGGAATTCAGCAATTTCATGAAGCCACTCTTTAGTGAGACTGCTATGCAATTTAGTCATTCAACAGGAGACCACCACATGTGGTTCCAGCTGTCCTCCTTGTCCTTCAGGAGATGACCTCATAATGACTTCTCTCTCTCCAGTTCCTCTGTTACTCAGGGTAACTGGGAGCAGCCCTCGTTTGCAGAGTGCCCTGCGCAGCCAGGGAGGGAGGCCACAACGACAAACCATTTGTAACAGTGACAACCATAGTGGGCGAGTGCCACAGATGCTAAAAAGAGTAATGATAGTTTATGGAGAAATAAATTGAGATCTATAATGGTGTGAAGTGAGGCATCTGAGAGAAAAATGAAGGAAAAGGAAGTAATTTGGAAACACTGCCGAATTTGTGGCTGCATGGACACAAGCAGAAAGCCCTGCTGGAGAGCAGTTCTGGAGATGCCCCTCATATGCTTGCTAAATCATCATATAGATTGAGTAGCCAATTTATGATATTTTCCTTGAGCAGCCCACCAACAGGGTAGAAAGAGCTTCCTACCCTGTGGCTAAGACAGCAAGATGGGACGTGGAGAAAAGATTTTTTCTGCTGCAAACCCTTCAACAGTTTCATCCAAGTCGTGATAGAACACACAAGTGTGTTTCAGGGAGGTCCTACTGATCTACACTCTATTTAAATTTTCTGCTGTCTAAAGGGTGAGACACTTCATTTTCAACCATTTTAGCCTCACCAGAATCTAAGAAAACTTTACACTTCTATTTCCTAGAGGCAGCATTCTTAGATACAAAAAATACTGTTGCAATATTGATATAACAGGGCTAGATCTTCAAATCTGACTCAGAAATAAAGACAAAAGGACCCATCTTCTGTCCTAATACTGTGGCTCCTATTTAACTGATGAAGCACAGGGACATATTCCCAACTCCATTCCATTGGAAACCGTGTGCAAGCATGAATGTAGCGTACAGTCACAGCACAATTCTTGGTAACATATAGGTTGCCTCTATAACTTCTGAGGACCATTTTGTGATTATGTGGCATAAATGAGGTACACTAATGCTCCTGAGCTATTACTACATCTTCTTTTTCTCTTCATATAAAAGAAACTGTGTGAAAATGCGCTGTCAGTCTGTTCCTTCTGAGCTTCTCCTTTTCCATTTCTAGCTACACTTTTGGTGCTTTTCTCTATTATGTACTTTATCTTGAGATACTTGCTGATCAAATTTTTAAACTTTTGAAGATGTAGCAGCAACACCACAACTGGGCAAGTTGAGGATTCGTAGCAGCCCTGAGACTCAGTCAAACCGGATGAGTTTTCAGCTCTGCTGGGTCACTCACATGTCATGTCAGCTCTCCTCCGGGGCAGGTATTCCAGCAGTAGTGCCTTCGTGCCACTGCACCAGACAAAATCTTTTAAAAAGATTCTCTTTGATGTGTAACCAAGGGAGAGCACAGGTTCCAAGTTCAGTTTAAGCACGCTGCAAACATTAGCAGGTTTAGCTCCAGAAAGCAAATACAAGTGACAGCCTGTAAGTCAAGATATCAGTTTGGAAGAGTTGCTGCAAGAAAAACACTTAAGACAGGGAAACTGCAGATATTGGGGATTTTTCAAGTTAATATTGGAGCTCCTGAGAAGCACCACTGCCCAAAACTTTGCTGATAATAAGACATGTGCTGAACAGTGCTGCCTTATCCGTCCCAGAAACAAAGGAAAGAGAAGGGAGAGGGGAGTATTTCCTTTTCCTTTCATAATCGTAAACTCAGCATTGAATTGCATCTTCTGTTCACAGCATGCAGCCTGGACTTTCAGTATGGAATAAGTTCTCCATTCTTAGCACTCTGTCTCCTTCACCCTTGGTACAAAAAAACTCAAGTCACATACAGGAGGGTAAAAATGTCCTTCAGACCTCAACTCCTTGGTGAACACAAGTCAGCTAGGGTGAGCAAACTGGACTAAGTTGTGGTCACCAGTTAAGCCTAAAGAAATCTTCTACATAGATCAGCATCTTGCAAAGGAATTAATGGGCACACTGTCTAGGAGGCAGTACATGGTCTTTTTCTACCTCATCAAAAAAATTCCCTTAAGCAAGGGATTAGTCATTCTGAAATTTGTGGGTCCTTCACTTCCAAATTTTCAAAGGGAGTTTTGAACTCAGTCTATGAAGGATTAATACATGGTTTGA
Source organism: Cephalopterus ornatus (assembly GCA_013396775.1). NCBI lineage: Eukaryota > Metazoa > Chordata > Aves > Passeriformes > Cotingidae > Cephalopterus > Cephalopterus ornatus. Next base: position 32,815 of record VZRE01011175.1, on the reverse strand, counting down.
AGTCCAACTAAGACTTCCAAGGTCCATGGTAAGAACAGCAGCACAGAGCAATCACTGTTACTGTTGACTTAAATGCCTCATTTACTCCTTCCCCGTGAAAAGTTATTAAATAAAACTATGCTTAATTAATGACTTAATAATAAAGGAATTCTCCTTTTGCACAGAGATAGGCTGTTACTGTACACTGTCCCTAAGCAGCCACTTGCTACAACTGGATCTCTTTCAATACAGTCAATGTATTAGCAAATACATAAAATAAACTAAACACACAGTATGACTAATTAAAAAAAAAGAAAACATATTAGCATTTTCCACTGTTCTAGCATGGAATATGTCATCACTATAACATCATTTAACATTAAATGTGGGCAAAGTAAATTTTAAAAACTTATTCCTTTGGTTTTAATTGCAGGTAGAAATGTGTATTTTAAATACAGGAAGAATAAAGAAAACAGTATTATTATTCAGTGAAAACAGTGTAATAGGTGTATTGCTATGAAAGCTTTTACTGTGTTATCAAAACATGTATTTTTTACATATGCATCCCTGTGCTACTTTTCATCACTCAGGTTCTACAGAACCAACGGGATATCGTTTACACAGATAATGCATATCAAGTACTGACTGCAATTACTTTAGAGGTGCACAAGACACTCAGATCAAAAGTGAGGGGACCCCTTTGCTACTCCCTTGGGTTTTTTTAGCTGGTTATTTTTTTGCCGAGTCCTTTCTCAATCTCCACAACCCTCTGAGGCAGCGTCCTGCAGCATTACAACATGGTTATCACCAGAAGGTTGGGTTTGACATTGTGCTTTCTCCTTAATGATACCACTTTTTTCTGTTCACAGTTTAAGCTGTTGTACGGGCCCTGAACACAAAACCAAATTATTATTTTTCCTCTTTCCAGCACTCTTTCACATACCTGAAAACTCTGTCCCACATGATTTTGTTCTGAACATTATACAACTGCGGCCCTTTCCATCTCCATTGTGGGTTGCTCTTCCCTAAACACCAACCAATAAATCTATATCCTTCTTGAAGGGAAATCATTGTATTTTTACACGGGATCACTTTGTGCATTTTTGCAGTCTTCACTGTTTATACAGCCTAAAAATATATTTACCCTTCTCATCAGCATGACATTGTTGACTCACGTTCTGCTCGTAGAGCAGGAGTTACTGTGCTGCCCCTGCACTGAGGCACCGGGTACTGATTTGCCTGGCTAAGGCTCACCTCTGAGGCAGACAGAGGGATAAGCAGAAGATTGCAAACTCTAGACCTATGGCAATGCTTTTTTAGGGCTTTAGCTCTAAAGTCAACCTCTGACCAAAGAAAGGGCAATTTCTTGCAAACAGAAAAGGAAGAGAGAATCAGGCAAAGACAGACTGACAGAGAAGCAGAGCCCTGATAACTCTTGTTTTTCTAGTCAGTTCATTTCTTTGCATCTGTACTCAACACAGACAAACTGAAACAACTCCTTCACAGGAATGTCTGCACAAGCGATGCTCTCTTGGAAGGGCAACATTCACAAGTGATCACATCCTACTTCAGAACCTGCCCGTATGTGCAGCTGTAACAGGGGAGGAGAAATTATGACAAAAAAAAATTATTCAATTTTGGGGGAGGAAAAAGAAATCTGATGGAAAATTCACTGGCATACAAATTCGTATTTATGCAAACACATATTTTTCGCAAAGAGCTCAAAGAAAGAAAAAGGTGCCCCCAAGGCGGTACCAGTTGTCAGAGGGAATAATATGATTTATAGGAGCTCTCATAGCTGGGGCAGGTGGCACAAAGATATTTATAGCCATCTCCGCTGCAGAACAGGTGTGCTTTGTGAATAAAGTTAATTTCACACAGTTTCATTAGGCAAATTTTCACAGATAGGGTCATGATTCATCAGCTTACTTTTTCTATGATGATATGTACTTAAATGCTTTACTGAATCAGGTTGCTCCATCCAGTGTCAAGCTCAAGTCTGCAGTCAACAGCAACTCCGTCACTGTCTTCAGTGGGAAAGAATTTCACATGATTTCTTTCGAGATTTATTCAAATGTTATCTCAATATACAGATGCATCTCTTCAAACTCAGGTCTTGAAAGAATAAGCATTTTGTGTGTTGATTCTCTTATTTTTATGTATCATGTACCATAGCTAAATTTAAATATTATGTATAGGATTAGATTGAATTCACTTCTACAAGCAATTGGGTTAATTTATTATCTTCTAGGCAGTATTTATACCTAAATATGTCAGGTAGCTAGGTATTTTTAGCAGTTCAAAACACTTAAGGGAGCTTGGAATTTTGCTTTATAGCATCTTCGTGGTCAGCGACCCGCTTATTTGCGACCTGTATTCACACCTCTTAAAACAGACTGCCCATATCACAGAAAGGGCTGCTCCAAAAATGGATGAATCTGAAGGTAGCATTTGGTCACTGCCTCAGGTCACACACAGAAGGAGGGGAACCAAAGCATTTTGGTTGCCACACTGCTATAGCCAGGCTTTTTTTAAGGAAAAAAGTGATTTAATAAGCATTTCATTGATCTGCTCCTTACACAAATCTTTTTGTCTTTGTAAACCAATCTGAGTTGCAAAAAACCCACCAAATCGCCTTGACCAGACATCCTGATAACCCTGACACTTGAAAAATGTTCTGAAGACTTCAATAATAATTCTGAATAATTTTAATCTTAAAATATTCCTGTAGGGTTTTTTCCAACTTAGTTATGTGACAGACATTGGAGAAGCCATCTTTTCCCCAAAATAATTCTTTCCACCTTCTCACTCAAAGTGATCTTAAAGCAGTTCTGACAGTTTGTTAATCTCCACATGCAGAGAGGTGATATTATAGAGAACATCTCAATATATGTCCCCTCCAATATTATTCTTACTTCTGACAGTTTGCACGAGACACTGAAACTGGAAAACTTACAAATAAAAGTGACTATACTAATATATTTTCACACAAAGATAAATTTAGATATTTTACACAGAGGCAAAACCAGACCTGAGATATCGTCACTGCAAGGCTTTACCACCATTATTTCATTACAACAGAATTCATGCAACCAAAAAGCTCAGACTGCTGATATGGCCCAGTCCTCTGCAGGACACCAGTCTGCTCCGAGTTCATCCATACACCAGATCCCCCTGCTCCAAAGCCATTGGCTCTGTGAGAGCTGCTCACCCAGCACGGGTTGCTCAGTGAACTTCTCGTGGTGCGACTGCATACACAGACTTGTTACCTTGCCATCTGGAGCTTCACAGCCCAGTTTCTCTCCGGGTTCTCCCTGTTGCTTATCTACCTTTTTGCAGAAGACTGCCCACCTTCTTTCAGATAGTCTGTGCTTCACATTTAACCTCTTCAGACACGGTATAGAAAGTCTATTACAGAATTTTATTCTTGAGAGTGAAGATAAGAACCATCTGTGAGCATGGTCATGCCTGTCTCTGTTTAATCAAGTGAGACATCTTCATCTCTTCCCAGAGATATTTCTCACTTAGAACATTTTATATTTTTTATCTTTTAGTAGATGTATGTTCGCCACTATTTAAAATTCCATTCTTTTTCCTCAACCAGGAACAAGATAAATGATTCATCAAGCCAGCAAGTCAAGGAGAGAGAATCAGCACAGAAGGATGCTCAAATCTAGTGAAAATTGGGGCTATACTATGAATTTAATGTCACAACAAATGGTATAGTTTTATGGCTCAAAGTAGATATGTCACATGGTTACACTTACAGCTCCGATGCAAACATATTCCACTAATGCTCTGACATTTTACAAGAAGCCAAGGGTATTTCATGGGAGCACAATTGAGTTTATGGTCATAAATTATCAAATAGAAAGCTTAGGGACTCTTCAGTTGTTCAATTAGTACTGTGTGAAAAGAGATTTTTGTTATACTAGTGCATCTCAAAAGGATTTCGGAAGGAGTTAAATAAATAGAGAAGTAATGCAGTCTTACAGCTAACTGAAGGGGTGAGAAACAACCTGGATCTCAATATATATATTTGTTATGTATTCCAAGAATTCTGACAGATAAGAAACCTCCTAAAATACAATGTAGATTTTTAAACTCAGTAATTCCCCTGACATACAGATACTTTTGAGACTACTTCTGAAGATACTGTCAGTTTTTCTGACAAATCAAACTTCTAAAGATGAGAGGTCAGGGACAGTTCACAAGACACATATCTACAACATATAAAACTTGGACTGGGATACAGCTAAAGTGGACAAGTTTGAGTAATTTTTAAAAAGTAAATTACTAGCAAATGCATAAAGCAAGCTAAAACCTCACCAATGGCTGAAGTAGTAACACTCCCAGAGGTTTGGTTCAGTAAGATGTTTCCTTTATCCAAATGAAGACGTTAAGCCACATTGCTGAATTTTTTTTTTTAGCATTGCTTAGTTTTAACATATTCATATAGCAAGTGCAACATAACTGATAAGATTGCAAGCTTCCAAAATCATAATTTCATTGCAAATCACATTTGACATATGTGTATCTCACTAATGTTTAAGCAATGCTCATACATCTGTATGAGCAGGTTGCTGTTTTAAATTGATGTCAGGTTTTTACACGCAACATACATTCCAGATGGACACAGCACACGAAAGTCTGTGAGTACTTTGTGTTTACAGAAAAGGATGGCCAAAGTGGTTTTTTTCACTATGAAGTATGAGTGGACAGAGAAATATCATCCAAAGCATTTTAGCATTATCATCAAAAGGCAGCTTTTGCAAGTGAAAAACTGCTTTCATCTACTGAAACCCTACTTTTACTCACCCTGCAGATGAAGGTCAAAGTTGAAATATATCTTGCTGGGTAATGAAAACATAATAAAAACATGAAGTCATAAAAGAGAAGGCGATTACAACCACTGTAATAGATGCCCTGTTTACTCTGCAGATTGCATTACATCATGTAAAGCTAAGCTATGATACTTGCCATTGCTACCTACAGCAGACAATAATGTTGACATCTCTTGGGAAATGATACCTTCAAGTATATTATATTTATGAGCAACATGGTGCCAAGACTGGTTGCTGGCCTGAAAAAGCCCCTCACAGTGTTAAATACAAGATTGCTCTGTTATCATAAAAGAACTTGAGGAAAACAACTCCCAGTGCAAATTGGCCAAAGGCTCATAGACACTCCATTCTTGTCGTTTGTTACAGGGGAAAAAGGAAAATACGCTGGTCTCAGTGAAAAGGAAACATTAACAGAAGAAAATAAACAAGGCATCAGTACTCACGTGAAAGTGATGGCTTAAAACACAGAGGAACAGAGCCTTAACCAAATAAGGCCAGAAAAGAAGTATTGAATTTCATAGAAATTAAAATAAGTTAAAATTACCAAAGTTGCATTATAGCAGAACGATTATAAAACCATTTGTATGTATATCTTAGGAGCCTCACATCATCTGTGCCCAATGTGTGTGCATTCAGCCAACAAGGGAAAATGGAATGCAGTTTTGGAGAAATGCAGAAGCCTTCAGGTCCACAGAGCAACCATACACACCAAGTCTTAGACACACCCCAGCATAAAGGTTTTTAAACATCTCCAAAGAGGGCTGAATGTCATTTCAGTATGACAAAATTAAATATCAGACTCAAATACTGCATATGAGCTATTTATTTTTTTGTCAAACACAGAAGATATCTGAAGAAAGATAATTCCACAACACAGCTTGAGTAATTTCATCTCTCCTCACTGGTTTTGACTTCACACCATTCATGCTCTGACCTCTTCCCTGATTTGCCTGCACTATGGAGTATTTATTTTGTACAAACACGCAGGCAGTCATAACTAATCCTATTGACTGGAATTGCTTGGGCAGTGGGAAATTTTGGCAGTAAGCCATCTGAGGCCATTTTTTTTGGTAGTGTTTTCAGTAGGTGCAAGCAAGGGCCTAATGCCTGAATTCTGGTCCGTCAAAAAGACAGTCTATCACTACAGCATTAGCATTTCATGCACAACTTTGATTTCTAAATAGGAAATAAAGTGTATTCACGCACTAATACTTAAATTTTGGTTCTTCTTTACTCTCCATGGCTTCTCCTTGCCTCCCTCCCCCCATCCCTTCCCCAAAATTCAAAAAATCCCCAAAACATCAAACCACCAAAATGAGACAAAAGAAGGCACGCACAAATATGCAGAATGAGTTGCAGCAGGGCAAGAGGGCTTGTCCATGCCAACAAGACTCATCTTAATCACTGTGTGCACATTCATCCCAGCATCCCAGAAGGAAGAGATACCCAACAGCTGCCCCAGTCTATTCACAGGCTTGGGAGACTTTTTTAGGGTTTGGCTTAAGGAATGATTTCCTTCACTAAAAATCATCTCACGCCAGACTGAAAATCCCAACTAATTTATTGGAATCAGGAGAACTGTTGGAAGCAGGAGTATTGCAGAGTCCTTTCCCACAATGTATAGAGCACCACAGAAACTTTAATTTATTGAGGTCTGCGCTGCTGCTGTTTCCTCTGTGCTTCTGCATTCAAGTCAGAAGCATTTCTCCCTTTCCTCACAGTACCCATCCCCTGGACAACACTTCACTAAGAGATGTTCTAAGGGATTATTTCTTTTACTAACTTGGCTTGCTGTTCATATAATTAATTCAAGAATTATTTTTTATAAATAGCAGCTTAGGTTACTGAATGCAGCGAACCATGTAATGCTAAAAATGAGTCAGTCACTGACATTGTTAAGAACTTAAGATGCCAGTGGTCCCTCCTGGACTCTCCTCTAAGAAGGAATAACTTCTTTGGGAAAGTCTAGCGGAAACGTGTTTTAATAACTCCCTTGAAGTTCTATTGGAAAACCAACTCCACTCTGTTCATGGCAATCCTCATATTTCATGTTTCCTTACTTGCATTACAACTCAGCGGTGCATCATTTCTCTCTGCAGAAAGCACACTGACTCTTCCCTTACAGGCTGTTTATTCTCAAAGGTGTCGTTATTTTATACCCTCTCCTTCTACAAGCTTCAAAAACCAGACTTAGCCTGTAGTTCCCCACATAGTCCCTTTCATGAAAGTAACAGGGAATTACACTGGTTACCTGCCAGCCCTCCAACACTGTGGCTGTTTGCAATGGTCAGGGAGAAGCCTTGGCCAGCCCATCTGCAATTTCTTCCTTCATTTCTCTCACGTGAATGCCACCTGACCTGGTGAGTTACTGACGGCTGAAACATCTGCTTGGTCCAACACTTCATATATACTTACACAAATTTATTTGGTTCATCTGACCTCTGTTCACTAGAAAAAGTGGCTCAGGTGTAGAAACTTCCCTGACAATAGCAAAGAACAACAAAAGGAATTAACTGAACCTTTATGCTACGGATTTATAATTCAAGTCCTTTCTTACAGTTTGGTCATTGAGCGGTCCCATTTATGCCCTACTTGACTTCCTGCTTTTGATTTTAGAACTTGTGACTAGCAGCTTGAGCACCGCTTGCCAAGGTGCTCTTCAAGTTTTTAGTACTCTATTTCCTGTCTCCATTTGACCTGCCATGATTTATGGACTTTCTAGTTCTCATTTGGACAGGCTTTGTATTTTTTTAAAGGAATTTTTTAAGCCTTCCCCTATGATAGCCTCCTTGGAGTCATGCCCCCAGGAGCCAGGTCTTTCTGATGTTTGGTTTTTTTTTCCTTTTTTAGTTTGATTTGCCTTTTTTTTATTTTTTTTTAATGTAATGGTTTACATGGGCTTCTAATACAACACTTTCCAGCACTGCAGGCCATTCGTAGGTATCTTGCTTTTCAGACTACTAGTATACTTATTTTACTAATTGTCTTTTTCAACAATATATAGTCCTGCTAGTTTTACTTCTTTAAGTATTTGCACACTGGATTTATTCAGTTTGCTCTCTCCCAGTGTAAAATAGAACTTCATTGTACTGAGAACACTGTTATGGAAGGGTTTTCCTGTGAATAACCTTGGAGTAGACCTTGTGTATCACTTGAGACAAAAATCAGGATGGCTTTTTTTTTTTAAGGTCTTAACACCACTGTTCATTCCAACAATTTTGTCTCCATATCTCAACCTGATGAAACCTTGACTGTACATGTCTGTATACATGTACACAAAATTTGTGCTATTACCAGGTGTGCCAAATGCACAACTTTTGCTGTCACTCCATATTCCCTGATGAGTTTTGTTGTCCTGAACAACAGTTTGCAATACATTTCTAGTCATTTTTATTAGCTAATTTTCATTATTTAAGTGGGCAGAAATCCTGTGTAAGGCCTTTGCAGAGCTTCTCACTTTCTGCAGTATTTCTAACATTACACTTTCATGCTGTGACATTCTCCTGCCTGTACATATTATGCTCTCATCCCTGCAAAGCCTGTAGCCTGGCAACTCTGTACCCCGCTGATCAGTATCCCATTGATCATTCTCCCTCTACCACATCTGAGATGTGTATCATAGCCAGCTGTCATCTGACAGACAGCATTTCTGCTCTCTATCTCACTTTTTTAGGCTTCCAGCACTGGCACAGAAATACTTGCTGGATCCACCCTTCCCCTGCTGTTAATATTGCATGTGTCAGCTCACTGAAGGCCCTTCTCTGTACTCTCACTTTAATTTTTTCCTCCCCATTTCCCCCCACCTCCCCCTTTAGCCTTTTCAAACTCAAACTGCGAGTAGCATCCACCCTGTATTTTGAATCACCAAAAGCTAGGTTTCTTGTTGAAGTGTTCATCTGGAACACCCTTCCCAGGAAAACACACCTTTACCAACACACAAAGGGTCACCAGCTCTCCCTGTACCTCCCAGTAAGTTCTGTAGGGTCTGCTGCCAGCAACACTCGCCAGGCAAGATACCCTGTTGGCCCTCTCGGGTGTCAGCTGTGCACCTGAGGATAAAGTCTGGCACCAGCAGCACCTACCATCCCTGAAATTCTCCCACGCATCAGGAACTGCTTCGGAGCAAGACACCACTGATACTCCAGGGACACCTTTGATTCTCACAGCTCCAGGCCAGCAGCTCACCGCAGGAGAACATACGTGTTTTATCAACGCTCAGAGGCTCCTGCACTGCACAGACACACTCATCAAACCCTGCCAGGCAGGTACCTGCACATGCTGTGCATTGCACAGTGCCCCAAGCAGCCCCAGCTCTGGCTCTCTTGCTGGGTCCTATGGCATCAGAAGCAGAAAACTGCTTGGGCTTGAAAACATTTTAGATTTACTTCTTCAGTCAGATGATGTCCTCCTCACTCTAAGCTAGCCCAGTGACTAGGTTAAGCCTGTAGCAAAACATATACCTGCACAGGGAGAAAAACCTCAGACTTCAGATACAACTAAAAACCAAAGCACCAAGGGACCCAGGGATCCCAGCAGCACCTCTGCTGTCCCCACACACTACAGCCCTGGTCACTCAGAGAGCTGTGCCTTGTCCTCTCCTGAACCCACACCGGCTCCATACTCCAGACGGAGCCCCGTGTGCACCCCATTCAGCCATGCATTAAGAGAAGCCCCTCAGGGACCATCAATTCTGTCTGCCCAGGTCACACACTGGCTTCCTGGAGGAAAAAAGTTATTTTCCAGCTGTAGGTTGACTACCAGTGCTCCTGATGAGTTTGAAAATTCTGTTACAGTGGATACACAATGAGGAAAAGACAACTGTCAGCACTACAGTTCAGCTGGTGTTGCAGCTCTTCACTCAACCAACACCTCCAAGTTATTTTTTTCCAGCTGTAGTCAAGTAAATCTCTCTCCCTCAGGAATTTAAGAGGTATCAACCAAGGGGGAGAAGACAGCAGGGATGTCTAATTTGCACTGCCATAAAATCAGGGTATGGCACTGAATAGAGCGCTCAGTTTGCTTTTATGCTTGGATATTTAATGTAAAGTTTTAGGACCAGATTCTTTCACCCAATGCTTTCTATTCAGGGCTTACTTAAGATTAATCATCATCTTTGCCTTTTTGCAACAGTATGGCATTTTTTACTCACGTTTTTCATCATAAGCCATAAACCACAAACTGAATATCTTTTTATGATTATTTTATCATCTTAAAAACACTAAAAGAAATGACATACACTACATATAAGTGAACATCATCAGCAATTACTTTCAAGTATGCCACTGACAGCAAAAGTAGCATTCTCATCTTTTTATTTTTTTTTCCTCCAGACTCTTACTTCATACTTTGTAACCATTAGAACTTAAAAATAAACTTAAAGCATCTGCAGGCTTACCAGTATTGCAAGGAGTACTTGAGCTCCTTTCACCATCACTCTTCCTGGATTTTGTACTTCAATCATCATTATACAGGCTTTGTTGATTCAATATTGTCTTTTATGCACTATGTTCGTAAAGCCTTATTAAAGTTTAATGAAGACACGGAATCAGATAATATTTGCATGTAAAATAAATCTGTAGTCTAAGCAATACAAAGTATCTATAATCATCAAAACAAATCACTCAGCACAAAAGACAATAGAAAGAGAATGTAAACCAGGGAAGCAGAATTTATACAGAATCTCTTCCTAGATATCTTCTACCAAATTTAACACACTTAATTTAACACAGAAAACTTGATTTATCAAACAGAATTGCAATTTATATAATCAATTTTTTTACCCTTAAAAACCTCAATGTCTATAAAATTCAAATACAATAAGCACTTGTCCTAATTTTTAATTGTTTCCAAAAGTACAACTGCAGAATATATCAGTAATGGATAAACTATGACATATGTGGGCTAAGTGACAGATGAAAGGGCCCTTTGCTGACATGCTACCCATATTATGGGATAACAGAAAGGAAAGAATCAGTTTCAATATACTTCTAAAAATTAAAAAAAGGTAATGAAAAATCAAGATGAAGGTGCATATTCTCTGCTCTCGTGTTATCTGCAGGAGATATAAGCAATTTGAGATGTAATTTATTCTAAGATCAAAGTTGTCCTAGTTCAAGTTGCTCTGCTGGCAGAAAAGATTTTATATTAGCAAATTATATCACTGTTTTTGTAGCAATTCTCACTGCAGTAGGAGATTACTGAAGACCAGGGAAATATTTTGGCTGAGTCAAAGCTAGATCATAAGTCTGCTTCTCCTCAGACAGAGGTAAAACAGTACTGGTTGTTCTTAACCATTATAAACACAAGTGACAGTTCCAGTAGTTATGGCAGGAGAAGGCAGCATGTCCCCAATGAACTGACACTAGAACTGAACCTATGCTGCAAAATCTTATCTATGAATATTCATTCGAATTTTAAAACAGATTTGCTTTGACTTCAGTTTTGCATCCCTTTTCTGTTTGCTTTTGGCATGTTCTAGTAAATTAATTACTAGCATAAATGCTTGCTGAAGCTGTGGATTTTCAGCAAATACTCCAAGATATTTACTGAAAGTGCCCTTTAAATTTACAGATGTGGTTATAGCCAGCAGCAATCTGATGCTGGAGGTTAATTTGGGCCTGTCAATGGAGAAGAAAACAGCAGGTAACCCCCATCTTTAAATTTATACTATTAAAATCAGCAAGAAACCATTCATGACTCCTAGTGACTTAATTGTAGCTACGATAAACAATTTTGGATGATAAATACTTCAGAACATGCAAATAGTCCAAAAATGTACTGCAAGTTAAAGAAAACACATTTGTGTGAATTCAGAAGTTACACACAAGGCTTTACAACATTCCTAATGCTGGAATTGCTGCAGGAATGGCAGCTTCTGCCATATGTAAGCAGACACTTTGCTGCTGGCATTTTTTTGTGACTCATTCCCCACCAAAATCATAAGCTTTCATCTTAAAGTTTCATGGGATAACAATTGAAAAAAACACACTAGCATGTAACCCATACATCCCATCATTATTCAGAAGTGCTGAACATGACACCTTGGAGTAGGAGAGTAAATCCATCCTCCCTTGTAAAAACAGAGTGTAGTCTGCTTCCTAGAAGCATCCACAAGTTGTACCAAAATTGCTGTCATGGTTGTGAAGCCTAGGATTTCAACTCAGGATATTACAGCAGTTTGGGTTTTTCACTCACAGTGTGTGCAACAGGCCTGTTTCTCTAAACTGGACTGATTTGGAACGTTCACTGATGGCAGCAGGGAGGGAATATAGCCAGTGATGTACACCTTGGTCTGCACCAGGCCCATGTTTGATCTCATGTGCTGACAAGTACATTGTAACTCTTTCTGGCCAACCCCAAACAACCTCATAACCTTTTAACCTTGGTTAAAAAAGTGCGCATTCCTCTCCCCAAAAACACATGACAAAATAATTAAGGAAGCGAAATATCTATTTATAGAAACACATGTTCCTGTGGCAATGAATGGTAGGGAGCCATCCCATCAGAGTGCACAGTCTCTTCCCTGCTTAGGAAAGTGCCTCACTAACACACCTCTTATCAGCAATATCAGATGCTTCAACTCACTGTTTTGCTTCAGCCACAAATTGCCTTGACCTGGCAACACGACTATTGTCAAAGCAGGAGAGCAAAGTAATGCAGTTCTTCAGGAGAGGGTCAGGTTTGCAGAGTCAACCTTAATGCACTGTCAGCTCTAAATAAGCCTTTTTCAAAAAGCAACACCTCACCCTACCCTTCAAGTTAAAGAAAACCAGTACAAGTTTGCATTGGAGCGTCCATGAAACCTAAGTGAAGAAGTGACCTCTGAAGACTCAGTCTTTGATCAATACAAAGCAGCATAACAAACAGACACTTGCAACAGATCAAGCACAGGGAATTACATTCATCTTCTTGAAACTGGATGACTTTGGGAATAAGCAGACATTAAGAACCAGCAGAGTAACCCCCTCCAGAAAAACATTCAGAGGAAATGGTTGAAAAACCAAAACATGTTTGCCTTCATTATTTCTCAGCTAAAGAAGGTCAGAAATTTGAAATATTGAAGGACATTTAGCTGAGAAGTTCAGCAAACAGAGGGTGTTTTGCTATTTTTGTATACAGGGGCACATAACCCTAAAGGAAAATCATGAAGCAAATAATGAACCTTCTTGGGACTCTATATGAGATTATTTTTACTTTTCAAGTTACAGCACTTCAGTTCTTGGCTTCCCTTGTCTAAAGATATTTTATGACTCTAAATGAAAATTTCTATTTTTATTGGGATGATTAAACAAGCAAGAAATTAAACTCTCTTCAACTTTGGCAAATAAGCCCCAGAGGAACCCTTCAAAATCTTACAGATTTCTGTCTACCAAAAGGTTGTGACAAACAACACTTGAAACAGGGAAGCTAAAAAAGTAGTGAAGATAATTCAAAGAAACAACCATACTTCAGGAAGATGTCTTCAACATTTTCAATTTTTGAATATTGGGCAATGTAGCTACAGACTTTCATAGGGAAAAAGAAAAAGAACAAAAATACTCTATAGTATGCCCTCTCCACCTGGCAGCAGTCCCCCCCAGCCAGCCTGGGCAGTCAAGACAGGACTCCAGAGCAGACCGTGGCCTAGTCAAGAGCTTCCTCTTTGATTTCAGAGTCTGCACCCTGTGACTGCAGAGAATCCTACTGGGTTGCTGAGATACAGCATTCACTTTCAAATATAAAACCCAACCCAACTCAGAGCCATAGTGTTGCTAATTTCCTATGTTCCAACATGTATGTGGAAAACTGGTTCAGATTTAAGATTTCTTACAATTGTAGTTAGTCATTCTACATATACTTCATAGCTTCTTGCAAGAAAATATTTTAACAATTATTTATTAATAGGAAATTGCTCCTCCATTTTCTGCCATGTAAGTTAGTTTTAAAAAAAATAAACAAGTAATGATTGATCTAGTATAATTTATCAAAGTTTTATTTCATCTTATTTGAGGTTAATAGGCTTTATGTCTTTCAAGTAATTTCTTTTACGTGCCTATTTTAAAATAACACAGAGCACTGATGGATTTCATTTAGACCTCTATTTTTTCCAGCTTCAGTGTCCTCCAACACAAATGCACCTGTAACACACCGGTACAGCATGACCTGACAGAGCCAAAACCATGTCTCATGCTGTGCTCTTGTGTGACACAGCAAGGGAGAGACCTGAGGGGACTGAAGGCTGTTGTTGGAACCTGTGATCCACATCCAAATGAATGGGAACTTTACCTGAGAAACTTCTCACTTATTGGAGCGCATCTCAAAAGGACAAAAACTGGTTGCCTTCATCATGGGAGGAAAAGCTTCGGCCAGATTATTTGAAAGGATTTTTGAACTTACATTGATACCCCTTTTCTCACCAGGCCTCATCAAGGACAAAGCACACAAAATATTCAAACAGTTCTGCAGTTCATAATAGAGGAGATCTACCACCCATTTTTCCTATCTCTTTGCCTCTCTCCACATCATACAAATATTTTCATTCAGGTGCCTAAAAACAAAAAGTCATGTGAACCTATTCTGAGAAAAGAGAAGAAGAAAAAGTGCCTTGTGCTTTTTTTTAATTATTATTTCAAAATCACTTGGCATCCTTTTATATTCTCAGAAAAGCCGAGCATCTGAGGTATACATAATCTGGAACTTGTGTTTCTGAAGGGTACATGGATACAAATCTTTCAGAGCACTTTTGAATCCAAGTTCATAAAATAATAATGTAATAACGCATAATGAAAAGTATCATTTGTGGGTCTGTTGTGAAAACCATTAAGAAGCATTTTAAACTTATATTTTCAAGTTCCCTGTGTTATAAACAAAGTTCACTCACTTCTGTCCTTTCAACTGGCTTGGGCAATTTCAAGAGCCTTACCTCTTGAAGAATAGTCAGTCATATATATTTTCCTTAGTCACACCTCAAACATTCATTTCTAGTCTGAAAATTCTTCAGAACCAAGTTACTCTGGAAAAAAAGCTGGAATCAAGTTCCTATATATTATTACATAAGACTATATATTTCATGTTTGCTTTAAACAAGCAGGTCTAATGCAGATGAAATTAGGCATGAAGAAGGTGAAAAAAGGGCTTGGCTCCCAACATCCAAACAAGAAAAGGGTCAGTCATAAGAAACAAAACAGCTCCTCAGAGTGATTGAATCTTTCCCAGCTGCCCTCAGCTCACAGTCAGCAGATGTGCTGTTTTATGGGTGCTGCAAGAACGGGGTCAGCAGTGTCAACTGCTGGAATAATGAACTTATGAGCCATGTGATTTCCATGAAATATGGCCCGGCTGCACAAGTTCCCAGGTACTGATCTGAAGTTACACGCAATCCACAGCACATTCACAAAGTCTTTTTCCAGGGCTGGGGTTGAGGGGGAGGGCGGTGGGAGGATGACAAAAAATTTGAGAAACTTCAAGGATCAAACACACTTCTCAGTCTGAATGAGTTAACGTGCTTCATATCTTGTTTAGTTAGTGATTTATTTTGTCCTTAGAAGAGGGGAAGACTTTCTGGTCAGTCTGTGACTAGATACAGTAAATAAGGTTGTATTCGACACCAATAGTTTCTAATTTCTTCTTGTTCGGGAATCTCATTACTGAAGAAATGAAAACTGATCCAGCTGAGCTAAGATCAGATGTCAAAAAAGAATCTAGAGCTGTCAGTAGTGACCACAAGCTTTCTTTAAGTAGCAACTGCCCAGGTACTATAATGGAATAAATTGATAATAAGAGTTAAGCTGTTCTTATTTTTCTATTTGGACCAGAACTCTCTTTCAGGGCAGCTTCTGTTTTAATGAACAGCCCAGCTACCCAAGACTTGAGAAGCACAGCTATCCACCATCTCACTTGAATAGCAAGACCAGAAATGTAGGGAAGAAACCTACTGCCATTCCATGTATCCACATACAGCTTGCAAATATTTCTTTTTTGTTTGTCAATTCTCTAATAAACTAATAAACTTAACAGTAGCTGGGAGTAGCTATACCCTTGACTTTACACAAAATTAAAAATTACTAAAGTTCCCCAAAATAGGTCTATTAACCATCACTCAAGGACATTGAGGTGTCATTTTCATAATGGACGCTGACACACATTTTAAACATTAGTCTGATAAAGACTTCAAAATTATAATTCTGTACTACACAAAAACTTTTGTGAATACATTATTGAACATGTTAGACTATCTATAATGAATGGGGATGGATATATCATCAGACATTAAAAATAACATATGACTCAATAATTCACAAGTGGTCTACAAACAAAATGATAATAATAGAGAGTTTCGAAACATCTCCCGTTCCCCTTCAACTTCTAATTTCCCAACCGAAAGTAACCACTAGCTGGGTAAATACACACAATGCTTTAATAAATAGTTTTGCTCAAGTGTAGTTATGTTTTGCTTTCAGAAGTCCTTTGGAGCTATAACATTAAAACAATCCAAAAAAACTTTAAACAAATCCAACAACTTCATAAGAAAAAGAAGAAATAAAGGAGAATCTGCAATTATTGAAGAAGAACCTGAAGGAACAGCTTGTTGTTTTCTAAGCATGCACAAGAACATTAAAAACTGCCTTGGACATTTACTTCAAGTTGAATGGACACAATAACTTTGCCATGCTAGAGAGATAAGGGGGTTTAGGGACGCAGGGATTATATTTTGCTCACTTCCTGGAGTACTTCTTTGGTACAAGGAGTCAGATGAGACCAGCAAAAAGCTCATTTTGCAAAGATGTTCAGGACTGCAAAAACTAGTTTGTCTCTGGATTTTTTGTCTTGATGTAGAAAAGGAAGTTCTTGTTTGCATACTGTATAATGACAAATATAGAGTGGCCCAACTATTGAGGTTTCTGACTGTTGACAGCATCTGGGATGTCAACAATGAGATGGCACAATCAGTCATGGAAACCAGTTGTAAATGTTATAGTTTGGCATAAATAGGACTTTGTAGGTAACCAGGGCACTGGTCTTCTATTTTTGCCAAACAGTAAAACTGAACTCTAATCATGAAGCTAAAAGTTGTGACAACAAACTAAACCAGAATGCCAAATCACAGTAAATCAATGTAGAAATTACAGTATAAAGACAAATAACCCCCCAGCTTACTGAATATTTAAAGTGAACATCCTCAAGTATTGACATATTTCTTAAAAATGGCTAACTTGTCACAGCATTTTCTTGGAAACATATGGAAAACTGTTTCTTTCTTGCTAAAATTAAAGTGCCTGCTCCAGGAGGAGGGTACAGAGCATCACTGTGAAACACACACTGAAAAAGCAACTGTCTAGTCCAGATATTCCATGAAAAGATACAAAGTAAATTAATTACTCCCTGTAACAAGCCTTGCTAGGAGATGCAGTCATGGGCACACAAGGAAGATAGAGAAAAATACAAATTAGTTCAAATATATTTCAACTACTGCTTACTGACAGCAAAGCATTGACTAGTCTTGAGATTAGTCAGGACATCAGGGCCTGGAGAATACCAGCTCCTCCTCAGTGTGTGCTTGAGATACCAGTTGTTAGTGTCAAGTACCAAATAAGCCCACCCATATGAAAATGGCAGGTCTTGGGTACAGTTCCCCTTAGGCGAGTGCACAATTTCCCTTTCAGGATTTCTCTGATTCCATTTAATTCTCATTATCTAATTAAAAAAAATAGAATGTACTGGGGGAATGGGAGTAAGTCTGTAACACACAGTGTTTGGCCAAGCAGTTCTTCCCTTGCAGAGAGAGAAATGTACTTCTCCTTAACAAGGAATGAAGCTAATTCTTAGAAATAACATTGTCAGGGAACAGCCAAAGCCGCTTACTACAGCAATTCATGACCATTATGCTCAATGCTGTTTAAGAATGTCCATGAGATTCAGCTATAGGAATACACATTTCCTTCAGTAAAACAAACAAAACCAAAAAAACCCTCACCCTCCAAAACAAACAAAAACGCAAACAACCAAACAAATAAAACCAAAACAAAGAACAAACAAACAAACCCCAAAATTTTACCTAAACAAAGTCCCCCAACCAATCAATGAAAAATTGCTCAGACTAGTATGGATAGAAATAAAAAAAACTCCCTTGGAATGTTTTATTCACTTTTTAAAAGAATATATTTCTACAAACCAAATACATAAACTCAAAATCACTACAAATTAAAAGGTTGAATATTGTGAACTGCAATAATCATGAAGTTCTTAGTTTACGTTCTAGTATATGCATGTGTAAATATTTATAAAGTAAAAAACACATAGCAAAGGAAAAAAGGTGGCAGGGGATTGGATGAAGTGCATATTTCCTTTAGGATATATATCCATGTGGACAGACATTCTAACTGAGGTTTCAGTTATGCTAGATTTAGGGAAAAGTGCTGCAAATGAACCAGAATTTCCCCATATTTTCATTCAATTTCCAATACTTAATAATCACACATAAGTCAGAGTTACCTTCCCAAATCTACCCTGATTTTCCTCAATTTAGTCAGATATGATCTCAGAGAACACCTAAAACTGAGAAAAGAAAAAAATGAAAACGTATTCTGCAATAGAAAACTGCGTATGCCAGCAGAACACCTGGTTAAAATAACCAAATCACTACCAAACAACATTAATAGAAAGAAATCTAATACTGAGACTAATGCTATCTACCTTAGCAAACAGAAATGTCTTCTACTTCCTGCTTGCAATTTTTGTCTTTTTTTTTCCTCTTCAAATATCCAGAAAATCAAAAAAAAGTAGGTGTGGATAATCCATTACCATTGGAGAGCAGCCACAGCTTCAACACAAAAACCCCTTCAGTTCCCAGTGTTTGGTTGGGCTTTTTGTTTTGTTTTAGGGGGTTTGCTTGTTTGTTTCTTTTTTTTTTAAAGTTTTTCCCAAGGGATTCACACCTGCATTGAAAGTACTTCCTACACCACTTCTCTTATTAATATACTACAAATCACTTATCGCAGTCAGACCTCCCTCTGCATCAAAACTATACGCAGTTATCAGACCTCCTAAATCTTCCAAGTTCAGTTACCTTTCCTCACAGACTTTCTAAAATCTGAAGAATGACAGAATAATATTTTAAAATATGATACAATAACTCTAAAATTCTAGAATTCACTTCTCCCTCTCAGCTTATATCCCCTGATTCCAACAGCACTGTAAACTAAATAACCTGAGAAGGGAGCAATTAATTGCACCTGCTGAAGTTTCTAATGTGAATAGTAGTGTTCATTTATGTGATATTATTCATCAGAAGTAGAGGACATCTTTTTTTCCCCTATGATTAGAAATAAAAATTTGCAACCACTCATAATGGAGAAAAAAAGTTATCAGAGAAAAGTCGATCAGCGCACAGATTTTACCTGTGAGATTGTGTCTCTTTGTTGTGAATACAAAAGAAAACCACTGATAAGTAACTAAGGAAATTAAAACACCCCACTAGAAGGTAGAAATTATGGAAAATTTGAGGTTTTTTTCAACAGGAAAGAAGAGGGTCCTCATTGTCTGACCATGTGGCCAACACCGTTGTCTAAGCCACATTATTATTAGCCAGAGACCTCTCCAAAGCTGATTCAAGACACAGAACTTAGAGCACACTTATTTTCCCCTCACAGTTTAGGCCAACTGCTAACATGTTGCTTATACGTAGAAGAAATTATTTTTACTTTGAATTAAACTGCAGATTCTCCCTCTCTTTACTGACTGACTGCATAGAGGACCTAGAGAAACTATGACTCCCTGCTACTCCATTTTTTTCTTGACCACAACATGGGTAAAATGTCCACCTACTGAAGAAAAGTCTTTCCAGTGACTCATTTTTCCTTTGCTCTAATAGGAACATATACACAAAAATAATAATAAAAAAAGGCAACAGAAAAAAAATACTACAAAGATAATACCATTATCACCTTGGGAATAGAAGAAAGAATGAGCCAGACACAAGAGATGTGAGTTGCATCAGTCAGTGTCTAGCTGCCAGGCTCCTGGACACTGAAACGGTGTAAGAAGCCTGACAGAATATGACTGGAAAGGTAATGGAAAGCAGACACAAACCTCTGATTGATGGCTAGCTAAAGCCCTAAATTCAGACTTCCGAAAGGATGAAGAATATTTAATTCTTCATTAAAATGGTGCTGAAAGAATAGTGTCAAACCCAATTCACAGTCAGTATATTAGCTAATTGCAGTCACACATTTAAAATTACTACAACTGTGGGGGAAAAACTGAAATTAAATTTGTGTAGGGGAGCATAGCAGTTAAACAGTGATTATCAAGGAAAATTATGTGGCTTCTGGGAAGTAGTGAAAGCAATGATCCCAAATAAGTTACCATTCACGGATAAAAGTCTGTGTACATTTTATAGTTCCGTAGAGTATTACTTTGTCTTCAGTGACAGAAGAGGTACAGCCCTC
This sequence comes from Cephalopterus ornatus, assembly GCA_013396775.1. NCBI lineage: Eukaryota > Metazoa > Chordata > Aves > Passeriformes > Cotingidae > Cephalopterus > Cephalopterus ornatus. The sequence goes on along the minus strand of VZRE01011175.1, from coordinate 12,567 downwards.
AGCAAACCACAGCACACAGATCCTGCTGTAAGCAGCAGATGACCGAAAGGGAACGCAACAGAAGCTTGGGCCTTTTCTGCATCAGAGTATGTGTTTATGCAAAATTACTGAGAGTGACTTTTCTATCTTCTATTGAGACAAGTGAAATCTTATTTTGCTGTTTCGCTGGTGGTGGCTGTGTCTGCACAGGGAGACAGTGCAGAACAGTAGGAGTGGAACCGCAGAAAAAACCACTAGGTGCTAAAGGACTCGGTTCTGACATGACATACATTTTTAAATATTTTACTTCAAATTCTCCACTCCATACATCTGACTGAATGATCTCTAGGGGTTGGTTGTACAAGACAGACTCATGGAACAGTTCTCTTACTTTGAGTCTATTTGCTTTTAAGTCCAGGTCAGAAGCAAATCTTCCAAATGCCTTCACTTACTGTGCTTCAGTTCACCCTGCAAATGGTTATGGGACATAAACAGTGGATTCCCATCAAGATAAACCCACCCAACATCCAGTCCAGGAGGGTGTCTGATGAGCCCCAAACACCAATAGCTATTCAGTACAGGACCAGATAGTAATGACTAAAACATTTAGATCCTCACTACCAACTGGCCTGCTGTAAAGGTCTACTGCTCCCACTGGACTAAGCTTCTCGGTTAAGGTAGTCACAGCCAATGTGCTTGTCTTAGCCCCGCACTACTTTCTCTTAGTGGCACTAAGAGTTACAAAAGAAAAGACGAAATCAAAACAAATAAGAACTGAACTGCAGCAGGCAGTGTTTCTTGGGTGAAAAGATGTTTGCGCAGATTATATCCATTCTGATGTTTAAAATAACACGCAAGAAAGACACAGCCTAGGGAGAATAATGTCGACATGATTAGCAACTTGAAAAAAAACAAACACAACTTTTTTACTTAATGATTTCTGGGGTGGAAAGCAGACATTTTTCATCTGCACTGTTTAATTGCAGAACCAACTTTATGGCAAAGGTTTTCAAGGGAAAATATAATTAGCACTGATTCAGAAGGAAAATAACTTATGTTCCCTTCCCACCAAGTAGGCAATAGCTTTAAAGCTATATTTAGACTTTAATAAAGCCATTTCCCAATCTGAATTTTATACTGAAAAAAATACCAATGAAGTTAAAGCTAAGGATAATACATTCTTGAACACAAGCTAGAAATCTAATTGGATCTAGCAAGCTTCCACTAATTAATTTTCAGTCTTTACACAGTGGCCAGTAGCATTCCTCAAGTTCTTTCCTGACTTCCATTCATCTCTTTCAAATTGTGCTACCAATGTGATGAGAGAGACCATCCTCCCATCATGCAAATGGAACCTTGTGAGCATTTTAGGAATCTTTCTACTATTAAGCTTCTACACTCAAGCCTGTCCCTCTTCTCCCTTATGAGGTAATAGGAATAAAGCCAATCAAAGTAAACAGAATTCCCATTTTTTTAAGCAAAGGCTGTGTTATTTAATCATATGTTAGTGTCAAAAACCTAATCATATTGGAAAAAATAGCTGTCAACTCTGCCCCAACGTTTAATATCTTTATCAATGATCAGGACAAAGGGATCATTGAGTACTTGAGGCTGCAGCTCAAGAACTGTGGACACTCTTACAAAAAAAGACATCGAGGAGCTCGAGTGAGTGCAGAAGAGGGTGACAGAGCTGCTGAAGGGTCTGGAGCACAAGTCTTATGTGGAGGAAGTGATGGTCACAACCCTGGGAGGTATTTAAAAGCTGCATAGATGTGGCACTCAGAAACATGGTTTAGTGGTGGACTTGCCAGTGTTGCCTTAATGACTGGACTCTATCTTAAAGGTCTGTCCTAATCTAAACTATTCAGTAACCGTATCAATGTCACCAACTAAACTGTGGAGCAAAAGGTCATTCCAGCAACAGTCATTACTATCAGCTATAATGTCTAAGTTGCACACAGATTTCTGAGCCAAAGGAATGACACATAATGTCTAAAAGCACTGACTACTTAGAATCAAGTCTTTCTGAAGATGTCCAATCTTACACGATCATTGAACTTACTTACTCCAGTACGTTCTTCCTAATTCTTCCTCTGCTCAAACCTTCAAGAAAATGCACGGACACTTGAACATGCACAAGAAGTATATTGATAAAAAGAGTATATTGATACAAACGAGAAGCTTTTGATGACCAAAATAAGTTGTTATAAGGCACCAAAAATAAACATTTTTCAGTTCTTTTACTGTTATTCATTTCTATTCACATCCAGATGCTCATAAAGGATACCAAAGCGCTTCGTTTTTCAGTAGATAAAGCAGATAAAACACCAGTCGTGGTTCTTAAGAACTACTTGCTGGGAAAAGTGAATCCTTCAGGGAATGTTTGTTTTCCTTATTTTCAGTAAAAGATGAGAACAGAACCACTTTTGTTCTGTTTGTTTTGTGGTAATTTTGGTTCATTTTTTTAATTGAGATTGGGGTTTTTTGCTTAAATTCAAATGTCACTGGTTAATTCCTGGCAGACAATGCAAGTACATTTTTAGTGATATACTGTAATTACTTAAGTGAAAATTTCAAACATCCATAACTCAGAAACCTCAGTTCCCTAGGCATGCATTTTAACACCAAAATATTTACCCAATGTTATTTTAAAATAGCTTTAAAACTGCATTTTTGTCAATAACTTTTTAAAAGCAAGATTGCAGGGAAGTCACTTTTTTTAAAATGAACTTTGTAACTAGGAGAATACAGAATGCAGAACAACACAAGCTCTTGGAAAGACTTTGCTGAGATTATGCAGTGTCTTTGAGAACCTGGAAGTTTTTAAAAACTTTCAAGATAAATATACTGTTTTTAGAAAAACAAGACTGCACAGTTCCCTGTCCCTTGGCACCTTGCAGCTATAACTGGACTGAGCAAATTAAGGTTGACCACCACTGAGCAAAGATGTGCAGCTTTTAATTAGATAGCATGGGGGTGATGGCTGCAGGCCTTCTGGATACATCACAATTGTTGTGCCATTCAACCTTTAGAATGTTGAACAGTATTGTGAAACAGAAAAGGGTCTAAAATCATCTCATAATTATAAAAGGCATTTTATCCTAAAGGTTTCTGCAGTGTTTAAGAGACTTCACGGGGAAAGTGAATAATCATCAGAAAGAGAAGAACCAGTGGACTCATCAAAATGCAAATAACAAATGAGAGGAAAGTACAAAATAAGGCAGTTCTGTTTCCACATTTCCTGAAACTGTACCAGATGGCCCAGTGCTTGCCTTTCATTAACTAGTGTGCTGGGATAAAGCTGTGTTAATTAAATCACTAAACTACCACTAATTCTCTGTTATTTACTAATTCAACAAATTTAATTTTTTTTGTTTTGTTCAATACAGCAAATTCTAATTAAGTCTTGTAAAGTTGAAAGGATCAATAATTAAATAAAATAGATGAATAATGATATGTGGTTGTCTGTTATAACATTAGCCATAAAATACAAGTTCAAGGCACAAACTACCTCACATGGAAGGAATATTTCGCACTAAGGAGACCCCATGGAACAAAATATTGAAGCAAGAACTTTATAATATACTTGCTAGGGCATTAGAAATGCTGCCAAAACACTAATGGAGATGCAGGCTGTTTGGCACTGAGCTGTGCAGCTTTTTCCTGACATGACCTTAGAAACAGGAGTGTCTGGCTTTGGGGCCACCCAAGTTACAGAGCTTCAGCTTCCTTGCACCAGCTAGAGGTAAATACATAGTACTTCAAGCAATGAAGAGCAGATCTTGTCTCTGCTCAGGTTCTTTTCACCTCTAAAGCAAGGTCTGGTCCAGAAAGCATCCAGAGTGCCAAGATGTCCAGTTACCCTCTGCTCCCATGTGACCTTCTGGGAAAAATAGCCAACCGGGTACACCAGAGAAAGCCAACAAGTGTCCTAATTGATCCCAGCAGGACTGGCAATTCAGGGGCTTATCTGAGCGCTTCCCTCTATTTCGCTTTCTGCTTGCAACAAGCAATTCTGGGAATACAGAACATTATTTGTTAGGAGTTTCGGTTTCTTCACTCAACCGCAATAAGTTAAGAAGTCCTTTTTTTTTTCCACTTGCTAAAATTTGAGAACCAAGAGAAAAATCAGTCCATAAAATAATAAGATCTATTGATTCCCACGCAAGAATTCTGGCAGCTTTCTGGGTCCCTACTGAGGAGGCACACCAGCACCAGGACAACCAAGTCCCAGCCCAGCAGACACACAAAACCCTGGAGCCTGAAGAGTGAGGAGCAGGAAGCAGAGAACTGTTTCTATTCCAGAAGGGCTAATTCACATTGCTTAAAGACTAACACAGCATAGCTCAGGGTCCATGTTTATGGCACATACTAGAACTCCTCAAACAACCAAAACCACCTTGCAGCTGGGGTGCCAGCCTACTTCATAACAAACGTAAACACCTTGGAAAATATTTGCAAAATCACAACAAACACTGGGAATCTTTCATTATTCTACATATATTTTCTAAGTAAGAGAATTGTGCAGGAAACTGACACTTAAATAAAAAAATAGGGTCAAAATTATTATAATAGCTACAACTGACCCTTAGTGTATGCATTCCAGCTCCATCCAGAGTCAGTACCTTTTTCTTACTCTACTATGCAAGGGACAAGTGACATTCTGCCACTAAAATGGCTTTAAGACTAATACATGAAACCAGTACAAATTTCCCCACCAATACAAGGGAATATTCTGTTAGGAGACAGAAAATATTGTTAAGCAAAGCAGCCTCCTTAAAAATCTATCTTTCCGAAAGAGTGGACTGTACTGGAGACTGTTGAGTGGACAGTGTGAATAGCAGCCAGGGTTAATTAACAATGTTTCTCTGGAGAAGAAAGATTATTAGCAGCTCAGAGAATGAGCTTGGGTAGCAGCTGTGGCACTAATACTCTTAGACAGCTGGCAAACAAGCCTCCATCAAAATATTCATGCCAAATGCTCAGCTGTGTGTATGACAGGTCTAACTAACCTGTCCAGCTTTTAATTCTTTCCATATTTGTATTTATGATTCTCAATTACGTAGCTTCTTGATGCACTCACCCGTGACTTAAGCCAGTGCCAAAAAATCAGAAGCTACGTTTGTTCACTTGCATCATAATAGTTATTATTTGATTCCTAAGAAATGTGACATTCTAGATTTATTTTTGTTCACCTTTATTACTGTGGCTTTTTTAAAAGCCATATGAATGAATAGGAAACACTAACACCATTTTTCTTCTGAAACATTAGAAAAAACAAATGCAAGAGTAAGCAACTGAATTACACAAAAGGATGATTTCTTCGGACAGCTTCTCATGTGATTGGTTCAAGAATCTGAGTTGGTAAAAAAACCTCTGAGGCACAGAGCCTGCTCAGACAGATGAACAGACAGTTGAACCCAGGGTGTGTCCAGCCCCTAGATAAAGCATCTGGCATTTCTTCCTCCATCCTTCCAAAACTCTGCTTAGAAAGAACACTCCAGGTGCAGACTGAGCCATGATTTACGGCTAAAACACTGATTACATCTCTAATGTGACCTCTGTTGCCTTTGAGGGCAACACATCAGCCCATCTTCCCCTCCCAACCCTGACCCAGTCCAGCTTCTAGGAGAACACCTTCCTGTCCCCAGCAGCACCAGGGCTGAGCGGGTCCATCAGGCTCGCTGTCAACAAAACTCACACAGCTACCTAAATGTGACTTTTTGCTGTGCTGATAAGAAGACCACAGAGCATCCATTCTCAGAGTTGATGTATAAATCTCTTAACACACAGATACTTTCAGAATGAATAAGAGACAAACACACCACAAAAACAGGAACTCTGACAGATTTTATGTCGGATTTAACGGAGAGAAATAAAAGTTGTAGCCAACTTTACTTATATAAACTAGCATTTCTAAGGCTTTTTCTTCATGTTTACAGAAAAGCCTTCCTCAGAAGTTTCCACTTGTTTTTTATTCCCTGTTTTTTAGAAGCATATTAGACTAGGTACAAATGATACACATGTGTATAAACATACACACAGAAGCAGAAAACCTTAATTGAAGCCTGCACTCAACACAGAGCAATTTAATTGTGCTACTATTCCATCAGCCAGCTCGCAATGACGGAACAAGGCTGATTCATGTCACATTCTCATTGGTGGCATTTCTGTTAGCATTTCCTCTGGAAAAACTTCCATCCTAGATGTGTTCCTCTCTTAAGAAGAAATCGTGGAAGGAGAGAATTGTATTTATATATAATTATACTTTCTTCCAGTTGTTTGCAATGCTTAGGCTGAAGTGCACCTCTTAACAAAGGAGCTCAGGAAGTTCTTTGAGGGATTATGTGCTACTGAATATAAAATAGGAAATCTAAAATATTCCTCACCTGTACCACAGCCTCAGCAACCAAGTCTGAAAATGCTTCAAGATTTATTTTACAAACGGTGTTTCTTTGTGGGTTGTTGGATGGGGTTACCCCCACCATCAACACGACCTCCCCCTTTTATCTCTGAGATTTTCTTTGTGCAAAAAAAGAGGACTATATTTGATGTATTTATTTCCTACTACAGTTACGGAGTTGAAAATATGAAGAAACTAAATTCAATTGACTAGAGAATATTTGCAACAAACTGAATCTGGGAGAAAAAGAAAGCATTTTTTCTTGTATAAAAGAAAAAAGAGGTAAAGGGAGAAACACTTCAGAAGGACAACAACAGGCATTTGGAAAAGCACTTTACGTTTCCTGTAGAAGGTGTGGGGAAGAAGAGAATGATAAAGTAAAGAAGACAAATGTTACTATTCTTGACAGGTCATCTGACAGAAGGAAAAACAAGCCAGAGACACAATGAAATCAATGAAAAAATAATTCAATTATCGAAAAAATAATTGTATTGGATTGGCATATTAGGCACTCAAGATGCCATTATACAAAATCTAACACATTCCTGAATAAATTAAATGGTCATTATGTATCATAAATTTGCTTCTTCAGTCCTTAACATGTTCTCAACTCTTTTAAATCTAAATCCTTTACGGTTACAGTAACTGCTCTGGAGATGGTTACGCTATCTTTGAAATTACTTCTAAAACTATCCAAAAATCACCTGAATACTGGGAATTCAGCAGTTAATTGATTAACATATATTATGAGGTATCAAATTTGATCTGTGCAAAATTAAAAAATTCTACTCTTCTTCATTTGAAACACATGTGGAAACACTGTCCCAACTCCCAATAATACTGTTTTAGAGCAGAAATTCCATTTTAACCCTAAATTGCCTGGTTTCTCCTTCTTTCTTGATCTTAATTATAGCATTTCAACTTGCTCATTTCTAGAGACCAGGTAAACAAACTAAAAGCCTAAGTTATTCAAATCCTACAATTTAAATGTCCAAAACCTTCAGTTTGTCAAGGTCTGAAGGTATATAAAGCAACAATGAATATATCTGTCTTATTCAGAAAGTATTTCACTCCCTCTCACCTTGGCACTTTTCTGCTGCCTCTTTGCCATGTGATTTCTGGAAGTAGTAAGCATATTTTTGTACTACTATCAGAAAACTGACCATATTTATGACTTCGCTGTATGCACAGACACAGAGCACTGTGGGTATCCAAACTCTCCATATATTCCACATCTCTTTTAGGAATAAAAGTTTCAATTAAAACCAAGTTTTTCTAATCAGATTATTTTCATGCATATGGTTGCTATTCGCTCCTCTGCAGTCTCACACTGTTGCTCTGATTTTTTTAAACAACCAAGTGTAATTCTGAATTTTAGATACCTTGCTAATATTTCCCTAGACATGTAAAACTCATTGGTAGTCTAGGAATAATGTTATATTTATTGAAAAAAATGATTTTTTTCATGATAAATCTTACAATATTATATACTAATTCAATGCACTCGGCAGCAAGTAAAAATTCAGACCTAAAGGCTGAACACATCATTGCCACCTTTTGCACATCCAGTAGCAATTCTCATCCACAAACTATCTCCTATCTTCAAATATTAAATTAATGTACACATCCTTCTCTTACATACCTTTCTTTTGCACTTCATCGATACACACTCATGCTATTTACAGACCAAGGAAGAAACTTAATCTATATTGAATCTTCCAGTAATTCTGCCACGAGGAAGCAGATGAGAAACAGATTCTAAGAGCATTGTACACAGTAAATTAGGATGTTTGTTTTGAGGAGACTCACGTTAAAGTTGGACCTTAAGCACAAAAAACCAGGTACCTCAAGATATGCAGCTTATCAGTGGACAAATCCCGAGACAGGGAATGTTTTGATATTTTCCAGATATTGCATCATCCTTCCAGTGAAGAATTAGGACTCTCTTCATCAGGGAAATGGGGAGCTGTAAATGGAGTGGGGCACAGTTTTCTTGCCTACCACCCCTTGCACACATTTGTAGGTGAAGCTACCACCAGTGGAAAACTTCTTTTAACCATTGGGGAAAAGAGAGTTTCTACTGAGCTTAGAAGATCCAACGTAAAGTTTACTTTTCATAACTTCTTAATTGCCTAAGTCCATCCGATTTGTTACTGAAAACCTACTTTCCTCGAGAAATTATAAGTTCCCAAAAATGAAACAACTTCCCAGACTAGTAAAACCACCTTCATTGTGGAAAGACGACAGTTTGCTAACTGCAGTTGACCCAAAATTTTACTCTCCCTCCCAGTCCTTAATTTCTTCTAAGAATTACAGGAGATATTTGGTTTTGCTGATGTTTCACACAATAATATGTAATTTTAAAAAATTCTATTTTCAGAGGGGAATGAAACAAAATCTTGTGTTAAAAACATAATTCTGCAGAAAACAGCAAAAATGAATAGTAGGTGTTAGAGAATAAGTTATAACATTTTTCTTGGGAAGAAAAAGAACTAAGACAGATATTTAAAAGTCTAACTCAAGTCTAAATCCAAAACTCTAACCTAAACAATTTTATTCTAATTTCTAATTAAACTATCCCCTCATGAACCTACTGAAAAAAGAAATTTTTACTCTAGAATGCTGATTTTACGAAAAGAAAGATTGTTTGTATTTCTTCACAGGTGGAGCCAACCACCGAAGTGCACTGCTAGCTCTTCATAAACAGGTTTTGTTAAAAACAAGCTACTGCTGCAAATATTTTCATCTCAGGTTGTAAAAGCAGAGAGAGAAAGCAGCTTTGTGGTGAACAAAGCAGCCTGTCATGCAATTGTGCCCTGAGGGTGAACATAATGCTAGATGCTTTATCAAATAAAATAAAAACAGCTTGTACCTTTCTTACGTTAATTGGTTCATTACTGAACTTTAATAAACCCACAAACTCTCTTTAAAAGTTTCCTTCCAATTTTTAAGCTTTATCTTTTTATTCAAAATTTCCTTAGTTAATGGAATTCCTGAACCAACTCAGTGCAGTGACAGGCTTTTATTGCCATTCAGTGCTTTATTCTCTTTCAAAGCACTTCAAGCCAGCACACACATCCTTACTCAAAATATTTTGTTCTCGTTTTCATCATGATTATTATTTATCTTTTCAACTTACCTCTTAGGTATGTTTCTACTTTTACAGCTTGCTCATCCAAAGGTGTATCATTTAAATGGCCTCTAAGACAAGAGCAACTATTTTGAACACAACAAAACAGGAAAATAAGGAACCAATGGAAAACAGACATTTAAAAATCACTCTTGCTCTAAAACTGCCTGTTTCTTGTCTACAGCTAGTACATTTAGACAACCAAAGATACCTAGTACACAAATTCCTAAAGCCAGGTCATGTGAAACACCTACTTTTTTTTTAAATTTAACTTCAGATTCATCTATCCTGGG
>VZRE01011172.1:311049-390622 GCA_013396775.1 Cephalopterus ornatus | reverse complement strand
CATAGGTGGGGAGACCAAAAGAAATGGACTTCTAATGCTTGCCAGCAAACTAAAGATGGTTATACAGCTTATCATTGGAAAATTGACACGTGCTGAAGAGAAAGGGGTGTAAAATGCTAATCAAAGGTCTGGTCAGGAATGTTCTCAGCTGGTTAACCAGAAATATACTTTTTAGTTGCTTTTATTTATTAGTTTGGTGAATGGAGTGAATAACTGCAAGTATAAGGAGAATCTCTCAAAAACCAGAATTAAATTTCTTTTTGCTTCTTATTGCTGTCTTCTAACACTGACCTATTTGTTGTGCCAGTGGGTTTGGTCAATCCTGGGCACAGGGAGGTTAAAGGGCTCCCTCTGGTCCCTTCCAAGCTTAACCCATCCTGTGACTCTGTGGAATGCTTGAATCTCCACGTGGAACAATATGTAATTCCCAGCAACTGGCTAAGGCTCACTTAAAATGCTCCTGAGATGGAGTTAGGCTGACTAGCCTGACCATGAGAAATGGTAAATTGTACTGTGCTCTGCTAGGAAATGAAAACTAATGGAATTGATAAAATTTGGAAAGGATGTGGGATACCACTCACCGAGTGAGCGTTTCCTGTTGTTTGATATCCTATTAGTGGTGAAATACAAGTTGCTGCTTGAAAAGGAATGTATCAGATCCCATGGAGCTACTGCTGATAGGCTCAGTGCTGCTGAACAGCCCATGATTGGCAAAAAGGGAACTCCAGAAAACCCCTGGTTCCTTTCCTGAGCATTTAGACACCTGAGTTCCAGGACCCTTCCTAGAGGCTGGCTGTGCATCAGGCCCAAGAGAGGGGAAAAATGATTTCTTCCAGTTAGTTCCAAGAAACTACTCACTTTGCGTGGCTCCCTGTCCCTTTCTGTATCAGGGCATTGTGAACCAGGTTTGGTTAAACTTTGCTGATGGCATTTAAATCATGAGGTGTCCTACTGGGTTCAGCGGGCAACTGGGGCAATGGCACTGATGGGAATTTTCCTCTGAGAGGGGCCTGGGGCTTTCAAACCCAAGGGACTCTTGGCAGGACATCCAGTGCATAGCTTCAAGGGCTTTTGTGTTTCTTGAGAGCTAATGCAAGAAATGAGCCCAGGAACAGCCCCAAGGGCTCTGACACTTAACTGGATTTGATTTGCCAGAAAATAAAGTCAGAAGTGTTGATCCTGGGTTCGCATGTGAGAAAGTATGTTTGGTGGAGAAAGGAGACAGTGAGGGCTCAGCCCAGGTGATTTGGCTCTGGGTGAAACTGGGAGATGCTGGTGGTTGTATTCAAATCCATTTCTGGTGGCCAGCAATCCAGGGATGGAGCAATGAGTGTGCTTCCCATTAGTGTCTGTTGTTACACAAGAAGACAAATTACTCTTTTGACAAATGACATAGGTCCTCTGCCAGCGACAGAAGTTTTGTTCTATGTCAAAACTGAGTCATTATGCCCTTTTTTTCCCTCTCATATGTAAAAAATTATAAATCCTGATTTTTCTTTTGCTACATGGTCATTTCTAGCCCTGGGCTCTAACATGGAAGGCCAAAACTTTATTTGTATAGGCCTCTTGTTTATCTTTGGCTCTTTGGTCCAGTGAAGGTTTTGTGCCAAGACTTGTGCAGTTCAGCCTATCATCCATGATCTAAACAGGATGAGAACTGCAAGGTGAGATAAATCACCTCAATACAGAGTTCTACAGACAGTCACAAGTAAAGCTGTCACTTTAAAAAGAAGCAGAAGGATCTCACGACAGTGACTGACAAAGTGAAGTCAAACATAAACAATAATATAAATACTAATATAAATATAAACAATAGGTTCTTTGCTGCTGACTGCTATCCTCCAGGTCTGCCATTCCAAGCAGGTCTTTTTCCTTCCCTAAGGAGTCAGTTCTGAAGAAAAGACACTAATAGAGCCTTTTAGCATCTTTTGCGTCTAATTCCCTTTGGTCTTGCAGAGAAGTTCTCAAGATGCTGCTCTTTTAGTGGAAAGGCCTCTCCAGGCCTGAATCTGGCAGCAAAACATCCACCAGCCTGCTAACATCAAGTGTTATCAGCTGCCTTATCAGTCCGGTCATCTGCCTTCTCACAGGCTTCAAGGGCTGAGATTTGCTGTGGCTTTTCATGCAACTTGTGGGAAGCTGTGGTCGATATCTCAGTACCCTCATCTTGCGGATGGAAAAGGTGGAGTCTGCCATAATTAACCCTTTCCCAGAGGTAATGCTTTCAATGCTGATATAGAGAGGGGGAGAAGATGGGAGTGTCTAGCAGCTGATGATTGTGCTGCCAGCAGTGGCTCGTGTAGTCTCTGGGAGCAGTTCAGGGGCTGCTGCGTCACAAAAAAAGAGCTTCCGAGGCCTGGAGCATGAGCCATGGTGTTTGTGTGCTCCTTTGTGCATAGTCTAACCTTGGTGTGAATTGCATGTGCAGCGTTAAGCCTTGTTTTGGTTTTCTTCCCCCCTCGGTTGGTACCAGGATGTCGAGGCTGTGTGAGCGGAGCAGGATGTTCTGTCAGTGCACGTTGTGCAAATGTCACTTTCTCCTGCTGATTGCTGTTGAGACTTCTGACCAGCTGCTGAGAGACACAAATCTCGGCATGATTTGTGACAATGGCTGCACTTAATTCACAGCAGAAATAGATCGCAAAGAATTGCCGTTTCCCCTTGTTCTGAGTAAAGTGTGTGTAGAGCTTCAGATGCCCAAGAGCACGTATGGCTGCTCGGCGAACAACATCCTGCTCGGACCCGTCCTCCTCGCTATTGATCCCAAATTCTGTGGCTGCTGCTACTGTGGTTTGTTTCCTCCCCGCTCCACCCACTCCAGGCTGCTGCTGGTGGTCTCCAGCTCCATCCTTCCTTCATCAAAGCCCCAAATGTCCATGTTGCAGATGGTGTTAATAATAACAATTGTGTCTCCAACAGTGCTAATGGCCACGGGCTTCCTTTCATCCATCTCAAATGTTTGAAATCCTCCTCTAGCACCGACCACCCCTTTTTTCAGGCAGCTCAGTGGGGTGGTTTTGGCTTGTGTCAGGAATGCCAGCAGGCTCACTGATGATGAAACAAAATCTTCATTGCCGTGCCCTGCAGGTTCCCTCTTCTCACTCCTTCCTTGCTGTGGAGCAAAGGAGCAGCAACGAGGCGAGTTCTTGGATTGTGGGTACAGCAGTAACCTGCTGACCACGTTTTCCCATCTAATGTGAGTTCAGAAACTTGTTCTGAAGTTTGGTTTGGAAAATGAGTGTATTTCTAGGCTTTTTATGTGCTACAAGGAAACCCCTGAAAATGAATGGAAACTTTAAAAGTGCAGCCTTTCTCAAGTGAAGGTCACATCTTGATTTAGGAGCACACTTCTATTTTCATCCATTTTTACTGTTCTTCTGTTTCTCTGACCTTTTCAATCTCTCTAAAACGCAGCCTCTGTTTTTCCAGTGTGTAAGACTGGAAGGATGGGGAAAGTTGTTGGCTCTTTCAGGAACAGCAGCAGGTTTTGAAAGGATAAAACTGCTGTGATAAAGAAGGTCAATACAGCCTCCAAGTCCCTGGATACTCCAGCTAAATCAGTAAATGTAACATTCCTCTGGGCTGTGTCTGGCTCAGTGTGCAGCACTGCAAGACCTTCCTTTGGGCAACATTGTCATTATGGGAAAACATGAGGTAGTTCTTGGAGTTGCCTCACAGAAAACTCTGCCAGGAGTCAGCTGATCAAGATCTTAATTTAGGCTTTTCCTCTGCTCTGCTCTGTGTTCATATGGATCATTTTCTCTCTGCTCTTGTCCTCACCTCCTGAATCATTTGTGGTTTCATAGCCTCTGGTCTACTTTGATTTGCTTCCTTGGGCTGCTATGATGGCTGCAGGTGTTCAGGGGGTACCACGGTGATATAACTGACTGAACAAGAAAAACCTGAGAGTACAGTGCCCAGAGCACACTGGGAGAAAAAAACCAAACACAAACCCCCCAGACAAACAAACCTGTTACATTCTGATTTTCATGTTATCATGTCCCTGCTTCAGATTTTACGGGACTTAATTATGTCTCATTGGAGAGGGGAGATTTTTGAAAGTTAGGTAAGAGAAACACTCTTTGACTGTTTCTCCAGGCTTGGAAACTGCTGAAAGTTAAGCATGACAGGTCTCATCCTTAAGGAGGACTTGGATTTAGAAGTATATTCAGAAAGGCACCCCCTTTATTTTGTTTGATCTGGGCGCTGCATTGCACTAAATGTGTGTTTTCTTAATTTTTTTTTTATTTTTTAACTTGGAAAATACATTTCAAATGAGGAGATGCCTTCTGAATGTTGATGGTAGATGCCAGCCTGAGACTGAAATAATTGCAAATTGAGAAAAGAATGGGTTGTCTGTTTTGAATCATAAACTATCTACAGGAAAAGCAGTAATAATGTGTTTAGGGTTCCTTGCTGACCCCAAAACTTAATATATTCAGTAAATATTTTGGTCGAGGTCATTTTTCAATGAGTTGAGTTAAGCAAACTTGGAGAAAAGTGAGAGTGGAGGTGGCATAAGGCAGAACCCACGATGGGTTAGAGCAAAGTGTTCAGGGGCACTCAAAGCAATCCTTCTCTTATTGGATGTGTGCAGGGATGCTCCTTGCAATCCAGGATGTCATTCCCCAGTAAACAGGGAGGTAAGGGAGAGGTTGGATAGAGCCTCAGAGAGATGCACATGTAAAGGTGTGTCCATACAAAGGTCCTGCTGCAGTCCCTGTGCTTACCCAGCCTGCAAAGCCCTCATGATCTTTCTCCATGAGCTTCTAGTTTTGTCCTTGGGCCTTGAACCCTCACTACAGCTGATGTCAGGAATGGCGTTTCCTGGCGGAGGATTTGAGCCGTGTATCTTCAAGGAGGAAGTCTGAGGGTTAAACTGCTGTCCCCTCACAGGGGCTTTCCTGGAGTTTCTGTCCTCTGGAGTACCAGGCTTTGTGGGACTCCTCTGTTCCAAAAGGCAAATGACCCTGATGTGAACTTTCTCCAAGCCTTCCCCGTGTTGCTCGAAAGCCTTTATTGCAGCCAAGGGAGCAACAGTTCAGTCCCACCCCTTCTCCCTCGCTCCAGCCCCCAAAAACTCTGGTCCATCACATTAGGTACACTGCACGTTCCGTATCTCCAACTGAGTCTTGCTACTCCTGGCATTTCTGACAGAAGGAATTCTGGATTGGTGTGTGGACAGTTGCCCAAGTTTTCCTGCTACTGAAGAAGGGATGCTCCAAGAGCTACATCATGAGCAAAGATTTCACAGCGAGGATGGGGAGTTTTCCGAGCCAGATGGCAAAGATTGTGAATCTCTGCAGGGTTTGCCTGGGAGAGGGAATAATGGAGGGATGCCTGCTAACTCTCCTGGATATAAAGATTTAATAGATGAAATAGTGCTATTTCTCTGAGTGCTCTCACATCTTATTGTGGGTGTTGACTCTGCTCCTGCTCAAATTTTTTGGGGTTTTTTAATGTTTTTTTGTGGGCCCCAAAAATCCTCCATTCTGGCTCTTCCCATCACACACTACAGTTGGTTTTTGTGGTCCCCAAAACTCCTCCATTCTGGCTCTTCCTCTTACCCACTACTGTTGGTTTAGTCTTTCTTTAGTGAGTCAAAAAAGGGGCTACACTTTAACAGCAACATTCCCATTTCCTTCACAGCTTCCCAAAGTATACTGGGGGATGAACATCAGCTTTTCCACATGAGTATCTAGGGCTTTCCTTCTCTTTCTATCTTTGGGAAACCCTACAACAATCAGTCTCTTTTTAATCAACATCAAGCCCCATCAGCTCTCTCAGATGCAGCTTTTGCATGAAGGCATTACAGTGACAGTCTATTAAACCTTTTATTTTACTATGTCTTGCAAAATCTCTGATAACTGAAAAATGGAGGATCTCCGACTGCATTGTGAAACTGTATAAATTCAGAACTTAATGAATTGTAATTAGTGGCATCATAATGGGCTCCATATGTTAGTAAGTCATTTAGGAAGAAATACAGTTGTTTGCCATTCTGCACAGCACTGACAAATTAGGATCCAAACCATACGAGCCTCTGCCTTTCACAGATCCCTTATACAATATGTTTGTCAAGAATGTACTCCTATGAAACGATGTGCAAAGCAGGATGCACGGAACTGTCCTGCCTTGTTTCCATGCGAGAGAATCAGGGATGTGTATTCCTGGCTCTGTGTTGCAGGAGGCTCCGACCATCTTGAGGCTTGGATAAAGGAGTGCTCAGGCTATATGTTACCTTCTATATTTCAGTACATCCTGCACTTGGAAAATAACTGCTTCCCAGGGAGGGAAGTATTGTCTAATAGATCTGGTTGCCATGCCTGAAGGTGCTGTATAAATGACAAAAAGACATATGTTTGTATAATCTTCATTACTTTTAACACAGCTCAATATAATTTCACAAAATGTTTCATTTATTTTTATTTCAAAGATTGTGACAGTTAGGATTTTGAAGTACAAGTTGCCATCTGCAATCAATTTATGATCTCTCCCTAGTGCAATTGTGGAAAAAAAAAAAAAGGAAAAAAAAAAAAAAAGAAGAGGGGGAAAAAAAGAGAGAATTATTTGGAGTAAAAAGCATTGAAAAACAAGTAGAGTGGAGTAATAGCACATCTGTTTTCGTAAGAAATCATGGAACCTGGACTTTTTTCAGTGTGGTATTTTACTACCACATGGCTTTAATCCTACATCTGGGCCTGTTGTTTTATGAAATATTTCCCACAGATGATGTCAATTATAATTTTTGTCCCGCTCGTCAATTTACGGACTTTTGGAATAAGACAAAATGAAACAACCAGAAAAAGAACAACTTATGTGGTCTACTCTCTGACAAAATTATAGCTGTGTGATACACTTCTAAAATCAATAACTCTGTTAATGATTAGCAGAAAACATTGCTTGGTTTATGAGCAGAGATGTGGCCCACACTCGCCAGATGTTTGGCTCCGAGTTGCATTCTTGTTTGCTGTGTATTTACCAGCAGATGTTCAGCAGTTTATTTAATACCTCTTGTATGAGCCAGTAGTAGGGCTAAGTCTGTGTGACATTTATAAGCCATCTGCCAGCAATACAGGTGGAATGCTTTTATGATTGCTCTCTTTTTTCCAGTGGTGATCTATCAGTGAAATCGTAGATAAGTCTTTATGGATTTATATGGCTGTTCGGAAATAGGATTCTTATCTTTGTAGGAAGATGCATACCTCAGCAGATGCCTCTTCAGCTGGCCTTTAATTACTATTTTTACACTATATGAAAGATCTGACGGAACTCTCCTCCTCAGAGATATTCCAGCTGGTGTTAAGTTCAAACCCTGATGCAGGTATAAATGTTCTGAAGGCTTATGCTCATTGGAGTCAGAACCTTTCTTGAATTGGCCTTCGAAAGCAAAGTAAAGATCCAGCTTGTGTTCCCAACTTTCCCAGAGCTGAGGAGTATTTGAGTTTAGGGTTTATGATGAACTAGACTCAAATTGTTTCAATGCAAGGGCATGCACAAATTCCAGCGCTGGTTTTAGTTGGAAATGCTCACGGGGTCTGATCCAAATCCTATTGAAGTGAAAGACTCTTGCTGACCTCAGTGGGCTTTGGATCAGGTCCATGGAAAAATGTTTCTATGAGAAGAATGCATTTACCGTGGCCCTGATTCAGCAAGGTATTGGAGCACAGGGTGTTTCACCACGTGCCTGGTGCTGCTGGCACACGCATGGTTATTGCTATGGAGAGCCTTGTGTTGCTCCTTGAATGGCCATCAAGAGCCTCTGTCCTGTCCAGGCTGGGCGAAGATCCTTTTCTCTGGTAGGAGAAGGGTCAAAGTTTAGTCCCCAGGCTCTGAAGAGCTTCAGAAATCTGCTTTCTGCAAGGGAAACCCAGGCAAAAAGCTCGTGTGCCTGGCTCAAGGCTACCCTGACTGAAGCACAGCTTCAGTTAACGGGGTATTATTTTGCTTTTCATGCCTTATTGGACTAGACTGTACTTCCAGAGGACGGTCCCATGGGAGACGTGGTCAATGAGTATAGTTGGGCAACAGCAGATACATAAGCTATCCGAGGCTGAAGCCACCAATAAACTGCAGAATCACACTCCACAAATTATATTAGCACGTGAATTTAATTTCTAGATCGTGCATTAATATCACTTGGATGTGTACACGCTCCTCCTGAGTGTTCGCCACAGTATTAAAACTGGTGCCTAAGGAACTGCTTTGGTAGGGAGTTAAAGAAATGTTTATTGCTCTATTAGAGGAAGAGATATCAGAAGTGGAGTGAGTTATATGGGCAAGGGGCAGAAATAGAGCAGTATGAGAATGGAACAGTCAGTGATGTTATCTCTGGCCTTTGCATATTCTGGCTGGGGGACTGTTGCAGCGTTGTCTGAACTTGGCTCCTTCCTTTGTCTTTACCCCCTTTGTGCCAGCCCTGCTCAACCTTAAACCAGTCTGATTGGAAATTCGAGTATTCCTTTTCAATAAATACTTTATTAGTTCAATAATATTAGAAACCACCTGCTGGAGGTGGGAAGAGCGTGATCTGTGAAAATAATGCTATAATATAATATTTCTTTACTTTTTCTAATTAAAAGTGTCGGCTATGTCAGTTAATTAGCTTCTGCTATAGTGAAGATATAAACTTTTTAGCTGTTAAAGCTGAAGTGCCCTGAGCATCCTGTAGATATTTACATGTGAAAGGCTGCTGGGATGGTTCTGGTTTGTTGACATGCAGAATGAGATCTAATAGCTGGTCAAAGTCAGACCGCTTCAGCCTGGGGTGAAGGTGAAGTTTCATAACAGTGATGTAACTCAGGCCTGGAACAAATTAAGAAAAGAAAAAAAAACCTTAAAAAATTGTTTTATCAGCTTTTAAGGCCCTTGGACTGAGAATGAGGACTTGACTCGGTTCCTTGCAGACAGAACATCTCCAAGGCACTGAAAATCCAGGGTCCTGGAGAGATCTGGCTGAGTCTGGTCTGAAATAGGACTGCAGGTACTCCTGTCCCTCTGGAGAAGCGAGTGGATGAGATCCCACCTCCCTGCCCTTATCCCAGCATCCAAAACAGCCCTAAATATCTCCATGCAACGGAATAAAATCCACCATGTCTGTGTGAAGGATACCAGTGCTGTAATCCTCTACGGAGAGAAATTCTTTGGGATGTGGTAGCCTCTACTCCCTTCTTAGGGACAACAGGAAGATGATTCCTGGTTTCAGTGTGTTCCTGACCCTTTTGAAACGGAAAGCTGTAACCAAATCTTGTGTCTCAGGGTTTCAGCTTGCAGGTCTTGGGAGGGATTTATTGTTTGCTTTCCTCTGAGGCACCGGATTTTTCCCAGCTGGAGACATGACACTGGAGGTAGGCCAGTGCTTGGACGTGGTGCTTAAAATTCTCTTCTTGCAGAGGACTGGCTGGTCAAACTGATTTGATTACCAGATTCAGGAAGAAAACTTTGTTGTGCATCACTTGGTGAGGCCCAGAACCATAGCAAGGCATTTTGGTTGGAAAGGCAAAGCAGAGAAAATCCCGGGATGGGGCAACTTAAAGGAAGCAGCTCAGCCTGCAGACAAAAAGTCTCTGTGGTGGACAGAACTTCAAGGAGAGATGCTCCAATTCCACCCAACCATGAGTTCAGTGAAGGGTCTGCTTGTCCTCTCAGCTCTCTGTCCTTAGGAAAGGACTTAAGCTGGGCTTCAAGGAAGGTTTTGTGGCACTAAAATTAACAGCTCACAGAGGGCATTTCCCCTTGCAGCTCTTGGATGCCCAAGGTTACACTGCCTGGTTTTCCTACTGCTCCATAAATGTTTGTTCCCCTTTCTTCTTTGGGGACCACACCCTTGTGGCAGGAAGAGGCAAGAGGCTCTTCAGAGGTGTAAAGTTCTTTTACATCCAAAAGCAATCCTGGGATGCTCTGAGTTCTGCTGGCACAAGGTACAGCAAGGCTGGTGTTTCCTTAAATCAAAAAGCCATTTAGTCACCAATTCCCAAAGGCACTGACTCAGTGCCCCGTGAGGTGCCTCTCACCTGCCCAGTTCTCCTGGCACTGCCCTGTCCAAATGTTGGATGTTACAAATCCTGCAAGATCAGGATGTTCATTTCAAAACCTCAGAAAAATGAAGTGCCCAGATTTTCTAAAACCTTTGGAAGTCTGACTGCTCTAGCTAGCTGCACTTGGGCTGGATGGGATCTGGAATAATGCTCAACAGCAGGATCTGTTCAACCAACTGAAACAAGAATAGCTGTCCCGAAACTGCCTGCTGACAGAAATCACAGGTTTTCAATTAAAGCTTACCTTGAAAAAGGGGTTGCTTTCCAGGGAAACCTTTTTCTTGAAACCTTTCTTGAAATCCAGAATGTTTCCATGTGGATAAGTTGAAGGGGTGGGGTGGGAATTTGTTGGTCTTCCGTAGCCTCAGATCACTATTCGTGTCTCTGGTGTTTGTCCCACCAGGAATTAGGAAATGCAACTTTGGTGATGCAGCAGCTTTCATCTGGAAAAAGGGAAATCAGCTGTATCATGGGGCATAAAGGGAAATGAGAGTATGAAATCTGGAATTCCATCTCCCAGGACACCATGCAGTAGCATTTCCTAATGGAAATATTTTGGGGTTTGGTTGAAATATTTTGGTATTTGGGTTTCAGCCAAAACATTGAAATTTTTCCTTTGAAAAATCGAGATGAAAACTATTTTGTATTTCCATTGAAGTTTTGCCCAGGAAAAATAAAGCACTTTCCAACCAGCCCTACAGAAGATCACAAAAATCACTCCGTCCTTTTTTTATTGTTATTATTGTTATTTTTGACCATTTAAGCAGCTGTTAGAGGATTAAGATGGATGTTACAGGCAAGAAAAATAATTGAAAAGGCAGTCCATCAGAAAACAATGAGGGCCAAAGTTTTTTAGAGCAGCTTTTCAGCCATGTCAGGGAATTGTGTGTATAAATGTGCCTCCTAAGTAGCAGGTTTTTCTGTGGCAAGAGTATAGAAGGTGCAAAAGAGGATTCTTTGAAGGGAGAGGTTTCAAAAGAGCTTATCTTTGTGGGATATTTGAGTGGAACTACAGTCATAGAACTAGCTATTCCTTGTTATCCCAGGCATGGGGCACTTGATGTGGTCTCTGTTGGAAGGATGTTACACAGAAGGTGGACGAGTTCAGACAGCTGAAATCAAATGATTTACTGTGATTGACCCTCTGAAGGATCCCCCTTTGCTGTCTGCTCTGCCAAACATCTTGTGTGAGCTTTTCTGTAACTGCTGCACACAGATTAGGTGACAGGTATATCCCAACAACCTGTGCTATGGATCTGCTGCAGGAATTCAGTTCATGATATTACAAATAGCAGGATAGTGTATTTGTGGGTCACAAATTCAACCCCTGCTTGGACTTTGAACCACAGAATGGTTTGGGTTGGAAGGGACCTTAAAGTTCATCCAGTTCCAACCCCCTGCCATGGGCAGGGACACCTTCCACTATCCCAGGTGGCTCAGAGCTCCATCCAACGTGGCCTTGAGCACTTCCAGGGATGGGGTGGCCACAGCTTCTCTGGGCAACCTGTGCCAGGGCCTCCACACCGTCACAGGGGGGAGTTTCTTTCCAATATCCAATCTAAACTTACTCTGTCAGTGTGAAGCCATTCCCCTTTGTCCCATCACTCCAGGCCCTTGCCCAAAGTCCCTCTCCAGCTCTCTTGGAGCCCCTTTAGGCACTGGAAGGTGCTGTAAGGTCTCCCCAGGGCCTTTTCTTCTCCAGGCTGAGGAACCCCAACTCTCTCAGCCTGTCCTAATAAGAGAGGACATGCTCTTTTTTTTTTGTTTTTGCTTGGTTTGTGCTTTTTGTCTTACAAAGGTGACTTACCAGGTAAAACTAATTGCAGATGGTGGTAGAGTTCTTGCAGAGGAGAAAGGTGCTGGAGATAATTTGAGTAAAGGCATCAGACTTCTCCTGTGATCAGTTAGAAATGGCACTGAATGTGCCATTTCTGAGCACAGTTTCAGGAGCTTCTCCATCAGTGCCGTGCCTTCAAAGCCTGAACACGTGATGGTCACCAGTGGTGACACGTGATACTGCAAGTGAACTTCTGCTACTGTGAGTGACTCAGTGCCACCGAGTAGAGAGTTTTTATTGAAAAAGTCTTACTACTAAGGGCAGGCACCGCTCCAGATGCCTCTGAGACATTATTTGGACATAACTCATCATTCACCTCTTGGAATTAATTTGTGGATGAAAATTTAATTATAGTAATGCATTTGTAACTTTTTGTTCTTTTCCAATTAGAGCATGAGGAAAATGTAGAGTCAGTCAGAACTGGATGCCACAGCTTTGCCCAGGTCATAGCTCCTCTGGGACACTGCTTTGTGCTTCCAAAACCAAGTGGAGCATGGCTGTGTTCATATTTGCACGTAGATACACAACAGTATTGGTGTGAATCGTGGCAGCCTGAGCAAACTTTGGTGACTTTAATACTGTCTGTGATCTTTCCTCTTGCTCTAGTTGCTTTGTTTCTACTTGGTCTCACTAAAAGGGGCCTTTTGCTTTTGGCTCCTCCTTGCTGAGCAAGATCAAGCTGCTTCTGTTTGCCCTTGTTGCCTTCCTTGGACACTGTGCTCTTGGAAGGGTGGTGGTACAGCAGATGTTACAAAAGAGATCAGGATGCCTTAAATCCCCCTCTGGGTAATGTTTCAGAGGGGACAAAAAGCCTCTTCAACATCACCTTCCAGTTTAGTATTAGTGAACTGCATCCATGGTTCTTACCATTTTTCTTCTTGTTTTATCCAGCTTTCCAGCAATTTATTCTGTGTTTCTGAAGAGACTTTTTTTCCCCTTGCTTGCTCTTCCTGAACATGTGCAACGTTAATTTTCCAGTCATATGAGTTATTCCATCATATGTTATGCCAACTAACCTATAATTTTGATTATATATTGATGGTCTCAGTTCTTCCTTTTCATTTCCCATCCTACTTGCCTGAACATGCAGAATCAGCAGATTGACCCTACACTTCCCTTTCTGTCCCTTGTATAACCCTGTTATCACTACCCACATTCCCTTCCCGAGGGTTAGGCTTTTTTCCAGGTCACCATGTTCTCCCTGGTTGCCCTGACATTACTTCAGCAGTCAGGCACACACTCACAACCCCAATCCAGGCAACCTCTTCTCAGAAATACTCAGTGAACTGCTTTGGTCTCAATAGTTCTTCCCACTCGTGTGCTTTGGAAGGGACTGAAGAGTTTGAGAAAGGAATGAGGCAGAAAGCTGATGAAAAATCCTTGGGAAAACTCAGGGTTTGTGATTTGTTGGTGAGCTGCTGTATTTAGGGTGAGTTATTGGAGTGCCACAGTGAGCCATTACCTCTGTGCAGTCTGCTCGGAGGTCCAGGAGGTTTTATGGTCTGTCTTGCTCCAAAATTATTGGGAGTGACATAGAACCCCTTGAAATGGAGCCTTTGCTGGAGGAGCAGCACTAATGACATGGGTGGTCTGGGCATTACTGAAGTGACTTTGAGTCATTTTAATTTTCCCTTTTATATCTACCTGTGTGGCCCTACAGGAAGGAGAATAATGAGGGAAGCACTCATTAAATGTGGAAAAGGGATCTAGTTACCCACTTTCAGGTGTGTCGATGTGCGTAGATCCTATATGGAAAAGTCAACGTATAAAGGAAGGGAAAAATATGTTAAATGTGAAAGTTTGAAATTCTGCAAGCCTTGCACCTGCCTTGCAGCGTGACATGTGACAAGCAAAGCGGGGAAAATTGGCCGAATTATGCCAATAAAACACCGAAAACCTAAAATAGTAGTGAGAATTTTTATATATCAACAACATATATGCTAGTTGTAGCAAAAATGAGGGGTTTGACTGTGGGGGGAATGGGGCCTTTTGAAAGCAAGGGGTTTCCACGGATCAAATATGTACATGAGTAGAGAAACTTGGGACAGCATTGCTGACGTTCCTTTGTCTTGGCACGGGAGTGCCAGTGCCTTGCTTTCCCTGTTGCAACTGAGATGGGGAGCAGTGACATGACTCGTCCAAGTGTGCAGGTGTTGGGAGTTCCTCACGTCAGCCAAGACGCTGCCCTGCCCCTTTCCCACCCTTCCATTCCCTGTCTGCCCAGGCTGGTTATGGGGCTGGGTCACTCACAATGGCCTTTTTGCTGCCTGATTCAACAGCCCCTCCAAAGCTGTCACTGCCACCCACGTGTATTCCATCCGTGCTGGGACCTGCTCAAGTGAAGATATAAGATACTTTACAAGTCATGGATAGTAACAAGTGTCACATCTCCCATATGATACCTATTCCAGGCCGTATACAATTTCCCCCATATTTTTCACTGCAGAAATATTACCATACCTCCATTTTACGAGTCCACCTGCACCATGTGTCCCTTTTGAAGCTCCTGTTTTACCTCAGTGGTGCAGCATCAGGCCCCCTCTGTGAGGACTAGGCTGGCTCCACTTTCCATTATGTGGCTCTTCCAGCATGGAAATGCAGCAGCAGGTAACACAATAAGCAACCACATGGTAGGAAAATTGTCCAGTGCACAAAAGAGATCCTGGATGACATTAAACAAATGGCCCAAAGTAGCTTTAGAAATGGTTTCATGCATCTTGGGCTGTTAGCTGTTTTATGTTTCCTGTCTGGAATGAAGAGGGAGACAGGGCAAAAGAGCCGGGACCTTGTTTATGCTCATGTGTTTATTGTATCAGAGACATTTAAGTAGGAGGATATGACAGGTTTTCAAGGGGACAAGGTATGACTCAAATCCAGGTGCAGCTTATTTTCCATGAAATGCATCACTTGCCTATTAGACACAGATTTACCGGCGGCCAAAACAAACCTTGGCCAAGTTGGCATTCTCCTTCCCATAAATGAATGGCATCCCAGCTTGTTATTGTTATTGTACAAATATAGCAGGTGTTGCTGATTTCTGCTTGATAACCTGCTGTTTAAGGGGGATTATTTAACTTTTACGTACAGATAAGTGGGCTGCTAAACCAAATTCATCCCAGGTGGAACTACAACAAGTTTTTTTGCTTCCTAAGCTGCGTTCTTATCCTAAATCTTATTTATTAGTACTGGGCAGATGTTACTGTGTTCTTCCTAAAATAATGGATTTTTGAGGTGTGTTTGCTTCAAGGAGTTAGGCAGTTTCTATTTTCTTTTTATTTTGCCTCCTCTAGTCCTTTAAAAAATAGATATTGTGCTGTGGACATGCCAGGAGTCCAAGTCATAAATGGGATTTGTGCTCCTGCACTGTCTAAGGTAAAAGAGAGCTTATTGGAGGAATTAATTTGAATCATAAATATATTCTAAAAATCGTTGTCCTTTGAGAGATTGGATTAACATATGGCCTGTTTTAGGAAGCACCCAAGCTACTGTAATGTTTTAAAGCTAAAGCTAATGAAGAACTGTCCATAGGTCTCAGTGATTTTTAAAATTTTTTGGAGGGTAGGGGGAACCAAACTAACACTTTTGTTAGAGACTGGTAGTTAAATCCGAGGGAATGGTATTTCCAGGTAGCCTGCCAGCGTTGGGTGCTGCATGCAGCACAGCAGATAAGATCTGCTACACAGTTTAAAGATATTTGAACACTCCCAACATTTTTGCATGTTTCCAAAGAGAGAAATACCACAGACCTGAGGTTACTGGTGTCTATGTTGGGTTTGATGGGAGGGAACAGATTCATCCAGCCACCCCATGGCACTGAATCATCCTTTCCAGAAATGTTACCTCCTGAGTCAGTCAGTAATTTGGGGGTATCCACAAGTCCATGCCTGTAGGTGGGTATATAAGTACCCACTCACATCTAATGTAAATAGAACTTGTGCCTGGACTATGGGCTTTAAAACAGATACCGGGATAGGGAAGCCTTGGTTGGTTTGTTCCTAAGGGTTATTTGTTGCTCCAGACTCCAGCTGATATGGTGGCCCCTCATGCTTGGTGCTGTATTTCTGGAATTGAGACCGGTTCCTGCACTCTAGAGCTTTATAAACTCAGCACACAAGGCAGACACTATGTTGGAAAACACTACAAGCCTTGGTTTATAAATATACAGAAGTCTTAGAACACAAAGCAAGTGGCCAGTGGGTGACACAGAGAGGCTGTGGCAGAGGCAGGAACCATCTGGTTTTAGAAACGAGAGGAAATTCAGTCTTACTTAAAGCATGAAACCTGTGATGATTTGTGCTCTGAGTCAATAGTACTTACTGATAGAACATGTTTTCTCTGGTGAACTTCTAAATAGGTCAACAAAACACAGGATGCCAGCAAGAGCCTTGGGGTGAGTGTGTCTAGTGATACTGGATATGCAACATAGAACCAGCCAATGAAACCAAAACTATTGATTCATTTATTTAAATCAATTGGTTTGGTGGTGTTTCTTGAGGGTTTTGTGTGTGGTTTTTTTATTTATTTTCATTTATTCCCAAGCAGCTCCTAATATACCTGATCCTAAGACCCCTGGTTTGTTTAGGGGTTTGTTGCACTGTGCTGCGTTTACTGGTGTAGCTCTGGAACACCTCCTGTATTATCAGTGATATCCTATGGGGTCTTTTCAGGGGAATGATGTATGGCTTTGGATTCTACTGGTGCCAAGTGACTAACTGGGTTTTTTAAATTTATCTCTAATCTCTAACTCATCCCGCTGTGTTCTTGCCATTGTTTAATCCCTTCAGGACAGCAAAGAGTGAAGGGAAAAGGATTTGGACGGTTGCTCTGCTCTCTCAGCTTGTTCTCAGTGTGCTCTTTAAGAACAGCAGTTCAGACTCTGCCTTTGCAATTGGGCTGGGAGATGTGTGTGTTCCTGTAGGGATCTTGAGCTGCTCCCAGATGGGAGTTGCCACCCAGAGGCCGCTCTGGTGGTGACATTTGTAGCCTTCCAGAAGAGCTGCCTGGGGGCCCAGACACCCAACAAACTCAGCCTGAATCGCAGCACAGCCCAATGGGTTGGGTGTCACTGTGAAACGACTTGGCAGTTCAGTTCCTGGCAAACTGTTTTCTTCTGTGTGACTAATTTGTCTATTTTCCCCTACTCTCCTCGCAAATTTATAATGGCTTCACAAATCTCTTTCTCTTTGTTGCTTCCTACTGCTAAGTCAATTAAACTTGTCTTAACTCTCCTCCTTTATCCTGG
This sequence comes from Cephalopterus ornatus, assembly GCA_013396775.1. NCBI lineage: Eukaryota > Metazoa > Chordata > Aves > Passeriformes > Cotingidae > Cephalopterus > Cephalopterus ornatus. The sequence goes on along the minus strand of VZRE01011172.1, from coordinate 373,506 downwards.
CCAGCTTTTTTCGTGCACTCCTTGTCACTGGTGATACAGCCACCCCCTTAGCCAAAGACTGAGCTATCAAAGCTGATTTCAGGTGCTCTGCCAACTTGGTAAATGCAGGTGTGTCAACTCAAACCCTCTTTTTCTTCCCTGGGCCATTCTTTGAGGTCTGTGACTCCCTCGGAGACAGCTGTTGTCCTCTTCTGTGCCTTTAATCCAGTTGCTTCTTGCTCTGGGAGCTGCCTTTGTCACACAGGGCTTTTTTTTGTTTTGCCTGAACTCTGTTCATGTTGAAAAATATGCCTCCATGAGACACATTCTGTGCAGATGGCAAATAATAGCTGTGTCCAGCCAGGGAGGAAATCCATTTGTCACTGTTTCATCATCAGCCCCCATTGTGTTGCCATCAGACAACCCCTTTCATCAAGACAAGTTCCAGAGTGCTGGTGTTTACCAGGGATGCTGCACAAATCCCATCTTTTTAGATACAAATCCCCCCCTCTGTGATTTCTAGCACTGTTCTTTGCTTCTGTTCCAAGGATGTCTAGAATAGACTACCTGAGGTCAGCAGCCTGTTTGCAGGTGATGTTTGATCCCTAAATGGATTCCTGGCAATAGGGGAAGAACCTGGCACCTTTTCCTCACAGCAGGGGCAGGGCTTGGCACTGGGTTGTGAACAGAAGTGTTTTTTGGTGACACCAGATGAGTCTGACACAAATCTTTGCTCTTCCACGCTTTGCCTGTTCTGATTTGAGGCTTTTTCAGCCAGATTTCCACCATTTATGATGTAGCAAGGAGAAGTTGCTTGCCATGGGGAGGCTCAAAAAGACTAAGAACTGGTTGGAAAAAAAAATAAATGTGTTATTGAGATGGCAACAGCATGCCTAGAAGCAAGATGGGGTATTAAAAGATATTAGTTAAGAAATTTGAAGGCATTCAATTTTGGGTGACCTGAAGAATGCAGGTAGAAGAGAGAGAGGCTGGAGAGGCCGTGCACAAAGCCAGAATGTGCTGAGGTGGGAGGGTTTGTCTGGGTGTGGAAGCAAGGCTCAGTGGAAGGCAGAGGGTTATCTAAGAACACCGTCCCAGAGGCACTGAATTCAGGGGTTTCTGCCCAGGGTGTTTAGTGGGGGAGTGTCATAACAGCGAGCAAGCAGATGCTGTTAATCAGAACAACATGGAGCGGGGAGGGGGGATATTTTTCCTTTCTTTTTCCCCTCTCCTCTCCCTCCCCAGCATGGATATCATGTACTGTATGAGGGCTCAGGGCTTGGCAATCAGCGAGGAGAGGCTGCATTTCGGGAGCTGAGGATATGGCACATGGAGACTTGATTAGGAAACCTGCAAACGAGTGTCCTGCATCCCTGAGAAATCACGGAAAGGGTTAGTGTTCCACCAGGAAGCTGACAGCACCACGGTGCACCACAATTAAGACTTTAAAATATGTAACAGCATTTCTATGACATCAAAGTCCCGCTGCCGCACAAGGCAGTGTTTATGAAAAGATCCCTGCTCTTCACCCTGCAATCATGATGTACATATTGGCAATAAGGAAGTCAGCAATAGCTATTTACTGCTCTCCTGCAGCTGTGGACTTATAACTTAGGTCCCTAATTAAGTAGAAGCAGGGCTAACCACGGAGCACACCACAGTGCCTTAAAATGGCTTTCATACTGCGGAAATCTGGTGTTTGGTTACTCCAGAGAGTGGTTGTTTTTTTTTTTCTCCCCCCCCCTTCAAAACTATATTTGCACATTCAGAAATAATTATCTGGAGATTAAAAAAAGAAAAGCTGTCTTGATGCACCAGGAGATCTAAGGAGCTTTTTCAAGGAAAGCATTTAAAAGAAAAAAAAAAAAGAGAAATCCCGCTCTATATGGGAGATACTGACACCAGCCCCATGTTTGTCATCGAATGGGAGCGACTGTTCGCAAAAGAACTGGTCATGCTGCACAAAGGAGATCACAGTGTGTGTGTAAATCTGCATAACCTAATTGACTATCTTGGGAACGTGATCTTCAGCTGTAAAACCCCGCTTTTGACAAAACAATAAAGTTAAAAAGGAATGTCCCATCATTATGTTCCTTAAATGTCACAGGAACTGCAGTAAGTGCATCTTGGCAGAGGCAAGCCTACATCATTAGTTCCTCTCCTGGTTGCTTTTAGGTTTTTTGTTCCACATGGCCTGACTTGACAGGACAACAAATAGGCCTTTGCATCTGTACACATTTATTAGTGGATTTTATCGTTGGACATCAAGGAAATTGAGTCTCATCTGAAGGTTTATGACTGTACACATCTGTAGATTTTACTACCCTTCCTTTCAAACAAACAAACAACAGCAGCAGAAAATTATTTTTGGAAAGTACAGTTTAAGATTTAATAATCATTTGATGTTCTGAGAAGTCCTTGGCTGTTTGTCCAAATATTTGCTGGATGTTTGTTGATTGAGCATTTCAGTTATTGGGGGTGGGGGTGGGAGGGGAACAGGCTCGGTTCTGCTTTGCATGAAAAGGTGATTTTGTGTAATCACAGCCTCCCTCTGCTCCCAGCAGAGCTGGATTGGGTTGGATCCTGTCTAGAGAGACTTATATTTAGGAATAACCACCTTTGTACATCCAGCAATCCTGCCTCTAACTGATAATGTGCAAAGGAATCCTGGGAGGTCAGGCTAGGGAATAACACTGCCCTGTGCCGCTTTTGCTCCTGCCTGTTAATAAGTGAGATTTCAGCATGTTTCAGTTCAGCTGGTTGGTAAAAGAGAGCCTGAAATGTGGTGAGGTAAAGTGAGGCCTGCACAGTCTGAAGCCTTGCTCATTTAAATTCCTGATGGAATTAGTGGGCTAAAATTTGTTCAAGACTTCCCCGAAGTATACTGACTGCACAGTTCCTATGCCAGGAACTGCACACCTGGCTGTGGTCTGAGCTGTCAGGTTTAAGGAGAATAAAATAAAAAAATCAGAACCCTGAAGCAAATACTGGAAGCAGGACCCGGGTGTGAAATAAAATGGTGCACCCTAAGATTGCAAAGGGGAATTGAGAGAATTGCTGCCTATTTTTTTCTTAATGCTGTTTTTATGCATAAACTTAAAAATGACTCTCTGCAATATTTCACTGAAAATAATTTGAGGTTTGTGCCTCCTGGTGTGTTTCATTGGAAGAAGACTGTCCAAGGTGAAAACTGAGGTCTTAAGTTAATGGAGCCTGTTTGGTAGATTATGCTTTGTTCATGAGTAATTTAATAGCTCACATAAGGGAGGACTGGAAGCTGATCTTTTAACTTAGTTTCTTTAGACTGGGGAGCTGCACAGAGGAGGATTTTTGCCTAACAGGAGATTCTGACTGTCAGTCTTATGGTAAGGATGCTGTTTCATCAGAACATTTTCAACCTCCATTTCAATTTGGAAGTGTTTCAGCTGAGATCAAGTTTTCAGATGCAGAGCCTGACTGGTATAAAAAGCCTGAGAAGTTGGTGCTTTTTATTCACTGTTTTGTAGTGAGGAAATAGGGCACTCAGTTGACTTTATGCATTGATTTTACTCTGTGTGCTGCTCTGTCCACTTTGAGGTGGACTTCCATACACCAGCTCTTGGAGGAAATGCCTGGAGACAGAGATGGGATACTGGGCTCCATGGCTCTCCGCTGAGGAGAGCCAGCTCGTTTGGGAGATGAAGGCAGAGTTTAAGGAACAGTTGCCTGCTGGGAAGAATAAACGTATGTTTTCCCTATACCACACAGTGCAAGTGAAACTTCCACTGAGGTGAAGAAAGCCTGTGGCAGTCCCTCTTCTCAGCCATTTGTAAACCTTGGAATGAGTTCCCAATGGGAACTGTTCCTCCTCTCTGCAGTGGGCTACTTCTTGGCCAGCTCCAAGAAGCCCCAGAAAATATTGCACCCATATGGGCCNTTCCTCTTTTTTTTTTTTTTTTTCTTTTTTACATTCTCATTAAGTTTATAAAACCCACAAATTTAGACCATCTGTCCTATAAATGTTTCTAAACTACAGCAAGATGAAAAAGCTGTTCTTGCTTTTTGATATGAGCGGTCAGCAAACCAAACACAAAACCAGAGCAAAGCAAATATTTTCTTGTCATACACGCTTCCCAACCGTGACGGATGAACTGTTAGTTTTGATGTGTGTTTGGATCCAAATTTTGGAGAGAAATGCCTCCTAGATATGTGCACTTAGCACCAAAGCAGCTTGATATGAAGAATTCTTGTTGGGGAGGGGGAAACAGAGGGAAAGTTGCACCACATGCTGCCCATGGACTGTAGTTAAAGAAGCTGTTTCTTCAATTATTCATCTTCCAACTACCCTGCTGACTGCTCTAACAAAGCCATCCCAAGCATGGACTGTGTCGGCCCATTCTCAGGTGTTCAGGCTTCTATTCAACCCACCTGCCTCTTGGATGTTAATCCAGGAATATTTATGGCCTCCACGTGAGACTCCAAAGAGGGTTTGGAGTGGGATAATGAAGAGAGGCTGTTTTCAGCACTTGGCTGACAGGTGGGATTAAGCCCAGGTCCTTGTCTGCAGGCAAGTCATGTATTGGGAAAAGACTCAGCAAAGCAAGCGGTAGAAAGTGGAAATTCGCTTGAAATCCTTTTTCCTGGTGTTTCCATGGACACGGCAAATTCCCACCTGAGCCCTTTTAGAATGAGGAGGCGCTGTGTGAATTGTACACCCTGCTTTGGTATTTACAGCCGAGTGGGAAAAAATAAATCTGTTCTGACTGTGTCCAGTGGCGTTTTGAACTTCCCTTGCTATTGGCACGTTACTGCTTTGGGGGCCAGGTCCTCACCCAAATCCTGGGTCAGCGTGCAGAGGACCTGTGTATAGAGCAGTCTGAAGGGGAGTTTCCAGCACACCTGGAAAGATCTATTGGATCATCCTGTCTTTTTTGTGGTGCTCGAGTTGGTGCATGTGCAAGCAGTGCTGACTGTTGGCATCACTGAATTCCATTTGCCCACCATCAGGTATTTTTTGGGCTGATGTCCACGGCTGACCCAGCCCCCTGGGTCCCTTCTATCACCAGTGGGAGTTATACGCAATACTTAAGCACAGTTCATTTGACTTGTTTTAATTGTCTACCTTGGAGGTAAAATGGGGGTTAGAAGTTACTGTTCTCTGCTGTAATGGTGGGAGCGCTGAGATAAACAGCTTGTAGGTGCCGACATTTGGGATCCATCCTTAGTGTGCCTTTGGGTGTCACACTTACCTCTCGCAAAAGGAAATGCGCCTCTGTTTTCAAAAATATATTTAGCTTCTTAGATTAGAGGGATGGAGCACCTCTCCTATGAGGGAAGGGTGAGGGAATTGGCTTTGCTCAGCCTGGAAACGAGACGGTTTTGGGGTGACTCAATTGCAGCCCGAATGGAACTGACAAGAAATATGGAGAGGGACTGTTCATGAAGGCCTGGAGTGACAAGACAAGGGGGAATGGCTTCAAACTGACAGAGAGTAGGATTAGGATAGATATTAGGGGGAAATTCTTCCCTGTGTGAGGGTGGTGAGGCCCTGGCACAGGTTGCCCAGAGAAGCTGTGGCTGTCCCATCCCTGGAAGTGTCCAAGGCCAGGCTGGATGGGGCTCGGAGCAACCTGGGATAGTGGGAGGTGTCCCTGCCCATGGCAGAGGATAGAACGCGATGCTCTTTAAGATCCCTTCCAACCCAAACCGTTCTCTTATTCTATTCTATTACCCTACTTGTCAGTTCTCCACTGCACAGCCAACTGCTTTTGTCCATAAAACCACGGTGCAGCATCCCAAAATCCCAGTTAAAACAAGCTAAAAGCTGAGCTGTGATTGATGCTGCCATCGCTTCCTGACTCTCCATCTTTGTTTGCCCAGCCCAAGTCTGATTCTTCCAAACCTTTCTTGACAGTTTCCTGTGGGTTAAACATCCTGACTTTATGGGAGCTTTACTCCAGGAGGGCAGGGACCAGTGCATTAGGACACACCGACCAGTTTCTGTGCAGCAGAAGGGTCTGTGTGTCTTGACAAAACCAAGGTACTGCAAGAAATCCCAGATTTGCTGGAATTGATGCATTCCCTGTAGGGCTTGGGACAGAGGGGTAAATAATCCTGGGGAAAAGCACTGTGAAGGTGGAAGAGATGCTGACACTTTTTCAGTGCTTTGTCACTAGAGTTTTGGAAATCTGAAGCGTCTAATCTATGTTTTATCTGATTTTTATTTTTTTTTCCCTTGGCTTTTTAATTTGTACATAAAATTTTGGATATGTGAAGAAAAGTGTAAGTCCAGGTGAATTCCCTTGGAAAAGTTAGTTTTATCAAATGCAAAATTTAAGATTTCTGGTTTAAAGAAAAAATGTTTTGGAACACCTTGGGCTGAACAGGAATGATTTTTTTACTCGATGGGAGTTACACAGGTCTTCTGATTTCTGCAGCCTTCTTTCTGTGCATGTCTGCTGGTCTTTTATGAGAACTGGACTTGCATAATTAGGCTAAGATTGTGGGTTTAAAAATTATATAAGTAATTAAAAAATTGTAAACTAATGTACTTATATATGAGAATTTGCATGCACAAATAATTTCACACAATGGACAACTGCTGAGTTCCCTTACTAATCTGCCAGACTAAGCAGCTCTTGATAAATCAAGTTTAAAAAATAAATAAATAAAAATTTGGGAATACTCCTTAAGTCAAAGAGCAGGATTGAAAAGAAATGCTTTGGACCCAAAAATAATAATGAAAAAAATAAAATCCACCAAAAAACCCACCACAACGAAACCATTTTTGCAGAAGATTTGGAGAAATCATTAACTCTGCCCCTCTTCTCCTGCCTCCCCCCGAAAAGTTGAAATGCAAATTGTCAGTGTTCTCTTCACAGGTTTGCAGAAGTTCAGCCTGTGTCAGGCTAACTGCTGAAACTTTGTGTTCAGTCATTTACCAGAAAAAAGCAGGAAATTTTGTTTTCCGGTTCTGCCCAGCAAAATTCCATCAGAGAGCTTTATGCCTTCACTGTGATTTCTCTCACCACGGAGCAGAATCACTGAGCCAGCTGTGACAGGGGTGTCAGAACCTGGCCCACAAACAGCTTGGGCTGTTCACAGCGGTGAGGGATTGCCACCTTTAGTTTAGCCAGCATTTTCTGGAGCGCTGTGGCTGATCTAAATCCAGGTTCGCATCCAGGTGGGCAGCTGGGTCTGTGGACCATCCTTAGGACTTTGGTGCCTTGCAGGAGTTTTCCAGAGGAGGCCTGGAAGGGAGGAGGGGCAGAGGTGTGCTGTAGTCTGATGGATTATGGAATAGCTGAGGAATTGGGGGCGGCAGCGAAGCTCTGGGTTTGTTGTCAGTGGTGCCATCCAACTCCTTTGCCAGCAATGCCCAGGAGCTGCTGCTGCATCTCCAGGGCACCGACATCCTTCTCCCACTGAGCTGCATTTCATTTTTTACAGAGTGTTTTTTAAACAAGTAGAAAATGAACATTAATGTCTGTATTCTGTAGATTCTTATCACTACTCCTCTGCCTAATTTTGTGCTTTCTACTGTATCTGTTGTCTACATCTGCTTCATTTCTCTCTTGAACCTTCGGTGTCCTTAATCACAGTGTGAACAGTAACTCTTGGCTGCTGAGTTTGGATTTATATCCCTCTGTCATGCAGCAAGAGAGCAAAAAAATATGCCTGTATCTGTGCAAATAAAGCAGAGGCTTTCTCTCACTCGTTCATCCCTCTGTTGTGAGCAGTTATGCTAAAAAAATTTGGGTTGAATAGTTTTTTCTCCTTTGGTGAACTGCAGTAAGAGCTCCGGGTGTTCCAGGTGCTATTCAAGGTGCCATCTGAAAACAAAACTGAACTTAGATGAAAGGTTATACTGTAATATTTAAATATATATTGGTTAATACACGTGGTTGAACTATGGGGTCTGACGCTGATTTATTTCCTCATCTTGGGCAAAACTCAGTTTGAATTTTGCATCATCTTTAGTTACAGTTTTGCCCTTACCTGTGTTGGGAAAATGAGGATAGGAAAATATAATCCTACAGCTCATTTCCTGTGATCTTTGGACCATCAGGTGCTGTATCCTTGTACAAAATCAAACTTCTGCAGCAGCATTTTGGCTTAGGTACCACAGCAAGAGCACTTGTGAATTGTTTGGTTGCTTGGATTTGTCTGTTGTGCCCTCTACCTGTAGTTTCAGGTGAGCAAACTAAAACATTATTACAAAAGGACAAAATTATTGGTGTGCAAGTTTTCTACCGACAGAATAACATCCGTTCGCTTCTTCCATCTTATTCACTGTGAGCAGGATAAGCAGGGTTGCAAATAAATGTAGTTTTTAAGCTGTTTCACTGGACCACAAACCAGCAAATCTCAGACTCCAATGTGATTTTTCAGCTGTAGAGTAATTGTGGACAGTGGTTTTGGACAAGGTATCCCAGTAATAGCGTTTCCTGTGATGAATATTCCACCTCTTAAACTGAGTACTCCTCATGGCTTTGCATGTCAGCAGGGAAAGGAACCGGGTTCTGATGTGAATGAAGTTCACAGAGAGGTTAATAACTTTCTAATTAGCACTGGGTGGGAGATAAGCAAATCAGCACTCAAGTATGCAAAGCGGAGTGGAAAAATGCCTGTTAGATGTTCAGGTTGCCCTCAGCGGGGCTTATTTCTTTCCCTTTTTGATGAGGAACAGCTGGGGATTAGCCTGGGGTAACCAGAGACAGCGGAGAACCTGGAAGGGTCATGGAAGCTGCTCCTTTGAAGTGCCCAAGTTTATGGGGTGTCAGAGCAAGGCGGGTCATGAACCCGCGCGGCTGAGTCAGAGCAACGCTCGGGTCCCCAAGGCTGGGCCATCAGCTGGTGAGATCAGCACAGCTCTGCGCTGCACAGAACCCGGCCATTCCAGCCGGGGACCTGCCCCCTGGAATTCTAGCCTTATCTCGGCCAGGTTTTTATCAGGGAAAATGTTTGGGCTCATCTCGGTTGGGTAACTTGTAGGACTGTTGGTCCTACAACCACCCCAAAGCAGTGTTTCTGTAATGGAGAGATTTTAAAAGGTGACCACACTGAGCCACAGCCTCATTTTCAGAAATAAGTAAAGATTGCTGCCCTTGTGCAGGCTGTGTTTTGAAAAATAAATTTTTCCAAAAGTTGAGATTTTTTTTTTTGAAAGATAATTTCTTTTTTTTTAATTGATTTATGAAAGCCAAGTGCTTTCTCTTTTGATTTTTTTTTTTTGGTCATTTCTCCAGTTGTATGGCTTTACATTTTTCCCTCCTGTCCACAGGTTGGTCTTCATATTTTTTCAACTACCTAAGTTGAAAAAGCACAGTGGGGGGAAAAATAAAAAGGCAAAAAAAATTATGGAAGAGGAAAATCAGGAAAAAAAATTCTTGTTTGGGGGAGAGGAGCAAAAGAATGAAGTAAAACGCCAAAACAATATTGAAGAAAAATAATTTTTAAAAGCCTGTCACTTAAAACATTTTCTGATTTTTCCACTAACTAATTCCAGTTCTTGAAACAAAAATATAAAAAGAACTGAAATAATCCCAACTATTGTAACCAGTGATTTAGGATAATATACTAATTGAAACATCAGTTTTGTCTCCTATAACTAGTCCTGAAGTTTGCTTATTATTTTTTTTTTCCTATTGCAAAGCTTGTAGTTTATGCAACCACTGTCAATGGGGCTGTGCTAATTTATGGCAGCTGGTGGGTCCAATATTTTTGCTTATGATTTCTGCCTTGGCAAAATAGATATATAATATTGTTTTTCCCAGAAGGTTGGCTGAATGCTCTAGAAGTCATTATTGACTGGGGTGAGCCAAGCAGGACTAGGATTTCTTTCAGTAGTGGAAACATTGATCATTAGGGTGAAACAGATTGTATTTTGCTGAAAGAAAAGCTACTTCTGTTTATTTGGAGGGCATAAACATCCCATGGGTCTGTTCAGAGTTACAACAGTGTAAATCCATTAGAGGTGAGTGGAGACTTGAGCCCCTTATTTCCCAACGAGTGATATTCACCTGCTTGCTTAAATGATGCCAGGTGGACACAACCAACTTTTACAACAAATTTAAACTCCTCATAAACAGAGCTTTAAGTTCCCTCTTCTTTGACTTCGTCCTGCAGCCTTGAGAAACCAGGGGGACATTTGTGGTGAGGCAGGGGAAGGAAAAATCACTTGTCCTTGTTCTCACTGTATTGAACAGATTTGCCTGTCCGTGAGACCACAGATCATCTGAGGGGGAACCGAGTTACACTCAGTTTTGAAAAGTTAACACTTTCTAAAACTTGAAACTCCAAGCCTGGCCCTGTTTTGACAGCCAAGGCCCTTCTATTTGCAAACAAGTGGCCTCAGCTTCAGCTGGTGAAGTGCCCCCTGAGCCCTCCCGGCCATGCTGATTTACACCAGTTTGGTCACACCATGCACAAGCTGCTATGGATTTGGCCACGGTCTGATAAAGCAGGATCTGCACCAAATGAGAAACCTGGAAGCAGCAAGATTTGCTGTGGTGGGGATGGTGCCGATGGAGGAGAAATGGGTAGAGGGTGGAGAAAAGTCACAGAAGGAGAGGCTGTGCCAGGGAAAGAAAATCTCAGTCCTAAATTCAGCTAGGGGTCCAGAGGAGCAAGGGAAGGTGATTATGAGAGATGCTTTCCCTGTTGATTAGATATTTCAGAACAGCATCTGGCTGCAGTCTGCTGTCAGTATTCTGATTTTGCAGGGGGTGAGTCTGCCTTATTCTTTAAAGTGCCAGATACTCAGCTCACTGTAAGGTCTTCAGCTTCAGTTTGGGTGAACTGAAGTTTCTGTAAAAATAATTTAAAAGAAAGAATGCAGTAATCCTTCCTGGCTGGGGCAGAAACAGGTCCAACCATTTCCAGGTCTGCAGAAGTCTGACAGGATTAAATGTTAGTCAGAGTCCTAAAAACACAGCAAGCTGTTTCAGAGCATCTTAGTTCCAGGTTTATGAACAGAGGGTTGTGGTTCCAAGGTAAACTCACACATTTCTTACAGATGTGCAGACAGGTAGTTAAGAGTCTTCTCCAGAAATTGCACACAGTGAGGTTTGGGTTAAGCCATGTTTTACTAACCTTTCAAGTCGATATTTGAGCATCTCACCTTGATGTCTGTTTGAAAATCAAACGGAAAATCAAAATGCAAGCACCCAGTCAATGCTATGATGTGAAGGTCACCCACTCACGCTCAGGAAAGCTCTCCAGTTATGATCTCCTTCCTGTGTAATCCTGGGTTTGGCAGATTTCATGTGGCTGGAGCTCTACTCTTTTCCAATGTGCTCTCATTCCTTTAATCTGCATTTTTTTAACAAATTCCTAAATACTAGGCACACTTCCTTTGTTCCTTCTGTAACCTGGCCAGTGTCTGCAGATGACAATATGTAACTTAACCTGGTGTAAGCAGTGAACCTTTTCAGCTGAATTTTTGGAGGGAGTTTACCTATGCCATGAATGGGAGGGGAACAGAGCTGGACATCTGAGAGATCACTCATTATTGGACCAACAGTTTATCAGCTTTTCCCGACACAGCCACAAACTAAGGTATTTCACAAGGAAAATTCAGTACTGGTGTAAAAGGCAATTCCTTAACAAACATCCTCACCTGCAAATCTGTTGTACTCTGGTACTGTGGGTCAGGAATATGGGATCTGCTGCTGCTGGGAAAACCTGGAGCAGCTGCTCCTCTGGACCTGTCTGAGACTGCTGCTGTGCTCCTGCCTGCACGGGGACAGAAAGGCTTCTCTCTGAGGCTGAGATGAGCCAAAAAAGTGGGGATGAGCAGCCAGCCACCAACCACACATCTTAATTTAGGCTCACAGTCCTGTTTTAGTCCAGGACATGGTGCATTCTTGCCAGTGCCAGGGTATTCTCATTCCACCCACTGTGGGGACTTTTAGAAAATGTTTTGTTCCAGCCATTGTCAGAAGGTGTCATTACCAGATGTAAATCTCCAGGCAGGCAAACCAGTTTGCAACTGGTCTGTCATAAAGCACATTTGACCCTCTTTGAATTCTTCAGATCAAGCTGCTTAGGCATTTCTCATTCTTCTTCCTGCCTTCTGGTGGCAAGATATCAGTAACATCCTGTTCTGTACAAGTGAACAAACCCCTCGGTGTCCACATGGAAGATTTTTATGGCTGGTGTGATGCTGTCAGCAGGGCTGACACCAATTCCAGCGAGCCAAGAGCTCCCTCAGTGTGGAGTCGTTCCAGTCTGTCCACGGTGATCGTACACAGCAGTCAGGTTTACAGGCAAAAGTGGACAAAGGCTGACCAAGGCCTGACAGCAATCCATGGGAACTGACTCCCAAAGGAAAACATCCATCTCCCTTTACTTTGACCTGAATTCTGTGCTCTGTTCTGGCTCCGGTGTGTGTAGCTGAGGATTTCCCAGCACACCTGTAAGGTGTCCTGTATGTGGAGCCTCGGCGGCCCATGCGCCACCTGGCCATGGCACAGGCCTCTGTCTGGAAGCCTCTGGCTTGCTCCTCTTTAGGTTTCTCGTACCCGAGCTTTCCATAATAAACGCCTTGCTATAAATTCTTGGCTGACCAAAGAAGTTTGGCTAATCCTGACTTCTGGATGCTTCTCAAAACAAAAGCTTGAATTTCACCCACCGTGAATCCTAGGCTATTTTTAATGCTGCTGTTTGCAACCGTGGCTCCATGTGCTCTTAATAAAATAGTGGAAACAACATGCAGCAACTTTGTAAACAAACTTAAAAACTATTATTTTTTATTTTAGAGAGCCAACTTATTTGTAAATAATCTACACCAGATGTTGGACACGACATAAATTCCCGCTATTAATATCTTTTCATATGACCTTGGACAAATCACAAGTCGGTGCCTTGGTTCCCCAGCCAAGAAAAGGTGTGGTAGCCTCTGAGGACATTAATGCTTCAGGAGCAAGGGTTATTTAAATAACTAAGAGACAACATTTGTTCTTCAGCCACAACAATGAGTACTGGAACTAGAAGGTCTTAAAAGCATATTTCTAATATTTACAAAAATGGTAATGTGATAGGACTTGTAGCAAAGGCACAGCACAGTGCAGTCCGTGAGTTTATATATTTAGTTTATATTTTGGATGATGCTGCTTGTAGCTGTGTTGAAGTCAGTGGCCAAATGGTTAGGGCAGAGCTTTCAGGTTGGCTTTTCTAGAAAGAAGCTTGAGGTTCACCTGCTTGGAGTATTTCCAGGATGTGAATTTGATTTAAGGCTGAGATTTTTTTGGAGAAGGAGTCTGAAGTCAGAATGCTGTGTAAGGTTTGCAAAGAGCCTTGGATATCTTCCTCAGGAGATCCTCCTGATTGGCAGATCCCACTCCATGCTGTGTGTACCACCAGCATGTGCCCTTGGTTGCTTTCAGTCTCAATTTCAGGCTTTTGAGACAGACGCAAAAACAGCTGAATTTTTTGACCTGTGTTCCTGTTGAAGCAAATAAAGAAAATATCCTGCTTTTCCTTAAAAAGTTCAGTCCCATTCACCAGCTCAAAATAGGGCAGAAGTTCATGCTGCTTTGTGGGAGACCTGAGCTGGGCTTTCTGTCCGCTCCCAAAGCTGAATTCTTGTGTCACAATCACTCATTTTGGTGTCTGCGTGGGAACTGTTGGGAGCAAAGTTGTTTCAAGGACCTTGTGCAGTGGTGACACTGAGACACAACAGTGGGAAGGAAATATAAATTCCTCTGGTTACAAAATGAACTAAATGAGATGAGGTTTTGTTAGATCCCTGCTGTCCCCCCAGCAGTGCAGGCAGACTTGTGTCCTACCTTCTTGCTGAGTTTCAGGTCCTTCCTTTTCCTAATAACAAATAGCAAATACCCCAAATGCTTGGTGCAAGTTCTGCCCCGCTCCCAAATGGGATCTGTAAGGCCTAAAGTGAGACATCAGCCAAGTACAAGTCCTTTATCAATGTCCTTTTGTAGTAGAAGTGTCAGTATTTCTTCATACCTCACAGCACTTGGACTGCTCTTGTTGCTGAGCGTGAAGAGCTTCTCTGTTTCCTTGTCCTAGTGAAAACATCAAACCCTTATTTGAGTCTTTTTTCTGTGCTGACCTGGCTTTGATTCCAGATTAGTTTGTTCTCATTTGCTTTTCCAACACCGCGTGCAAAGTAGAGCGAAGGAGAACAGACCAGATGTATGGATCAGCTGTAACACAAGGCTTCCCAGTCAGCAGGGCCAAATGTATCCCATCAAGCAGCAGCTGAGCAGCTCCCCCCCAGCATCCCTCAAGGAGAGATAAAAGAGCCTCTGGCTTGTTAGGCAGAGTTTAAAACCTCCCCGTTTTCATTGATCCCCACACAAAGCAGCGGTGTGGGGGTTGTAGCTGCACACCTGCAGCTGTGTTCCAGCCCGACCTCGCTTGTTATTCCTGCCAAAAAATAGATCTTGACAGTAAATTCAGAAGAAGCTGGTATGGTTTAGAAAACAATCAGGGTGTCTCATTTCTCCTTTATTATTTCCACATCTGAGGGGTGAGTGGGAAAGAGGAAGCAAGGCCCATGTGCAGGTGGAAATGGAATGGGTAAGATTTGGCAGCCCGCGCGGTGGAGCAGCTCAGATGCAAAGCGCTTCGTTTCTGAGGACTTTTTCTGCCTCAACTGAGCATCCTTTTTAATAAGGAAAACATTTTCCCTCATAATACGGGCTGTGGCCATTTTTTCCCTTTAGTGCAGTTTTCCCTAATGCTCTTTTTTCATTGCTAACATGAACTTCTTTGTTAAAACATAAAATGCTAACAATATAAAAGTGTTTCCTGGAGACAAGAAAAGCAACATTTCCTAAGCACTCCTAGGCTGTCATGATTTTAAGCCTTATTTGAAGTTTCTTTCCAGTTGGATTTTTCGCTTTTGGGGTAGTGCTGGGAGAAGCGGGGAATGGGACACAACATTGCTTCAGGCTCAGGATGGGTTTTCCAGAACTGGTAGTAGATTGATTGATTGGTACCTGGGAAGATTGATACCTGGGAATATCAGATGGTTGCCACTAGCATGGGGTTCCCCTTGGATAAAGAGATGAAAATTGTATTTTGCAAACCTGCACCGGCCCTGTTTTGTGCTGAAGCATTTCCAACCTGCCAGTAACTTCATGTTTTCAGAAACAAGCCCTTGCTGGATGTTTAGTACTTCAGCCTTAAGTAAAAGTTGGGTTCAGATTAGGGCTGTTGGTTTAGTGGTCTGGACTGAACCTTTTTTCCCCCCTCTTTGTCAAATATGCAGCTATACATTGCTCTGGAGGCACTGGGTTTGCTGCCATGGAATTCCTTGCTCCTAGATTGAAAGCACTTGGTGATTTTGCTTCACCTTGTGCCTCAGGCTGCTCTCATGTGAAATCAGGGAAGGTCGGCATTAGAAACCATCCAGCAATTCAGCACAGAAGTGGCCTTGTTTGAGTCAGTGGAGAGTTACAGCCCAGTTCAGGGAGGAGAAGAATGGGCTGGCTTATCCCACGGCCCGACCCCTTGCTTGGGGAGGGAAGTGTTCACCAAGTATTAACAAACTTACGTATTTTCTTTAATTTTTCAGTGTAATTTGCAGACTTTACCACACTCTGTATCCCAACATTTTCAGGAAATCGAGCCCTTTATTCCAAAACAAAAATGTAAAAAAAACTTCCCTCCCGCCCTCACTTATTTCCACCACCAACCCCCCTTTCAGATTGGGCAAACAAAAACATTCAGGTAGAACTTTCCCAAATGAGCTTTGTGACTCGGGGGGAAAAATGTAATTACTGTGCTCAAGAAAAATAGACATTTTCCTCTAATTAAAAATCCAATTTTCCATAGAGGTGAGGGGAAAGTGAAGTTCAGCATCTGTAGTCGTGTGCTTGAAGTGTGTGGGGAAAATTGCACAGATGGCAGATCTGTGAATGAACAAGCAGACACAGAAAGCTCAGACTTAGTAGGCTGCACATACATGGCCACCTTTCTAGCATCCCTTAGAGATATTATTATTTGGCTTTTTCCTTCTCTCATTGTGGAATTTTCCCCCTTTTCCTTTCCTACTCCTCTGCAGGTAATTGAGAAAAAAATGTGAAAAAAGCAGGGAAGGGAAGTGCAGATTAAACTTAATTATTTTTGAAACAGCTTTTTATTTTATCTGCAAACTTTTAGGAAAGACTTCTCCTCTCACCCCTCTGATGGAGATCTATATGGGCCACCTGTAGCTGTGCTAATCCAGCATCTTGATGCCTTAATAGTCTGCCTGGTGTGAGGTAAAGTTCCAAGTGATTTAAAGGGGTGAATTTGGCTCTGGAATTTCAGAGTACAGATAGAGAGTCAGGTGAATGAGGGAAGTGACCACAAGATCTGGGGAATAACCACGGCTTCCCTCCATCCTGCTGTGTGCGTTCATGGCGAAGACCTCGGCTCGAAAGGAAGAGCACCGACACAAAGAAGGTTCTGTAGCTTTCACAGTGGTTGTCCTCTTTCAGGGTGGGTTTTCTTTTGCTGCTTTGAAGGCCTATTTCATGGGACACTTCACAGAATCAATGCAGCTCATCAGCAAATGGGTGCTATGTGCACCAGGCCTGTGAGAGGGCAGGCATTTGTTTTCGCTGCACATCAGGGGCTTTCAATCCTGCCCCAACACTGAGCGGGTTGTCCTTCTGCAGAGCAGGAGAGGCTTTTGCACAACCTGCATTTTGTGCAGCGAATCACAGTTTATTCTATAGATGCAGTTGGTGCTTATCTCTGATTAAAATCCTGGCAGAGCGTTTTTGGATTCTGCCAACATTCAGGCCACAACTCATTAATAAACATCAGGTGCTAAAGTTCAGAGATGAAACTCCATCAATGCCAAGGCTTAAATTAACCTCTTTTCATTTTTTTTTTTCCTACACATCTGAATCTGTATAAAAGTCCTGGCAAATGTACCATTTTAGTGTTTGCAGATAATGTTTGTTTAAAATACTTAAACTACCAGCTCCACAGGGGGGGCCTTCCTGTATAAAATAAACAACCACCCATTTGATAACCATTAGTGCATAAAACTTAAACGTGAGAAGCTTGCGAAACCAGGCCAGCACAGAGGCTGGGGCAGTGCCCGGGTGTCCGTCCCGTGTGTCTGGCAGCAATTTTGCCTGTGTTCAGGAGTCAGCCTCAGGTTTTCCAGTGCAGTGGATCCCCAGCAGCCCCCAAAAGATCCTGTCTCGTCTGCTTTAATTTCTAATTGCTTGGAGATCCTCTCAATATGTTTTCTTTTGCTGTATTTATTTTTTATGTTTCCTAGTTCAGTAGGAATGTGATATCACTGAGAACCTCTAGGAACTGCTGGGATATAAATATCAGTAACAGAAATGTGGAAAAAGAACAAAACTGACCTACAAATGGGCCCAGGCTGGAGTTTGACGCTCATGTGGTTCATGTGGTTTGCTGTCTATGTTCTAAGACTATGTTCTTCTGTTGTCCCAACTCTTGGGTCAGATCTGCTTTAGACTTTTCCATGTGACAAATGTGATGGTTTCTTTTTTCCAAACACATTTGTAGTTCTCTAGAAAGAGTTTGCACAGGCAGTGACACCAACTAAATACTCACGGGCAGAGTTATCTTGTCCAGGGAACTGATATGTTATTTTGCTGGTTTAACTTGTTTCTCCTCCAGGAGGATTTACTTCTGTTGTGTTCTTGGCACAGCTTTTTATTCGCGACTTCTCCAGTGTTGTCTAACTTTATGTCAAGGAAGCCAGACCCCAGTTGATTCCAGGCAGTCAAGGGACTGTATTCTTAATTAATGAACTGATGATCTGGTCTCAGCCAGGTTTAACTGCTATAAGTGGCTTATCAAAGATTAAATAATGGGTAGTAGCAGGCTAAGGAGTGAAGTCTGCACACCCCTGATCTTTAGTCTTCTGTTTCTGTCACTCAGCAACACAGTCTGGCTTAAAAGGGGGATAACATTGCTCTGTCTACAGAGCAAACTACTAGACATGGGGTTTTCAGACAATATTTTCTAATATGTCTGTGTACAGAGAGCCAGCAGGGAAAACCCTGCCCACATTTACACACATGCAGCCCCAGTCTGCAGTTAACTGACTGCAAAATGCTGTCCTGGGTACACAAATATCTTAGAAAACATGTGTGTTTTATAAGGATCCTACTACTGGTTTTCAGCACGGTTTTATTTAATGAAAGTTACCATGATATATGGTAATTATTTGTGCAGTTAAGGAGGCTTTGTTGACGTAAGCATGTAGTCATGAACCCCGCTTCTAGCACATGGTTTTAATTTCTTCTTTGTTGCTTTCACGATTTGACACTCTCAGCCAAATAAAATATTTTTTGAGAATTGATTAATGAACATTCCCTGATTTATAACACAGCTGATTTATAGAGCATTAATAAAGAATAACAAAGTTTAGCCTAAGATGACTTAGGCTTTCATTTCTGGTAGCTCACTAATGTGGCAGGTGGTAGGAGATAGCGAAAACATTGTCATGAAACAGGCACGGCAGAATTCCAGATTCGTTCCACAGGAATCCAGGAACGGGAAAACTCCTGCTGTGTAAAGTAATCTTTGTCTTTGAGATTAGAGCAGCAGGTCTGGAGCAATCTGCTCTGGAAATAGCAGCTCTCATTCTTTTCATACTGTTTCCTAGTCCCTTGCCTACCTGGAATTTAATACTCTTTCCTAGCCTAATCATGTGGGTGAGTTGCACGGTGCTTGTGGTGGAAGGGAACTAAACCTGGTGATCTTATGAGCTGCCAGCTTTGTGAAGTGGCTGTGTTGGTGTCTGCACGTGTGCCTTCCCTGAGACGGGGAGAGTTGGGCAAAATGAGACACCTCAGGGTCCTCAGCAATTCAATGTACTCTCCATCTGGCCCTGCAGCAGCACAAGTTCTAGGCTAACAGCTCTCTGGCACGCTCCCTCTGGAGACATGACGTTTGTGGAAATGTAATTACACTCCATGAAAGAATTGCAACAGAATGGAAAAGAAACGCCAGCTCGGCTGACACAAATAAAGAAAATATCCTTCAAGGAGGAATAATAACCATGTGAATGACATATTATATGATAATTCATGCTGTAGTTCTGCTATTTGAGTGTCTCATCAGCTTAACTGTGTAAAAATGAAACTACTGTGGGTGACTGAGATTCTGGGGTTGGTTCTACCCCGTTGCTGTGCTCTGGGCTGTCAGTGACAGCTCATGTCACCAGAGCCTGTTGCCAGAGGGCAACAACCCTGTCCCTTCCACTTGGGGTGGATTCAAACCAGAGACCTGCACCTGGACAGCAGTGCAGGCTGCAGCCACCTCCTTAGCTCTGCACATTCTCTGTACTCTGGGGAGTGAGTTTATAGTCTCCTGTTTAAACTTCCTCACTTCTGTAGCCTCACTTTCTTGCTTCTCACTTTGAGGCAAAATTCTCAAGCAATTCATGCTTTGTCTCTTACCACCAGACTGAAAATATTAGAGATTTCTGCTGGGGTAGCAGTTCTCTAACTTGCTGTCGTGCCGCTTCTCCCATTTCAAACCATACAGAGGCAAGACATGCTTTTATTTATTTTGTACAAAAAAATACACTGTACAAAAAAAATCAGAGTTTCAGCCCTGAGCAGCTGCTTTGGACAAGTTTTAGACCAACACTTGATTTCAGCTGCAAATCAGTTCTCTGTGTTCACTCAGTGATAGGGACAAAAAGGGATCCAAGTATCCCTCAGCTCAGGCTCCTCCTCGGTTTTCTCAGGCTCTTCTCATGGAAGACCTAGCCATGAGCTGCCTCTTCAGGGCAGCAGGTGGTTTCTCCAAGCAATCCTGGACCTTGCACAGCCCACCTGTGGGAACAGGGATTCATTCTCCTGCTCAGTTACTCATGTGCCAGTGGAATATCCAGTTCCATGGTGAAGTGTATTCCTTAACACTGGTTTCCAAGCTTTCCTGTGTTTCTCAGGAGAGGTTATTCCAGTAAGACTGCTGGTCTCTCTGTAGTGGCATAACTCTCAGGTGTTGGCCTGGTTCTGTGCCATCAGCAATAGGTTTTCCTCTTGGGTAGCTGTGATTTCTGGCTTTTCCATAGAAACCTTTGGAGGTGGAAAATCAAATCTCTGGGAGAGATGGAGAGATGAAAGAGGACACATGTTTGGGTCTTTGCTGGAAGGTTTATACCTAAATAAAGGTGTAAATGGAAGCTGCAAAGCACCTGTGTAGGTTCTGAGTGCTCAGAAGGGTTTATAGCGATGTCGGGTGAAGTTGTTTTTAGGGCCTGGATCCTGAGGTGACTTTGCATTGGAATTCACTGCACAGCAGCCATGTCTTTCCAGAGCCCTGGTAGCTCAGGGAAGTAACTTAGGTCAGCTGCTGACCCCAGAGCCACAACAGCTTGTGGTTTGCACAGAAGCAGCTGAGACTCATGGCTGTGTCACCCAGGGTGTGGAGGGACAAGCCGAGTCACAGCACTGCACGTGGGTGTATCTCCCATGCTGCTGTCCAAGGGACTTGTGGCACTGCTTGTTGTGACAGGGATTACAAGTGTCAGCACACCAGAACACCTACTTTTCATCTTAAATTGCAAAACTTTGCTATAAGGGGCTATTGTCCCCTTGCACATGTTGCCTTGCTCTCTCTGCCATTAAACTCTCTGAGCAGCAGTGGAATAATAAACTTTTGTGTGTGTACTCTGCATTAGTCCCTGTTCAAAGCTGAAGACACAGCCTGGAAAGAAGCCAAAAAGGAAAATTAGTGGATCTGGGTGATGTTCAGTTTTTTTGTGGTTTGGGGTTTTTTTCTTTTCNCTTTGTTTGTTTTTTTTTTTTTTTTTTTTTTTTTTAATAGCTAACCCAAAGAGCTACTTGCTCAAATTTAGGAATGATCTCTCCTGTCTGAGTTGGTCTGCTTGGCATAATTGGCATGTGAGTACGTGCTTAGGGAGCTTGTAAACACTGCAGGGCTAAGAGAAGAATAGAGATACAAGGTGCTAACAGACTTCAAAAATAATGCTTGGGAAAACAGGGTTCAGCTTGACCTACTTCTCATTAGCTTTAGTCTTTAAAAGCAAAACAAAAGACTCAATTATTATTTAATTTTCTGGAGCGCTTAAAAAAGTTCCTAAAACTTTCCATCTGAAATGGAGGCCAGGAGAAAATGCCTGAAAACCTGTGATACAGAAAGCAAGCATGAGATGTTCATTAGTCAGAACAAGTTAAATAACTTAAAAAAAGCCAGAAAACAAAATTAAGAGATTCTATATAATCAATTTTGTTAATAGAAGTTGCAGTTCATGTTAATGAGTATTGCATTGCAGTTATTTTCACTTGATGTTCACTAACAGTAGAGCAATAATATACTGAGTAAAGTGATTCTATTATTAAAAAATATGATTCCAGACTTAAAATATCATGTAGTTGACCTCTTAAGGTGTTACCATAGAACGGTCACTGGAAATTTAGAAATGAAAACAGTGCATCTGCTAGCCCAAGGCAGGCTTACCACCTCACTAAAAGTGCAAAAATTTATTGGAAAACTGTAGAAAAGAGTCCAAGTTGCTTATTTAATTTGTTGCACCAAGAAAACCATCGTGGTGACTTATATACAATGGTATGGGAAAGATTAGCAGTGTGATGGGGACTTTGCTGACGCTGTAATTTTTGAGTAAATGGTGTTGACGTACCAAGGGAGTCAATAACAGCTGAAAAACCTTAAGTAGGTTGTTTTCAGTGCTGCAGGAGTTTACAGTTCCCCCAAAGGCAGAGCTGATCCAAGGGATAGTGGAATCTCCAAGAAAGGTCTGAGTCAGCAGGGCTTTGAACGGCTGTTGTATCAGACAGACCCAACCATATGAAAGCACTTAGGCAAATATGCAGTTGTTAGCACATGAAGAGTTTTGATAAGAAAGATAAATTTCTTTATGTGCTCTGCTGAGGCCTTGGGGTTGGTATTTGAGCTATATCCCTTGAGCCTTTCCTACCTGAGCGTGTCCCTGGCAAACCTGACTGGTCCAGAGTTGAAAAAGGCATTTCAGGTGTGCCTAAGCCAAGTGCTGGCAGCGCACGTCCGGAGAAGGAAGGCAGCAAAGCTGGGGAGCAGAGCTGGACCACGGCCTGTAGTAGTGAACTGCTCTGGACTGGTCTGAATCATCTCCAGCCCAGCCCAGCCCTGGCAATAATGACTGGCAACGTGAGCTGCCATGGAGGCAGATGTTGATAAAGAGGAGCAGGCAGCTGAGGGAAACTTTCTCTTTCCTCTTGCACAGAGAGTTCAGGATGTCTAGAGGAATTTTTAGGCACTGCTCCTGAGGAGTGATGACAGTATGAGGAGTGTTGAGAATTACAAACATTATTAAAATGGAGGAGGAGGAGGAGGGGGAAGAAAGAGGATTGACAAGGAAAAATATGAAAGGAGGAGTTACTAGAAGAGAAAAAATAAGAAGAAATTAAGAAAAATGAATTAACTGATAGACACACTCCAGGGGCATGCAGTGAGCTGTCTTTCTGCTCTGCATGTTCTCAGCGGTGCTGTCCAGCTCAGTGCTGGCCTCTGCCTACCCCCATGTTACAACCAGTCCTTACAGCAGCTGCCTCTGTGTATTTGTATTTATATACAGCAGTGAAATCCACTTCACTTTCCTCCTTTTTCTTTTCCTTCTGAAGCTGGATGCAAATGTGCAGAGCTGGGTGAGAACCAGCTCTCCAAGGTGTGGACAGTGCAGCTCCTTTCAGTGGTTGTGGTGCCATATCCTCAATTGTTAAGGCAGGCTGGGAAGTGCAGACAGGGCAAGTGCCTGACAGCGATCAGGGCAGTGGTGGAGTAGGGACCTCAGCACTACAAATGCTCTCTGGATGCTGTGATGTTCTCTTGACACTTGCACAAGCAGGGGATACCCAGCATTCCAGTTTGCTGATGGAGAACTAGGACAATCTGTCTCCTAAGTGAAGGTCCCAGGAACAGTCAGTGGTGCGTTAAACAAAAACCTGTTCCTCGAGCTAATGCCCAACCACTGCGTGTCGGTTCCTACGGAAGCCCAGAGGTGATGTTCAAGCTGAGCTGTGACCTTCCAGGTGTTATTTCATGTGCCTCCATCCTTAAGAGACCTCGTTTCGCACTCCCAGGGAAATGCCATACCATGGCTGTTGGCATGGAGCAATGAAGACATCCGGTGGCTGCTTGGGTTAATGGCAGGTGAGTGAGGGAGGCTCGCTGAGGTTTTATGGAGCCAACAAGTTTAAGTTTCACTTTGCAGCCACCCACCAAGGCTGAATCACACACCTCCCACGGACAACACTGGTCCTGCTCCATGGGGACTGAGGTACCAAGCTGCCCCTGTCTCCTTCATTCCTGTATTCCTGAATCTACTCATATACAAAGGGAGCTGGGGAAGAAATTTCAAGGTTATTATTTTTTAATCCTTTCCCCATGGCTTCTAAGCAACAGCCCATGTGGATTTCTCCTTGAAAGCTGGTGACCAGTGGACCAGATGCTCTGGTCTTTTCCTCTGGGACTCAGGGAAGTAACTCCAAGTGCTACCAGTGACCTTTGAGGACTCTCTAAAAAAAACCAACCCGTGCACTGCTTTCCCATAGACCGTCACTGTGGAAACTACAGTCTGTCTTTGTGCTTCATTCATTTTCAATTTGGCCAGCCCTGCCACTGATACATGGACAAATGAGGAAGCAGCAGAAGAGAAAAGAATATTTGACAGAGGAGACCGGCAAATAAAAACTGCTATGTTCTGCTGTCAAGCCCAAATGTGAATGGCGCTGCACCTGGAGAGCGCGGACAAAGGGGCTGCATTCATGGGCAGGCCCTCGTGTGTGGGAAGCCAGCAGACCTAAAGGAGTTGCCGTGTCGAGAGCGTGATTCAGGAGACCTTCCTTGTTTGGGATTAATCATATAAAAGGGAGGCGTGAGTAAAAATATCCTGTTCACAAGAACGTCCTGTCGGCTGGGTGCATGTGTTGGTATGAGCCGAGCAGCGCTGCCGAGGGGTCTGAGACATCTGGGAGATGAATCATCCCCATCCAGAACTGGAGCAATTAGCTACATTTAGCCCAGCAAAAGGCCTTGAAAGGTGTCTAATTGAGTGGCTCGCAACTGCGCCAGGAAACAATGTGGATCTGACAAGAATCCCACAATTAATTTCTGTATTGACCTAGTGGGACACCATTTGCTAATGTGGGCAGATTATCCTAGATAACTAATTCAATTCTTACAGCGTAAGTGTTTTGTTAACCAGGAGGAAAGTAAAGGAGGTAGTTAATGGCAAGTCTTTCTTGCAGCCCATTATTAAATCTGTGACCATTTAAAAATAAAACAGGGGGGTTTGGCAAGGTCAAGGCCACACATTTCTTGGGAGCATAAAGTTCAAAACTGTGCCCTGGCAGCCCCAGTGGTTTTGAACCACTGTGTTAAACTACTTTAAACAAGCACACATTTACTCGAGGACAAATTTAGGAGCTTAATAAAGGAAGACATGTCAAACACAATTTATAGGTATTAGGAAAATAGAAACAAATTATGTTCTAGGTAGGTGTGCAAACTGAATTTCCCAAGAAAAATAGCAATCGTTTCCTTTAGAAATACTAGAAGTAAAAGCTTTTGAGCTTGCTTTAAATATTTTTTTAACAATGACAATATTTTTTAAACATCAGTCTTTATCATATGGAATTGCAATTGCTTTTAGTGGGACCAAAAATGTGGTGGCGAGACCTGAGAACTTGTTGGCAGATTATGATTGGCAAGATTAAGCCAGAATTAATTTGTGAAATCCAGAGCTTTGCAATTTATTAGTGATTATCTCTCTGTGTGTGTGTGTGTGTGTGCAGTGCTCCCCAAGAGGAACGGCTTTTATATAACAAGCTGAGAAAATAAATAACAGTGTTCTGGGGAGAAAGGTCTAAGTTAATAAGTGGGGAGGCAGAAGCAGGTTCTTTTTAATGATGGTGACTTTTGCTTATTTTCCTGGTGGTTGGTTCTTTTAGAGGAACTCTGCAGCTTAACTAATCACGTTGGGGCTGTGGCTTTGCCATCACAACCCTTTTCTCACGTTTGCCAAGGAGTCCTGACTCGAGATAAAATCTGCTCTGAACTGAATAAATGCTGAATTCTGGTGACAAGAGCTGCATAAGCAGATAGTCTGTAATTTTTTCCTCCAGAAGTTCTTTTAAGGAAATTCAGCTTTCTGGACAAAGGAGATGTTTCCATTAAAAAAAAAAATGTTCATTCACCCTTTTCCTCCCCCCACCCACCCGAAAAAATGAAAGCCTTCCACACTTAAGAACAAACAAACAAGAGCAAGTTCTTGGGTCTTGCATTGCCTTTCATTTATTTGTTTAGCTTTCATTTTAAAATAAATAATTTCATCTACCAAGGTCAAAACAACAGAGCTGCTCTAGAGGGGAACAATCCCTTTTCCTGACCCAAGTGGCTCCATTACGAGGTTATACAGTGGACCAAAACACAGCTCATGTCAGGGACCAGATTGCTTTTATGACATCCTTAGTAGAAAAGGAAATCAGGCTGATTCCTGGGTCAATTGGATGAGCCCCAGAGAAGGGGATGGCAGCTCATTCCTACTGAGGAGTGACTGACACAAGGTTGCGTTTTGGGGCCAGTATCAGTATGTTGATATCCTTAAGGTGTCGGGGTATTACACATACAACAGTGGTGAAGGTGCTGTTCACTCCAAGGAGTTTTAGCAGCCACAGGAGAAGAAACTTAAGGAGGAAGGAACCTTAAAATGGTTTGGGTCCACTGAGGAGCTGAGGCACTTGGCCCCAAAGCCGAATTTCAGCCTTAGCATAAGTGTTCTCCTGTAATGTGCGACGCTAACGTGATGTCAGAAAAGTGCTTGCAGTTCATTTCCACTTATTTATTTTAATTATTAAAGTGGGAGCTGGGAGGTTTTGCTTGCTTGTTTTTTAAGCAGGCAGTTGTAAGCTGAAGTTTAGTGGAGCTAAGTGAGGGCAGCCAGCAGAGCAGATGTTACTGCCGGACACAGCAGGGATGTTTCATTTCATCGGGCTCTGGTAATGCTGTAGGAGAGGGTTGGCAGAAATAGGAGGAATTTCTCTTCTACCTGAGCAGGTTCTGAATTTCTTGCATCCCTTGAGCAGACAGAACTGCATGCAGGAACCCATGCGTGCAGCTGGGGAGTTTCTGTAAAATATAGTAACAGCTGTAATGTTCAGGGTCTGGGGGGTTTTACTCCATTAAGATTTCAGAAGGACCTTCCTCTCGACTGCTGCGGACTCTGGCTGTGGTCCCCAGCTCTGTGGTCAGCTGTGCAGAGGACACAGAATGAGTAAGAGGAAGGGATTGTGCAAGATCTTCTCCATGCTTCTCCCCATGAGGAGAGAAGGGATATGAGCTTGTTTGACTTGGGTACACGAGTAACCCACTTATTTTTGCCGAGAGGACAAAGACTGAGCTTCTCTTGGGCTTGGAAATGACACAACAGTTCTCCTGGAAACCCTGATGAAAGAATTAATTCATAGGCTCCCGGTTCTTCAAGGCAGCTCTGCTGGGCTGGGCTGCTCTACAAACTGTGTTTTAATGGATCCAGGAAAACTTTGTTGTCCTTCCTCCTTCCCAGCAGGAGTTATGGGAAAACACTGGAGGACTAGCAGTTCTCATCTGCTCACTGCTCAAATGTCCTGTCTTAGGTGAGCTAACAAGCCCACCCATTTAAATTAAGAATTCCTCTTCTGTGTGAGATGGTAACTCAGGTTACAGCATGAACCAACTTTGCAGGGAGAAAGTGTTTCAAAGGAGTTCTCCTGAGGCCTTTGGATTTTTGGAGGAAACATTAGAAAGAAATCAGTTCTTTCTTTCACAATGAGACGATGCCTTTCAATAATATCACTAACTAAGTTTTTTTAGATGAAATAGGAAACACAAAATGAAACAATCCCCTTTAGATCATTCATTCCAACAGCTGTGGAAATGACTCTGAAGCTGTGGGTTTGGTCCATTGTTGTGTGAACAGGCTTTGTGATGATTTCTGTTCATCCTTCCTGTGCAGGGAGAAATGTCCAGGAGTGTCCTGGAATGTCCAATGTGTTTTGTAATACTCCTGAACTCTGGGTAATGTGAGACCTCCTTAAAGCAATCTGTGCAATCTTAGCAGAGAAGGGGGAAGAGACCAAGGCTTTCTATGTGTGAGTTATGAGGTGTGTGGATTAGCAATGGGAATAATAATGAGGCTTTACTGTACTACTTCACACGAAGTATTAGTTATTCTGTCAATCTTGCTGCTGTGGGAGGTCACCCAGTCAGACGTGTGAGCAGGCTGGGAAATGGGATGGGTGACTCTTCTGCCACAGGAGTTGAAATTTCCTTAAACTTTGCGTCCAATTATGTCAATGAATAGCTTTGATTTAGAAAAAATAAGTGATATATGTTGCTCATCCTCTGTCCCCACAGTCAGGCACCTGGCTAAAGGTGCTTCAGTGGTACAGTCATTTTATCTGACAGTTTTTCAAACTTGACAAGCAGCTTTAAAAGAACAGCAGTTTTGGTTTGTGAGTCCTACGTGATGCTCTCCACTGTGTTCCTAAGGGCAAAACTCCTGGAGGTTCTCGATGAATTAATTTAGAAGTGCTAGAGCTGAGCTCAGGCTGTCACTCTGTGGGTTTAGGAGACTAATTCAAGCTGCAGGTCTCTGGATGCCTTCCTGCTTGTGATTCCCAAGCTGTGCTCCAGAGGCTGAGCCATTCCCTGTAAGACTCACATTACCTCTGGCAGCACAGGTCTTGCTCAACCCATAGGTACAACTTCTCCGACCTATTTTTGAGCCAGCTTAGGTGGGAATCTGTATCCAATAACGAGCAGTGATGGCTGGGGGGTGGGGGGGTGGAAACAAAATGATTTGCCTGACAACTGAGTCATCTTTGTTTCATCTTCCCACAGCTATTAATTTGCTGAAATTCCCCGCATCCTTTGTACAGCAGTTGTCCTCCCGCCTCTGCCACTGCTTCCCATATGTTTTACCTCTGGACTGGAAGTCCACTTGTACACAGTTGGGTTATTTTTCCTTTTTTTTTTCCCCCTCGCTGCCGGGAAAATGATGTTGTTCGTGGAGTTAATTTGTCGTTCTTTTTCACCACATGGAATCATCTACTTCCAGATGTCTCTTTGAGTAGATGTCAGTGATTCAGTCCTGTCTGAAACTGGCATCCCAGTGTTCTGCACACAGAAAGGAGCATGTGTTGGAAGGTATCATCATCTGTTCCTAAGACACGAGTAATCTTTCATGTGCTTGGCATTTGTTGTCCTACAATTAGACTCCTTTCCTAAAGATAATAACCTAATTATAGGCTTTGCTCCAGCAGTTTGGTGGAATATGTTGGTGAATCATGGGTGAAAGGGGCAGAGGAAAATTCTGCAGCTTATACAGGCAAGAAGTTGGGATATGACAATCAAACACTACTCTTACCTTTTCTCCTTAACTGTAGTGCTGTCTGTGGGAAAAGATCTTCCAAAGATTAAAAATGCATTTAATGCATCATTTCCCTTCACTGTTTATACAAACTGCAGTGTGTAATTGCAGAAATATTTGTAACATGTATCTCCTGAAAAGGAGTTGTGTTTCTTGTGTCTCTGTGGAGAACTTTTCAATTCAAAAAGCAAACATGAATTACCAATTATTTATCTAGTGTTTGCTTGGGGTTTTATTGATAAATCACTGTTCTGATTTGTCATGCACTGGCACTGCAAAGCAGGAGCTGGGAGGGGATGGTGGTGTGACTTCAGGTGCTGAACCTCTCTAACTGATTCAGAAACCAGACCTTTCTAAGGCTGCACACCTTCAGTTCCTTTTGCATTTTGGATCTTGTGCTTCCCTGGATACGTATCAGCTTTCCAAAACAGGCACAGAAATGTTGCATTCCAACTTCCATGCCCAGGTCTGTAGCCGGCACTGTCTTACCTTTGCTCTGGATTGCTCTGAGTGCCCAGCTTTCACCTGGGAATGCCTCCCTTCATGGCCTTCCTCCCCTGCCTGCAAAAGTGGGCCAGAGACCTGATTTTTGTCTCTTTAAACTGTCCTGATAGATCTGGGCACTTGTTAACTTAAGCAATAACAAATTGCTTAGATTTAGGCCTCAACTGACAGCTCTTGGCAATTTCTAACCACTCCTACTTGAAAATATCTACATTTTTCCAGCTCTTGTGCCCAGCACACGCTCCAGCCAAGATCCCATTTCTGAGAAGGTATATCCTCCATGCACTGCGTAATGCAACCTTTATCACTGCAGATAAAACACATTTGGGCTTTGTCTTCTGTTAACACACTCCTGGGCAGGCCAGATCCTCACCTGATAGAAATGAAAGTAGCTCTGTGCAGATCCGTGGAGAAGTGCCAGCTGACACTGGTTAGGTAATATCTGTGTATTATTAATCAGGGCTCAGATAATGTTTGTAGAAATGTCGTTCCCCAGCCAGGAGATAAATAGCTAAATAAGATATAAACCAGTAATGAGTGCAGTAGGCCAGAAATACTGATGTGGAAACGTTCTGAGCTGTAATTGTTGGCTGTGAGAGAGCTGGATTTCCTAGAGGCCAGGTGGTACCTCCAGGCACAGGAGGTTAGAGCTGGGATTTGGGGTCAGCAACCCCTTGCGGGCAACATCGGGAGGTGAAATCTTAAGGCTTGTCTATGCCTGGAAATTAACCAAAACAGCTATTCCAGAGGATCTGGAATAGCTATTCTGGTGTGTTTCCAAGTGCAGGCTGCTTTGAAATGCTAATGCTTGAAGCTGTTTAGCTTTTATTTACAGTAAGAAACAAAGATAACAGCCCACTAGACACTTGAAGGACTGGGGGGATGTTTGGAATTAAAAAAAGATGGGGTGGCTTTTACTTTATTACAAACAGGGACCGAGCACCGCTGGTTTGCACAAAGGACAGCGAGTTTTCTGGTTGTGCTCTGGAAGCTGTCGATGCTGTGTAACAAGGATGTCTGCTGTGAAAGCTCTTCTACTGCATACAGGCCTTTGCAGAAAGAATGAGGGGAAATTCGGGTTTTGTAGCAGGTAGAACAATTAGTAATGAGGTTGAATAGCATCTAAAAAGAGTCAGGCTGGATAGCAGGAGGAACTTTCTGGCATTAAGGACATACAGGGCCAGGTTGTCTGCCAGGGAGGCTCCATATACAAGAACTGCACGTAATTAAGAACAAGATAGAAAACCACCTTTTAGAACGATGCAGGGAGCACTGGTGTACATGGTTTATATCTTATGGATAGATCAATTTCTTTGAAATTTGAATTTGAATGGGTGCAAGGGACAAATTTCCAGCAAAATCCTCCCTTGAGCCCGAAGGAGGGCTCTGAAATGCTCAGTCTGTCTTTCCCCTGGCATAGGAGTTTTCTCATGGTATGTGTGTATTTACAGCTCTCTCAGTGAGCACATTTAGCACAATGGATACTGCCATTCCTGCAGCTCGAGCTGAGGGGTGGCCTGAGCCTGAAATACCTGCTTTTCCCAGGAAATCTGTCCCAGGGTGCCTGGAGTCACAGCTGGGCTGCTCAGGGGTTGTTTCACAGTGTCAGTCTGTGCAGGGTGTCCCGTGGCTCTGTCGCTGCCCGTGAAGGCTTTCTCGGTGTCCTGGGTGGGACAGGAGAAGAGCTGGCAGGCGCAAAACCCCATGGCATCGTGTCCTCTCTGGAATTGCACATGGAGGCTCTGTCCTGCCCCGGCTGCAGATGCCCGGCCTTTGGGGAGAAGCAGAGCAAGTGTTAAAAGGCCTGGCGGCTGAAGTAAGTGTTGACTGTAACAGGTACCGTAATGATGAATGGCATGAATGGACAATCACTCCTGCCACAGCAAATAAACCCTGTCACATGGAATCCGGCGTTTTCCAGGGAAATCAGCTTTCACTGCGGGCTGCCAGCACCAAATGAGCTTCATAATGCACCTGCAGATCTGAGCGTCAAGCAATTATTCCACTATCTTGCCTAAAAACAAAAAGGGCCCAGCCCTTCGGTCACCTCCGACCTTTTCCAGCGAACATAAACTAATTATATTTGCGGCAGTAGGAAGAAGGGGGGGGGGGGTGTGTCTACAACAACCCACCGCCCCGAAATCTTCCTGCGGGTCTTGCGGAGGCACTGCCAGGTTTGCGGGGTGTCCTGGGCTCCTCCATCAGCTCCTAGCGGTGGGGAGATCCGGGGGGGCCGAGCCCCGGGCCGGGGGAGCGGGGCTGGGAGCGGGGCTGAGCCCCGGCCGCCCCGGGACAAGAGCGCCTTTGTTCGGCATCACTTAGCAGCAATTACAGCCCGTCAAAACAGTTTTTGTTTTACGACAACGTGTTAATGGGCCCACGGTTGGGTGTGAGAAGTAACCCAAGCCCCATGCACTGAAGCGGGGTTAGAGGTTAATTGAGACTTTCTAACACAGCGCATGAGATTTTTGCAACCTTTTGCAGCGAGGGAAGTGAGGAACAAAAAGGAGATAATGTGATACAATTAGTTGGAAAGCACGAGGGTCAAAATTCCCAGATGGAAAGGAAAACTGGCCAAGTGAATCAGGCCAGATGGGCCACCTGGACCATAACGAATGCCAAAAATAGCTTCAGCCCTTCGTCTGGTGGACGAGGCAGTAGGTGGTATGTCTGTCCTTCACAGTGGATTTATAAAAAAAAAAGCAAGGTCAACATTATAAACAGCAGTAGCCTGTTGCAATTTGTATTTCAGATCTCTGATCATTAGTGCAGCTCGTATTTTTGGTTTTATTTTCCTTATTTCAAGGCGGTTTGATTTTAACCCAGGAGCCCCCTCAGACATGCTCCCAGTTCTGGTCTGCTGATAAACTTTGAGCTTCCCACCGCTTGTGCTGTTTTCCCCACTGCAAACCTCCAGAGCATTATTAACCAACTTGCTGCTAACTCTTGAAGAGAGGTTTGGTGGCAGGGGTTCCCCACAGTCAGTGTGGAGGTGTTTCGGTGTACCCAAGGTAACCCCCTGCTCCCCTCCCTGTGTGGATGTGTGGATGCTGCACCTGGAGCTGGAGACGATACAGGTTACGGTGCCCAGGGATGTGTCTGGATTTGCCACCCTTGCAAGACTGCAAGGACTAACACGCTCATCCTCTCACCTGCTGCTGCTTCAGCTGCTTCCTTCCTCCTCTTGTACTTGGTCATTTCCAAGACCTCTGCAAGGTGACACATGTAGAACAGGAAAAAAACTTGCTGGTATCCACCTCCCAGCTTGCACTGGAAATGAACTGCGAGGTGACTGGAAGTGCCAGGTCACTGCTGGCAGCTGTTCAGCAGTCATTTGTTTCCCCGGAGCTGCTGTGATTAGTTTCCTTCACTACCTCCAGACCGTATAAGCTCCATCTCTTGGAGCTGAATCATCTCCTGCAAGTGCTTGTACCCCCTCTCCTGTGTCACATCCTAATGCTTGGGGAGTGTGACGTGTGGGAAGCGGTGCCATTTCACTCTGGTGCATGGAGCTGCCTTCTCCTTGCCCCAGCAGCCCGGACATGCCGGCCCTGGCAGCCCCCGGCTCAGCCTTCACCCTCCAGTGGGCTGAGCGAGGTTGAGTCTAACAAGGAGATGCTGCCAGCCCTGGGGTACCTGCTTCAAGGTCAGTGAAGCCCAGCTGGGCTTCATTAATGAGCACTGGCCTGGTGGAGAAAGAGCACTGGCAGGGGGACAACGGCACTGTGCAGCCCTCAGAGCCCCAGCCACCAGCTTGGCAGCAGCAGCAAGTCAGTGCAGCAGCAAATTGCCAAGGCTCACCCCAGCCTGGTTGACCCTGCCCATTTCTCCATTTTTTCTTCCCCCTTCACATGCCTAAAAGCAAATGTGGAGAGAAGGAAGGGGTAGGAGGAGAGACAGAGTAGAAAAACTCCAGGAAAAGTGAAGGGGGAAAACAGAAGTGGGAGAAAATGACTTGAATTCCGTATCTGTAGATTCCATAATGTGCTCAGTCTGATTCCAAACTGACTGCACAGAAAGAGGAGAAAGAGAGGAGACTTGAAATAAAAGCAGAGACCGAGCATTCAGAAGGTGTGAGGGGATGACTGTGATTTGGACAAGCCTGGCTGTCCTCTAACCTCCATGGTTACATGGATCTCACCATGTAACCAGAGCGCTGCTAAGTGCCAAAAGTTGTATGCAACAACCAGACAGACCTAGGAATGGGAATAATCAGCAGGAAGTGTAACAAACCCCTAAGATGTCATGGAGGATCTCAAGTAGACAAGTCTTGTAGATCTGTGTTGATCCAGGATCCTTTCCTGTGCTGTAAATGTGCCCAGAGCAAGTGCCCTTCAGGAGATGCTGCAGTGAACGCATTGCAAGGCATGCTTTGACTTTCTGTAGTTCCTTATCTTTTTTTGGGTACAAGAATGTGTATGTTAGTTTTCTGTTGAATAGCTCTTTAGGTATTAAAGCCATATGACTTCCTTCATTTGTCACCAGGAAATGTTAAGAACGTTGCCTGGACGATAAGCCAGTTAAGATAAAAACTTGTGAATTTGGAACAGAGCAGTGCAGTGGGATTAATGGTTGGCTCATTTCTCTGCTGTGGGTGTTCAATAGGAGCTGAAGATTTTCAACAGTAAATATGTTTGTAAAGTTTGGGAATAAAAATAAGGCTACATAGCCAAAGAAACACAGACTAGTCAGAGCAAAATACTGCTTCTAAGTACAGAAACTACAGGAATACTTCTGTTGTCCTTGAGTTGCCTGCTTCTGGAATGAAGTCTCAACTTGGTGAGAGTTATTGCTACCCTCTGCTTGTATTTTCCCTGAAGATCTTTTTGAAACGCTACTTGATTGCCAGAATCAAAAACAAGGTGAAATTTCAAAAGTTAGAAAAGTTGGATCATTTCTAACAGGATAAATATAGAAATGGAAGGAAATCTTCAATGAAAGGAAGAGTGACATTGACTTTTTTGTTTGTTTGTTTTGTGATTTTTTTGTTATTTGAGGTTTTTTTTAAATACTGGGGGTTTTTTTGGTCAGTTTTGGAGTTTGGTCTTTGTTTTTTCTCCCCAGAATGATGATCTGGCTGATTTTAATAGAATTATTCCATGCTGATGGTCCTGTAAGTGAGGGGAGAGGCAGGTGTATCACTGTAAAAAAAACCTGAACCAATGAAAAAACCTACAACCAACCAAACCCTCAAAACACTGACCCAAAGCAGTTCTTTTATCCAGCACTGTGCAGTGATGCTCCTCCAGGAGCGGGTTGGGAATATGGCACCTACAGCATTGCTTATGCTTTTTTCATAGGAATCTTCTGTGGAAACTCTTGCTTGAACCCCCTGAAAGTTGAGTGCAGTCTAAAGAGCAAGAAAAGCACATTTTCTGAGAGGTGGGGGTTTCAAGTTTGCCCCCTCAGGGAATCACTGACGGCTGCACTGCTGAAAACCCCGGGCAGACCTGACAGCCCCAGCGCTTCAGTCTGAGGTGTTTCCAAATACACCATTCCCTGCCTGTTGCCTCCCAGGGAACAGATGGAAAGTGTTACCAGTAACGCACATTTTCGTAGGCTTTCTGGTTCTCTTTAGCAAAAGCCTTACAAAAGTCCTCAGACAAATTAGTGCCTGAAGGTAGAGGAAGTCTTTAGCAGGGCTGCGGAACTGCTGACTCAGCCTGTTCTCAGAGCTGCGTCCAAAGGGACCTGCTTTCCGCCTTCAGCGTTTCCACCGTGGATGGGGATTCCTTCAGAATCAGTTACATTGCTCTCAGATGTCTTCTTGAGTCTGATGAGTCCAGTTAAATCCTCGGAGTTACCCATGAGCCGATGGTTTGTCATGACAAACACAGATATGTGGATATATAAAGAGCCAGGACCGCCAGCATCTCTGTCACAACCTGCTCCTTGCTTTGGTTTCACCAAAAGCCCAGAGATGCAATACGAGTGATCTTTTTGTGGTTTCTTTTTAGGGCTTTATTTCAAACTGGGAAAATCCTTAGTTCTTCTGTTAATCACCTGGCAAGTCCGGGTTTGGAGAAACAAAGCTCACAAGAGAACCAAAAGAAAAAAAATGTCCGGAATAGCTTAATTGATTCTTTGTACCTTCTGTAAAAGTCAAATATAGATGTGCTACATTTTTTTCAAATTATGTTAAAAAATTGGTTTCCAGGCTTGAATTTTCTCTGCCAAATTTCATTGTGGAATGAATTTTCATGCTGATGTTGATTTAGAAACACATTTAAGCACATGCACTGATTTAAGCAGTTGTGTCATGGGGACTATGCATAGGCTGAAAATTTTTTTCCTTTCCTGATGGATTTTGCTTATATTGAAGGAGAGACATATTGGTGCTGCCAATGCACTGTGCCTGGTGATTCTGATATTCCCATTTCCTTATAGAGGGTGGTATCTTTTTTCTTTTATCTTTCTGTAACTTTTCAAAACTTACAAATCATGCAAAAGTGAAAGAGGCAAGTACAAGATACAAAAGAAATTCTGTAGCTTTAAGGAGTGTCAGACTTTAAAAAAAAACTATAGAGCTGTTTAAAATAAAGGAAAAGTCCTTGCAGAGTAGAGCTGAAAGGTGAGGAAGGACAAGAACAGTATTTGTTTTAGCTGAGAAAAGGAAAAAAAAAGGGGAAATAAAATTGAAGGATATATACTTTGAGAAACTCTGATTTTTTTTCAGGTTTCTAGAAATAGTTTCAACATTTTCTTCCAATAATTTCTTTCAGTCTCCCTCATGTGCACTTGAATCTTAGGGATTCCAGAAGAAAGGGAGCGACCCTGACCTGCACAGCAGAGCTGGAGAGCAAAGCCAGTTTTGTGATATTGATACCAGACAGTGCAAATTTGGTTTGCTGAATCTTGTAATCTGCATCAGTCTGGTTCGACTGCCCCGATGCTCTTTCAGGCAAGTTGGGATGTATTTTTAAAGCTCTTCTGTGGCTCTGCCTGGCATGGGTTTGGTGCAGGGATGGTGGGGTGAGCTCCTCTTTTTCAGGGTATCAGGTTGACCCCTCCTAGCCTCAAAACCTTTTTAGCTCTACCAGCCCCTGAAAAGTCTCCAGATAATGCTGACTCCGAGTGGTGCCATCTGGACTTGATTTGAATCAAAAGTCGGGATGGAAAATCTTCGGTAACTCTGGGACCCAAAGGCCAAGGCTGGAAAAACAGAACCCACCACACTTGCAAGAGGGCAGCTATTCCTGTGCCTGCGAGCACTGACGCATCTCCCTCACTGGTGAGGAACCACCCACAGATTCAGAAGAGTTCTGTGTTGGGTTTTTTTCCAGGGTAACCAGAAAGGCATTTGTGGATTATCCTTATGAAAGACCATTTGGCAGGAACAAAATTTTGTTTGTTTAACCAACAATGTATTTGGAAATTGAACATAATTTATTTCTAAAAACTCTACTTGGATTTTTTGCTAAAATCAGCAATAAGAACACGTACTAATTTTCATTAATGATTGATGTTCTGTACTCTTCTATTTGGGGATACAGGTACCTGGGACTTGTATTTTAGCTCTGTTAGTTAAGATAAAATAAAAGGGTGTGATTAGAACCAGAACAGAACAGCAGAATTGCATGAATTAATTATTCCAAAGAGGAGACGTTTTCCTGACTAGTTTTCCTCAGTGGCTGGGACAGGAAGTGTTAAGGGTGTTTGCAGCAAGTCAGGTCCTGTGAAGCGAAGGTGTTGGTCAGCAAACGTGGCTGGTCTCTACAGAGGTGTCTCTGCTGAGCAACTGGTTGTGTTTCTCTCCCTTTGCATTAGCAGATCATTTTGGGAAGATTCTGCGGGCTTTCTTCGTGATACCAACCTGACTACACTACAAAGAACACGCACTGCTGTCCTGGTTTTTAGAAAAAAAGCTGGCCTTGTGTTGCCAAATGCTTGGAAATTTGGGATGCCTCTAAGGTTTTCCTTTGATGCTTGTTGTTTGTGATCATCGTGACTCATTTTCCAGCAGGAGTCAGAGGCTTTGTCTGAAAACGAGGATCCCATAGTGTACTCTCAGTGACATCCAGCCCCACTTCCCAAACAAGCAGTCAAAATAGGTCCTATGGAGAGAACAGGAGCATTAGTCAGAACCTCGGGATGGGAGCAGAGCTGGAAGTACAGTCCATGTCTGGCACAGACTGTCCTTCTTGTTGACATTCCAAGTATTATAGAAAAATATCAGTGTAGTAAACATCAGTCTGGCACACAAATAATCTTTGCTGATCCCTAAGGAAAAGGCAGAAAAAGGCAAAGTAAAATATTTTTATCTCGTTTGCTTTTATCTCATAGTAGAAAAAAAGTCTTCAGCATCTTTTGTCTGCGTGATGTAGGTTAAAATAACACCCCCAGAGCCAGGAGGTTTTCTGTTAATGTGTGAGAGTTATTTCAGGAGTATGATGTTATTTAAACATAACCAAAATGTGCCTGCTTATTTTTATCTGAGCCTGTTATTTCTGTGCACTCCTTTGCAGAATAAATACTACACAAGAATTTAAATATTAGTTCTGTTCAAAGAGAAGGAATTTAGAAAACTTTCCTGGTCATTTCATTCACTTTTTCATCTGACTCTTCTCAACTTTTTCTTAATCTGTCATAGTTTTAGCTGTGTCTAACATTCTAATGTAGTTCTATGGTATCCAGCTCATGTTTGATCTCTCATATGGCCAAGACCATTTCTGCTTCACTCCTAGCTGAGTTAGGGAGTTCAAGTGAGAGTCTAATCCCAAAAATACCCACAAAATCTGAAGTAACCCCAAAGACTTGGTTAGTTTGGGCCAGGTGCACATGAGCAGATTCTGACTGGGAGTCTGACTGCAGAATTTTGTTGTGGAGTCCCTGGAGAGCCCTTTGTAACATCCATGGATCTGTAGGCAGAGTTGCATGAATTCTACCTCAAATGATTTATTTTTCCCCCCACATTGGAGATTTGTTTCTTGCAGCAGGTTTTGTGTGGAGCAGGTTTTCCTAAGCTTTAGGATACCAGAAGATAAAACAACCGTGGATTCTGCTGCGTGTCCTTGGTTGGTTGGTGTATTGGGTGACATCGGACACGTGCCAGGGAGACAGCCAGGCATTTCCATGACCCGGAGCCATGGCATTAGGGATGATGGTGGCAGGGAAGTGAGTCAGCATCCTGGGGAACAATGACCCAGACGGTGGTTCGGCACCATGGGAACAGCGCTCTGGGATGTCATCAGCAAAAGCACCTCATTAAACAGACCACCAGCGAATGATGACAGCACAGGCAGTATTTCTGATTCCCAAGAGGAAACACAGCTCCCACACAAAACCTCCCAGCGCTCCTTTGTGGAAAAATAGTATCTTGATCAAGATCTTGCTGTAGTACAGGTTTTCTCATCAGTTTTCTTGTCTTCCAAGCCTAAAATGCCCTCTGGATTGGCATCCCAGTGACTTTGTGCCCCTGGAATGAGAGCCATCTAGGAAGATTGTGCTTCCCGCTCTGGATTTGTGGTAGCACTGCTGTGAATGAGGATCACAAATCCAAGAGCAGCTGTTACTCGACACTGCAGAACAAGACAAGGCTCTGGGCTTGGGCCAGGCCTGATGTCAGTGAGTCTTGCAGGCCTTGCAGTATTGTTGAGTTTGGCCTATTCTTCTTATTCAGGAACGGACTGTGCTGTCTACTTGGCTGTCCCAGTCCTTCATCCTGAGCCAAAGGAGTCTAAGACTATTTGTGGAATCTGAAAATGAAATCCTGGCCCTTTTTAACTCAATGGGCATTTTGGTGTTGACTTCCACAGGGCGGGAATTTCCCCCTGACTATCCCAGATGTCAGGAATATTTTCTGGTTTTGTGATTCTCTGTGGAAGATGTTAGATGCTGTTTTCCTTAGCTCTGCTTCTCTGCTTGGGCATAAGGGACCTGCCTGGATTATTTTAGTTGGCAAATCCATTTTTCCAGCATCTGTGGCAGGAATAGCTCTGTGCATGAGGTGCCAGGCTAAGTAGCTCCTGTTAAGTAGCCCCTCTGCAATCCTGCAGTTAACACCAGTTGCTACTGCCAGACCCCTTCAGTGGGCTGTGTAATGTCCAACTTTGTGGTGGCTGCTGCTGTTCTACTGTGTGCTTAAAAAAAAAAAAAAATCCTGGAGATATAACCTTTGTTTTGGGGGTAAAACAGGAACAGTGAAATCCTGGTGCCAGCAAAGCTTCAGTGGGTTGAAGTAGGATAAGAAGAATTTTATATGAGGAGTTTAAAAGGACTGTTTTAGTCCATATTGCACTTCTCATCTGGGCTAACACTTGATGGTGCCTCTGCTGCTGTTGAACCAGGAAGCACTGGGAGTGTGGAAGTTTCCAGAAGGAAGCTGCAAAGTGCTCCTGAGCTTTGAAATGTTTCCATGCTGAATTCAGGGAAGAAAGGAGGGGCATAGCCTTAGCTGTAGGAAAACTGATTTTAAGTATTGTGCTGGACTTTGGGAGAGCTGGATTCATTCCTGGTATGACTCAGGGCAGTCACTGCAGACCAGAGTTTTTGTGAAGCATATGTGACTCTATGGACACCTCAAAAGGTGATTTAGAGTCCCAGATCTCATGCGAATCTGAAGGATTTAGAAACCTAAACACTCCTGAAAACCCTTGAAAAGTCTTATGTCCCTAAAGCATTTAAATAGATCTATATGTTAATATATACAGACCTGCCTTCTTATCGCTTCATTCCACACCTCTGAAAGGGAGTGGAATGCTTCTCTCATCTCATGCTTGCCAGGTCCATGCTAGACCATAAAACGGGGCAAGAAGTCTCATCTGGCTCTGAAGGCAAGTGGTTCATCAACATCTCGCGTCTGAGTAATTAGCTTTTCCCAATTAGCAAATCCCAAACTAGCTCTGGTCCATAATGCTCATGGAAAGGAGGCAGTGGACTAATGGTGGTGTCCTTCTGATTTATCAGCCTTTTGGTACTTACGGCTGGGCATCAGGGTGGTTCTTGAATTCTCTTGAATCAAGGGTTCTAAGAGTCCCTGTGCTGTAGTTATTGCATCCTATTCTAGAAATGTTCACCTGGAATCAGAGAATTATTATTACTGTTATGTTTGGGGTTTTTTAATTTTTAGGTCACGGAGCTCATTACACAAGGTTTTGTGTGCCCAATTCCCACATGAATTAAAGGTTCCTTTTCCATTTGGTAATGTTTTGTAGCAATTAATCTTCTTTTTTAAACATCAGCACCTGTTCCGTGACAGCTTCCTTGCTCCCTCCCCCATTTCTGCCACAAGTAATTAATTTATTGAGGTATTATTGT
The DNA here is from genome assembly GCA_013396775.1 of Cephalopterus ornatus. Lineage (NCBI taxonomy): Eukaryota > Metazoa > Chordata > Aves > Passeriformes > Cotingidae > Cephalopterus > Cephalopterus ornatus. The sequence continues at coordinate 333,398 of VZRE01011172.1, read as the reverse complement.
ATTTCATAGCTGAGCTTACTTTTGAAAATTTGTTGGAGAGGACCTAAATAAATCAATAGTTCACTCAGCAACACCATTAATGTGGTTAATAAAACAAATTTTATAAATTTGTCACAGACCTTGAAAGTGGTGCCAAAACCTTTTAAATCCAAAGCACTACTTTTCTTCCATACACCCCTCCTGCCACTCCGGTCGCATTCTTGGTGTCTGCAGCAGGGTGGCCACAACACCGAGGCAGATTTTAATTCTTCATAATCCAGTAAATACCCAAAGCCCTAGATCTGTTGCCCAGATGGCAAGATCCTGTAAAACCTACCCAAGTTCAGTTCTGTAAAACAATTTACATTCTTTAACTGAAGGGCTGAAATGAATTAAGTAATCATAAAAACAAACAAACAAACAACCTCCTCCCCCGCAAAATAACCAAACACCCCATTTTATTGTTTGTTGGGTTTTGTGTTTTTTTTTTTTTTTAAAAAAAAGAATGTAAAATTTTAGGTCTTTTTCATACACAAATACTGTGTTCTTTTTCTACTGCACATAACAGAGCCCCTCACCCGGCGCTGCGGTGCCGCCGTGTCCCTCACGGCAGCCCCTGGAGCCCGCCCGGGGCAGCCCCGGAGCAGCCGCCGCTCCAAGGCAGCGGGAAAACTTCCCCCGCACAGCTCCTGGAGCCCCTCCGCAGCCTCAGCCGGGCAGGGACAGCGGGAACCGGAGCGGCCCGTGGGTCAGAGCGGGCCCGGGGGGTGTCCGCGGGCACCGGGGCCGATCAAACCAAAGGCGTGTGCTCCCCACGCGGTGCCGGCCCCGCCATCGGGACACCGAGAGCGGCTCTGCCGCAGGTGCCGGTGGGAGCTGTAGGACCTGTCCGCCCTCTTGTCCTCCTCCTCTCTGCCTGTCCCTCTGCTTCTCTGCTCCCTTCTCCATGATCTGGGTAGGTTAAAGCCGGAGGGATTGGATTTGGAGTGGGTGTTGTGGATTAGTCTGTGCTGGGCGGGTTCTGTGGTGGAATGCTTTGTCTGGATTGTGTGGTGCCCTTTGGAACTTTCGCCAAGTTCCCTTATTTTCCCTCCTGAATTATCAGTACAAGTGCCTCTTGGGAACAAGTGTGTGGCTTATTCCCTTGATGCTATCTTGAGGTATTAAAAAATCCTATCTATATATACATATTTTAAGGTAAAACTCCTGGGTGAGCCTGTGATCTCGTGGCTTCAGGGCTGAGGTGTTACAGCGGGTGCCAAGGGGTTGATGCCAGACTCTTTTTCAGTGGTGCCCAGTGACAGGATGAGGAGCAATGGCCATAAACTAAACCACCAGAAGTTTGACCTCAACATGAGGGAGAGCTTCTTTCCAGTGAGGGTGGTAGAGCAGTGGAACAGCTGCCCAGGGAGGGTGTGGAGTCTCTCTCTCTGGAAACATTCCAAACCTACCTGGACGTGTTCCTGTGTCACCTGTCCAGGTGACCCTGCCTTGGCAGGGGGGTTGCACTGGGTGACCTCCAGAGGTCCCTTCCAACCCTAACTATTCTGTGATTCTGTTATCATGGAGTATTTCAGGGCAGTAATACCAGCTCTATGTGGCTGTGCTTCCTTGCTGTGTTGAACCTTTGTCTTTTGCCGGTCCAGACTCTCCCTGGGCCTCATTCTCAGTTCTCCTATAGTAAGTGATTGAGGCTATTCTGAGCTGGCAGGATCCTTTGCAAAGCCCTATGGGCCATGAGGAGGCTGAAGCTGTACCTTCCTCCTCCAGCCATGGTGCCCGTTTAGGAAGTGTTTCCATGCAGAGCTTTGTGCGCTGTTGCACAGAACTTTAAAAGAGGAATTTCCCTCAGTTTGGAGGGAACCATCAGTTCATGGATGGCAGGAGCAGGCCAATAAAATCTATGGCCGAATCTCAGGGACAGCCAGTCAAAACCTTTAATAAGAGCCAGCTAGACTGTAGCTACAGAGAGGACTGGGACAGCCTGCAGAGCTCCCCTGAAGGCTGTTAGTATCTGAATAGCTCCAGTGTTATCTCTTTCCAGTGCTCCATGCCTGCTCCATTAAGACTTTTATGTCTTTCCACTGAACAGCCAGCTGATCATAACCAGCAGGATTTTATTTGATTTCCCAATAGGGTTTTTGTTTTGCTTGAAAAAATGACTGAGACCCAAAGGATTTTCCAGCTGGAAAATAAGACCTGTCAGTTGAAAATTCTGACTAGATCTAAGCAGACACCTGTATAATACTTTGGATGTATTATGTGGCTGGAAAGGAGTGTGAGGGTGCAAGGAAAACAGAGGGGGCAGGAGAAGAACTTAAGGAGTCTATTATGTTCATAGCTGGTTTTCATTTTCCCCTTTCCTCCCTAAAGGTAGGTTTTATTTAGGGAAAAAAGGTCAAAGGTAAGTAATATTGACCACAGTAAATTGGAATGTTCAGTGACAGTGGAATCCATGCTGGGCCATAGTATGTGCTGACACTGTGCCAAAGCTGGTGGCATCCATGTGGTGCTGTTGCGATGGCAGAGGGAGACTGCTTGGTTAAGTTGCCTAGAGATTTTTAGGTGAACCTGGAGCTTTCCTTTACTCGTTTGATTTCTGTGTGATCAAGGACTTGTTGTTAGTTTCAGTATTTGGTTGAACCTGAAATGTGAAGAGAACTGGGGGATTCAAAAGCATTGTGGACTGAACCTGAAGGAAATATTTGTGCAGCCTGCTGTGACCTGAAATCCCTAAACTTCGCACAGCTGTAGAAAGAAATCCATTTTGGAGTCTGTTATGTTCGGAAATGACTATAAAACACGACCTCTCAAGTACATGTCCCAGGAATAAAGAATTAGACATTTAGGGAATGTGTTCAAATATTATTTATACCTTAATTCATCAAGCAAGAGAAACTAAACTAAAAGTCTGGGCTAAGACTTCTTTTCAGTTTGTGCTCAGGTAAAAAGTGTGTGATGTTTTACCAGTGGAGGGCAGGGAGGCAATTTCCCTTCCTGGTGTGGAGAAAAGGGCTGTATCTGACCCCAAGTCTCTGGTTGCAGCTGGGGCCTCTCACTGGAAGTTGTTCTCCTTCATACCCAGGACAAAGCTAAAAATAATTGTACTTGGATAATGGGTTATGAAATAATTATAAAACATTTTAAATTATAGCAAAATCAGCATGGGTCCAGAGATTAGCTGCGATGCCAAGACCTAAACCAGCTGGAATAATCTAGAACAAAACCCTACTTTAACTTGTTATTTCCATGGTTTAAAAATACACCTTCTCACTGATGGGTCTTTGGTGTTGGTGGTCGCTTTGCATCCTGTTGTTAGCACCTGGAGCCAAGCTGGGAAAATCCAGTTCTTGGCATGTAGGAGCCAATGCTTCACATCGACGTGTCGTTGCCAAATGACCTGGAAAGCGTTCTCTTGCCAGGTCACTAGAAATTAGATTAATTGTAACACAGAAACCACAGGGAGGGAGAAAAAAAAGCAGTGTTGTGCCTCTGAATATCACTGTACACCTTGGTTGTACAACAGCAAAGTCAGCCTGAAACAGAAACACTGGGCAGCGTGCATGGAAATATTTCCACTGCGTTCCCAGCTCCGTGTGGTGGGATTCAGTATGGAAGTGATGAATGTGCTGCTACTGGTAGCTGCAGGGCCGTGCAGCAGGATGTGAAAAGGGACATGATTGACATAAATTGATATTAATCAAGCGTCTGACAGCACTACTTGGAATTCTGGTTCCTTTTTCTGAAGCAGTTGTTGCTTAGAGCAGAGGCCGGAAAGGCTCCAGCTCCAGTCTCTCAGAGGAGGTAGAAGATGTAGCCAGGCCAGGTTGTTTGTGGAAGTACAGAGCTGTTGTGCCTGGCCCTCGGTGGGGGCACAGCTGTGGAAATACCCTTGTACCTTTTGTTTGCCGTGGTGCCAGGTTGCCCAGCTCTGCTGGAGACAGACATTTTCCAGCAGATCTGACCTTCTCCATATGGCCTGTCCAAACACCCTGGGTCTCAGCTGCCCACACAGCAGGGGCTTTCAGCCTGGCTGCCTCGGCAGACCTCCACCACTGAGGCACAGAAAGCAGGAGAAAACACTCCGCTTTTTTCTCCTCCCTGCTTTATGTGAAAATGTAAAATTTCCTCCTGGGCTGCAGCCTCCGGGCAGTTCTTACCACAAGGGGGTTAATGCAGGTGAACAAACTTCTTTGTTGCAGAACATTTTCCCAAGTGCAGGAGAAGCCACATGTGGATTTTTCACCAGCATTGACCATTTCTTGTGTGTTGAGAGGGAGGGTTTTGAGGTGTGTTCAGCTTGACTACACAGGCAAGTCCTGAAGACACAAGGCAGCTCCCATGACTTGGTTTGCTCGCTCTGAAATGCTGCAAAGCTGTACTTTACTGTTGGGTGGTGTTTTGGGATAAGAAATGCACTTGGCAAGTGTTTCTGTTATATGGCATGGCAGAATTCCCACCCTGCAGGATCAAATATAAGCATCTGAAATAGAAGGAATAATGAGCAAGGAATGGCAAATAACCAGTGGTTGTTTTATATACACAGACCTCAGCTTAGTCACATAGGGCATGGGAACAGGTGTTTTGTGTGTATTCCCACAAATCAAACATCCTAAGGAATAATGCCAGCTCACAGCAAACAAAACAAGGGTATTGAGGCTATTGAGGGAAAGAAGTATTTGGAACACAAATAAATATTCCTAAATAGTTGCATCCCTTCTGTTTGGTGTCTGGCCACATTCCCATATCTTGTCCTTCCCCTGCGTTGGAACATTAGGCTGAGTAAGACCTTTAACATTTGGCTGAAATAAAAGCTGTCTAGTCAAACTTAGCAAAGAATGATTTTGGAGTAATCTTCATCCATCGTGGCAGATTAGTGGGATTGTTTTGAGGGCACGAGGGAGCAAAACTTTGGATGGTCCCGAGCTCACAAGAGCAGCCCTGCCACTGCCTGTGCTTTGTATGAGGAAGCTAATGGAACAAAGGAGTTCAAACAGGATTTATTTATTTATTAGATGTGCTTGTAGTGTGGACTGCAGAGTCACTTAATGCTGTAGGATGCCTCTGGAAAAACAAGTGGTTGTTCAAAAAGCAGCCAGCATATGGGTATAGGTGGGAAGAGAGAAGGATCCTTCAGAGAGGACCATTATCTTCTTCCCTGTTTTCTGCAGGAAATATTTCCTGTTCTATAAAAAGACAAATGACTGATGTGCAGCATAAACCTGTAGTAGAACAAATAGCTCAAAGACCCATCAGGCTTGCTGGTAAATTCAGGCTGCCTCTGTCCATGATTAGTGGAGAATGTTGTTCAGCAGTTTGTATAATTACTCTTTCCTGACATCAGCCCCTGGTTCAGGAAGGTATTGAAGCACATGCCTGATTTCTAGTACATGAAAAGTCCCATTGATTTCAGCCTGCAATATAAAACTAGCGACTCTCATAATTATTAGGATGCATTCCTGAGTCCTAGACATTCAGTGATGGATCATCTAATGTGCCCAACTGTATTTTATAACATCAGCAGCTTCTTTCTTTGAAGAAAGCACAAGAGCGCATTTGTTACCTGTGGTTATAACTCTAATCTCTTATTTAATCCTTTCCTTGGGTCTAGTCATTTAAAGGTCTAGCTCATCACCTCTTGCATCCTGTTAAAAGCAGTCTACAAAATGCCAGCAGCCTGGATAAAATCCCATGCCTCTTCCACTTCCCACAGGTTTTCCTCTAAGCCTTCAGTGTGAGCGAAGTGCTAAGATGGGCTTAATTTGAGCCGTGTTTATTTTTTTTTATAGAGATAGAAGCACTCTGATGCCTCCTGCATAGCAGATGATGCTTCTGTACTGCTGGAGGATGTGAGTAATTAAAGTGTGCATCATGTCATAACCGTTGCAGCTGCAGAAAAGGGGTATACTTGTGGCTGAATACTTTTCTGAGCTGCAACGCAGCACATGCACGTGAGGCAGACTTTGGCAAATAAGTTGAAAACTCCATAATTAACTGGCTGTCAGAAGTTTGGAAGCAAAACACAGGAGGTGGTTAGGAAATCAAAGTATGATGTGTTTTTAATCACAAAACACGAGGAAATTTTAAAAATTTATGAGTAATAAATCTATATTGTTGGTACCAAATGGCTCCCTTTGCAGCCCTTTAATGTAACACCTGCGCTTCCTCTCCGTGAGTAACGACCCATTTTTTGACTGCCCGAGGAGCAGTGCAGGAGTAGGTTTGCAGGCTCAGGAGAACAAAGCCAGGTTCCCAGACTGAGCCCTGACTGCACTTTAGGATTCCATTTACAGTCTGTTTGGTTTGTAATTCAAATCGCTCCAGACCAGAGTTAATGTTTAGACCACAGCCACCTGAAATTTGCTTCGGGGCTGAAGCCCAGCCAGATTGCAAATGGAGGAAACGCTTGAGGTTTGCTAAATACAGTTAATAGGGGATTAGAGGCTGTGTTTTTTATGGGAGCACAGGGAGGTCTGTAATAGGAAAAATATTAAAATGCAAATATACAACTTCAGCCGCGCCGAGCAGGATGCAGCTAATTGCACTGTGGCCATCAAGTAGCTGTTCTTCTTTTCATTAAGCAAAGGGAAAATGAGGGGAGGAAGATAACAGGGCACTGATAGAGGTTTTGATGAGGGATGAAGACCATCCCTCGTCATTCCTATTTCCTGATGGGAAATGTCCCAGTGGCTGGGTGACTGGGCTGAGAGTTCTAAGATTCCGGAGGTGATGCTGGTTCTGATTTGTCTCCTGCACGAAGACTCGAGCAAGTCTTGGGCTTTGTTTTCCATTTCCTTTTTTAGTGTTCAGCTCCTTGGGGCTCTTGCACAGTGTGTGTGTTCAGTGCCTCATGCAGTGAGGTGTGGGTGTACCCATCCTATGAGTACTTAGCACTGCCCTATAAATCATGGAGAGCTGGAAGGAGCCTTGGAGGTTGTTGAGCTGGGTGAAACAGGATCAAGTGTAGCTAAGCCATGCCTACCAGACGTTTGTCTTAACGTTTTCTTTAAAACTCCAGCAAAGGAAATTCCACATTTCTGGGTTGCCTGTAAAGTGGTATTTACCTAAATTTTGTCTGCATAATTTCAGCGGCGGAGGTTCCGCACTCCCAGGTTGCTTGTTCCAGGATTTCACCGCCGTAGCTGAAATGTTTTTGTAATATCTGACCTAAGTTCTCTTTGCTGGAGCTTTGCTGATCGCTCCTCTTTCCTCTCCCACTGACTAAGAAGAACAATTAATCATCCCTCTCTTCTTAGAAGTCCCTACGCATTGGAAGACTCTTTGTCCCATTCATTCCTCAGTTTCCTCTTCTCCAGACTAAACAACACCCAGGTCTTTATCCTCCCCTCAGATGGCAGATCCAGAGCTGCAGCTGCCGGTAGAGTGATTTCTGTGTTGCCAAAAATGTGTGTAGCCCTGAGTTGTTTCTCCAGAGCCAAGAGGATTTACCCTCCTGGAACACTGCAAGTTTAGTCCTGAGATTAAGATGTTCAAAAGCTTTCGTGATCATAGGAGAGACATCTCAGTTGATATGGTTTGAAAAAGAATTAGGAATTTGGGGCTTGTGTGTGAGTGAGAACCTCTCTCTGTGTGCATGCAAACATTTTTTAATGTGACTAAACTAGAATTTAATGGATGAGTTTAACTTAATAAATAAATGAAAGTCCTTCCTGAAAGGAGGAACATGGACAGGGAACAGCTGGCCACCAGGGCTGGCAAGGAAAGCCAAGGGCTGGCAAGGAAAGCCAAGGGCTGGCAGGGATCAGAGGGGACACAGGTGGGATGGAGCTGTGGGATGCATCTTGGAATCGTGCACTTGCTTGGAAAAGCCCTCGTTTGTCACAAGTACCAGCAACCAGAACTGGAGGAGTTTGAAAGGCTTTATTGGCTTTTTTTTTCACCTTGCCACTCAATTTGTTATTTTCTGGGCCTGTGTACAATTTCACAAAAACAGACACTCTGAAGAGAACCAAAATTTCCAAAATTCCAAGCTCCAAAGCCTTTTTTTTTTTCCCCGCGTTTTTGCTCTTAGGGAAAAAAAGGACTGTCAGTCTCTCAGATATGATTTTCACAATCCCAGTCTGACATTTACTAGAAAAAGGAAAACTTTTAATTGGGAGGATGTGGAAAAAAACCCCAAAACTCAAATTTTAAAGGACTCCTCCAGAAATCTGGAGCAAACTGCCAAGGGTGGAGGTGGGTTGTCCTGCAGGGATAAACTGTCACCACGATGTGTCCATTCCTGCTTCTGCCAGAAGCAGAAAGCGGGGAGGCTTTTCTGCACCTGCAGCTCACTGGGAGCATCTCCTGCTAAGCACAGCAGCTCCTGTGGCCAACAAATTTTATGGGGCAATGGCTTGGCTGGGTTCTTATTCTTTGTTTAAACCCAAGGCAGGAAATACGCAAAGCAAGAGGCACATATGAACCTTCCTTGATATCCACAGGGAACGCTCTTGCCTTCTGCCCGGTGCAGGAGGTGTTGGCATGGGAGAGAAGATGCTATTTAGGCTCTCAGCTGTCTCCTCAATCAGCTTTTGAAGAAATCTGGATGATAGGCATGATTTTGCGTGCAGTTTTAGCGTGATCCCAGTTATTTATACCGCCTTCCACAGTGGAGGTGGGCAGTGCCAAGTTACGTATTGCCAGACTAAAACAGTGGCTCTGTAACACCTTGTGACTGATCCCCTTTGCCCATATAACTATGGGGAAAACAAAATCCAATGAAAAAGAAAGGATTCAGCACCTATCCAGTGCTGTTCCCACTATTTAAAGATCTTCATCCTCTCTAGACAAGGATAATGATAAATCATAGCCAAGTATTCATCCTAATACTAAACAAGCTTTTTCAGGGACTAATGTGAGCGGAGGTGATTCAACCACCTGGAATTGTTGTGATCTGGATTTGTGCAGCAGGAGTTTGTAGCGCTGTTTCCCAGTGGGGTTAGGAAGCCAAATTTCAGGACCACTGTATTATTAATTCTCAGAACCGGTCACTGCTTGTACCCCTTACATTGCAGACCTCTGCCCTGTGCTTTAGTGCACAGTGGAGAACTGGCCACAATGTTAGAAACATCCATCTGTGGAAGCTTCACCTTTGTCTCCAGTATCCCTATCCATCTGACCTTGTTATGGTGATCTCCATTCTTCCAAAGACTTCTGAATATCTGTACCCAACCTGCCAGATTTAGCTGAAAAAAAAGGTGTGTGTAAAAGAGATGGTGGATCCCTGACGTGTGTTTAAAGAGAAACTCTTTAAATCTGTAGTACTGCCACTGGAGTTCATTGCTGTTACGCCACAGTAAAGGATCAGAGCCAGCAGAATTCCTGAAATCTCGCTTGTGAAGTGAGTTAGGATTCAAACAGCTCGTTGCTGTGTTGATAATTCCTGCTCTTCTTTGCTGCTGGCCATCAGGGTTTAAATCAAAGAGTACAGGCACACGGTAATTATTACTGTTGTTGATGATGGCAGTGAATTCAAGATTCCCCAGGGACCACTGTGGTTGTCCACTTGGACCCGTGGTGTGAAACAAGCCAAGGAATTTGACCTCGCTATTTTTAGGTTATTGCCTACCAAGTACGAGAACTATCAAAGACGTTAATCTGGGGCTGAGCCACGAGCGCATCTTTTAGAAAGGCTTCCAATCTTGATTTCAGATTCCAAGTGATGATAGAATTACAACACCCAGGAGAAGTTACTCTCATTCGTTTTTTAAGGGGGAAAAAAAAAAAGAAAGTATTTCCTACTTGAACAAGAGGAGCTTCAGCTTCCAGTCAGGAATTCTGTGTGTCCTGTCTGGTCCATTACACATCCCATTAGGAACACCTCTCTCCTCTGATCTAGATTTTACAGAAGGGGAAAGAAAATGATTGGCATTTGTCTTAGGGAAAAAAAATTCTTCATGAACTCGAAACATTCCAGAAAAAATCACTATTGATATTGGATTTTTAAAAAAAAAATTGTCTTTCAAATTCTTGGGGTTTAACTGTGTGATAAAAAACCCTCGTGAAATATCAAATAAAAGATCTGTTTTTATTTGAGAAAGCTGTACTGGGAAGTCACAAATTCTGAAGCAAAAAATATCCAGTATCTTTTAACTGTGCTGAAACCCTTCCAGTTTTAAACACATTGGAATTGCCTGGTTCTCTGTCACCGCTTTGGGTTCTCAAGTCCTTGTCATGCCTTCATGGGTAATTTGCTCTAGACAAAAAGACAGGAGAGAATTTCTTCTTGCAGTATGAACACTGGTGATTTGCACAGGTTTAAGTTATGTAAAAAAGTCTCAAAAATTTTAAAAGCACTAGAACTGGTGAGAACATTTCCCTCAATAGTGGTTTTACTTGGAGTTTCTGTACTTAACTTAGAGCATCCTTGTCATACTTCGCTGTCTATAAACAACGTCCAGATATTTATTCTTGAAAATACCCACTAAAATCTGAAGAGTTTAGTCAGTGGGATGAACTAAATCCCCAAATTCATATGTTGAGGAAGCAGACAGTGGACTAGAAGGTGGGTGTTGGTAAAATACAGATGCAAAACCCAGACATTTTCCTATTTTGTTCTGCTGTTGGATTTTCAGAAATTACTTTTCTAGCCATTTCCTTGCCCATTATTCTTAATAAAGATTTTACTGGGTTATGGACTATTTATTTTGGGCCAGGCAAAGGGTGCTAAGATGTTTCCTCTGGAATTTAAAGATTTCTTTTTTTTTTTTTTTTCCTGAGGGGAGGTCTGTTATTCTGCACCAAGAGGGGGAAGTCTGATGGGGAAAAGCTTACAAATAATTAATTGGAGGAAAGGTAAAATACTGTTTACTCTTCCATTGACTCCCGGGAGAGGGGAGGCAAAAACAAATCAAAACATTCTACTCTGTGGGTTCCAACTTTTATGGATTTCCCATTGGTAATGTTTCACTTACTATGGTTCAGGGCTTTCTATAGTCAAGTATGTTCATATATACAGGAAAGCTTTAGGCCAGCAAGGTTTGCTTGATCCTGGACCAGTAAACACAAGGTTTTCTGTTTAAGTCATCGGTGCCAGCCACCCCTTTTTCAGACTGTCTATTCAGCTTCCACTGCAACAGCCTCATTAAGCTGTACCTGCCAGCCTGGGACTAAAACAAACAGAGATCACACACTCCACCGTTCAACCACAAAAAGGAGTAACTCCATGGCTGCTCCTGCTGCTCCTTGCTTCCCCCGTGCCACCAACGGGAGGAAGCAGAAGGGGGGAGAGGAAAGAAGCCATGTGGGGTGTGCACCACCCAGTGTGATGTGCTTTTCTTCTATAGGTGGGGGAATGAAGGGGAAAAAAACCTTCTAAACTGCTGGTTCTTCCTTGCAGGTGTATAGCCCACCATCCAGAATCCCTCCGGTGTCGGCGGAATTCCTCATGTTCGTATTCCAAGGGAAACTGCTGCAGTTGTCTTCAGCTGTTGCCTCCGTTGGTGGTCCTTGTAGAGAAGCCAAGGGCTGGGGTGAGTAAAGTCTTGGAGTTGAGAAATAGGTTGGGATTTTTGGGCTCTCGTGCTGTCTCTGCCATCAAATGCTGAAGTGCATTATATACATGAAATGGAAATGTAAATACAGTTGTGTAAATAAAAGCAAATGTAAATAGCGTAGGTGTGTTATATAAAGAATGGAGTGGAAAGAGCTCAGAGCATCTTTCTGCTGAGCTAATACACATTTTATGTGGGGTTCATCAGGGAAAACTGATGAGGAAGGCACAAGTTAGTCAGTCCGTGTTATGAAACCCCGAGGATGCCAGACCTTCTGAAGGGGGAAGGTGACTAGTAATGCTGAGGATCCCAATCCAAACACTCTTCCTTGTCGGAGTGGCTGAGGTCTTTGCCAGCTGCTTGTGCTGCTGTCGCCAGTGTCTTAGCACAGTTGGTATGGAGGGACCTCGTGCCCTGTCAGGTCAAGATTCCTTTGTGTCTTCGCTTTTCCTTTATCTCTCCCTCAACTGTATTTCTGCAATGGAAGCATTTTCCTGGGAATAACCAGCAGGCACACTTCCTTGTAACCTTCCAGTGCTTGCTCATCTGTATTTGTAAGCATTATGTATTTTGTAAGCACTATGCAAAGTTTCAAATATTTTGAGGTATCCCTGGGTTGTCAGTGTAAATTCTTTTGGAGAAGGATTTCACAACAAACAGGGAAATGTTTTCCTTTCACCTCTTTCTGCTGGATCCCTTAGTGCAAAATTCCTCATGGGAAAACAGTACTTCCTTTGGATTTAGTTACTTCTGATAGTTACTGATATTTGAAGAGTGATGTGGACAGTGTTGGTCCCTGATGAACTGCAGTGTCTGTCAGCAGACAAACAACAGCACTGTAAGATCCCCGAGGAGGGCATTTTGGATTTGTCCAGTGGCAAACACAGTGGGTATGTGCTCTGTGGAAAGGGCTCCAGGGCATCACTTGATAAACACTGTGCTTAAAATACTAGAAACTTTATTTAAGCTGAAGCTTCTCAGAGGCAACACTTTTTTCCAAAACAAAAATACAGCTTTTCCCAGAACAGTTCACAGAATTTTTTCCTTGCTCCAGTGCTAATTCCAGAGCATGGTGAAGTCACATCTCTTTGTGTTTTCTCTACGAGACTTCTAATCTTTTCCCAGTACACAGAGCCATATATTACTAATTCACACGCTCTTCTTTGAACCTACAGCACAGAAAATTAAAGTGTAAATATGCATGTGAACCACCCAAAAGTCATAATAAGATTATATGAATGCCTGCAACCACGCAGCAGGAACAATGGGGTTGCACAATTCCTCCGCTCCAGCGCCGCTGAATTTTAATGAGGGATAGTCAGTACATGCTGATATTCCTGTAGCTCCCCTGGAGCCAGAAGGGTGATTTAAGATGCCAGTGACACAGTGTGTAGGTGAGTCTGAGCTGTGGCCTGCCTTGGAGAGCAGAGCATGATATAGCAGGCTGGAAAAAGCTGATTAAATGACAGTGAGAAATGAGATGGAAGGAGAAAGGATCGCCCAAAACTGCCAGTCACCTGTGCTGCTTTCTTCAGTTCCTGTTGGAGAAAATACCACCCCACACACTGATAGAAATAATAGGAATAATCCAAATAAGAAACATATGCTGTCATGAATCAGAAGTCTCATGCTGCAGGGTTTAAAGCGATCCCTTAAATATCAGGGGATTAAGAGGGGAATTTAGTGAGTTCCCTCTCTCCCATGCCACAGTTCGTTTTCACTTCTCCTCTACTACCCCTGCTAACCTTGGTGCACCTGGGAGCCACTTGGGAAGGCCTTGGCAGTAGGTGTACCTCTCCAAATATGTGCTTTCCAGATAGGCAGGTATCCCTGCAGTTTGCAGCTGATGTAAGGATGAGCACTGCTCGGGGCGAGTTCCCTTCCAGGCGGGCTGGCTTTGTTCCTGCCACGCTCCTCGGGGGCTGCAGCTCCTCCGGGCCCTGGAGCTCTGACACGTATCGGTAAGAATGCACACGTGTTCTCAGGGAGAAACATCTTAAATAGTGTGACAGGTGTGTTGGGGCCTGTGAGGGTGTGACTGGGGAGTGTGATGTCAAGGAGAAGTAGGACACATCCTGGGATGTGGGAGGACAGCGGGGGTCAGACCTGCTCTGCCCGTGCCTTAGGGAAAGATCCTGAACTATCACAGGCACCATGGCAGAGATTCACCTTCTGGGGAACCTGTTGGTTCGTTACAAATGAGGGGTTTGGCTGTTGTGTAACACATAACTGTGTGTTGTAATTTTGCCTGTTATTGGAAACTGTCTTGCTGTGAGTTTGTGCTGGGGCTTACAGGCTGTTCCACAGTGCAGGAAGAGGAATTCTTTTCACCAGGAGCCAAATATTTTCTTCTTGCATCTCACCAAGCTCCTTCGTGAGCAGGTTCAGGAGAGAGATGTGGCCACATAACTTGCTTCCCTGATTCTCTCAATTACAGAAAACCTCACTGAATTAACATTACTATACAATATTTCCCTTGGAATAATAGCTCAGATTTACATGGGAATTTCATTTTGCTGATACCAAGTTATGACATCTCACTGAAGCTGTGTGCTCTTCCTTAATTGCATCCTTTCTAGAAGACAGAAACTTAACCTTTTGAGGCAAGCTGGTTGTTTTTATAATATCAGATCCTGTGTACTGCAGCTCATCAGTTTTTATCACATTGTTCTCATAATTTCATGCCAGAATATGGTTTTTGTAACCCAGGATGTGTGTAGCCATACTCACCTGTCCTTTCCCAATAGTTTTACCTGAAAAAAGCTCAAGTGTGTAGGAATCACCCTGGTCAGTTGTAAGCACAGAAAACTGGAGCTGAAAGCTACTGCCCTGGAGCTCTACCCAGGGCTTAGAGAAGATTTCATGTCCACAGCCTGGTCTGCCTCGTCCTGCCGTGTTTTGTAGTCCTGCCCAGGGATGGCTGTGCTCTGTCAACCAAAAACTGGGCAAAGGAAATACTTCTCAACCCAAAGGTGCTACCCACTGTGTGATTTATAGAACGTGTCAGGTTTGGATGAGGCTGTCCTCATGCTCTGTCCGCGATCATACCAGCCCAGTCTGTACGCTGCGTGAGCGTTTTTCAGATGTCAGACACTTCAGTAAACATCTCTTGGGTTTTTCATGAATGAAACAGGACAGACAGTTCCTTAATTCATCTAGCCCAAATTGGCCATTCCTTTTTTTTTCCCAGTAACTAGGAAAATGTCAGCCCTTTCCTAGATACCGAAGACAGATCTTAATCTAAAGCATGGCTGACTTGGAGTTTTAAAACTACTTGATCCTTTCCTAGAGACTATGAGGTTATTTTATGAGGTTGTGTGAAGGAGATTTCTTTTAGTTGATCTTGAAAGGGAAAACTTCTGTCTTGGTATTTTGTGCATGAAACCAACAAACCCAAAGCTCTGCTAATCACAGTCAGTATGTGCATCCCCAGCTTTTCTTGGGGTTAGAAGCTGCATTTTCCTATGGAGAAGGGAAGGAAAAATCCTGGTGTAAGTCCAGCCACGCCCCTGAATTGATTACCCTTGTAGGATTTGCTCATCCAGCTTTGGCTGGGTTGTAAAACGCAGCGGGAGCAGTTCCAGCCCGAGCACATCACTCCCACGTCAGGCAGCCCATGATGTCACAAGGAATTCCTTGTCGTAAGGGGACCTCCCTCGAGGAGAGTGTTTGCTCTGCTGGAAAAGTGCCATCCACCCACACGCTCGTCTCCACCCAGCTCCTCCATCCAAATAACCAAACCAAAGGGAGTGCTTTGACTAATGGAGTGAGTAGGAGTGATGCCATGACAATACAATGGTGTGTCTGCTGCAGACTGTTCCTGATTTGCATTTGATTGTTTGCAGTCCTACCCATCTGTAGCCAAAGGCAAGAAGTGATAACCTGTCATG
Organism: Cephalopterus ornatus; assembly: GCA_013396775.1. Lineage (NCBI taxonomy): Eukaryota > Metazoa > Chordata > Aves > Passeriformes > Cotingidae > Cephalopterus > Cephalopterus ornatus. The sequence goes on along the minus strand of VZRE01011172.1, from coordinate 318,034 downwards.
TTATATAAAAACACGTTTGGAAAAAAGTGGAGTAATGCAGGGCTAAATAACGTATGTTCCCCGGGCCTGCTCTTCCCACTGAACTCATCCCACCATTGCTGGTTTCTCTGTTGCCGAAGGGTTTCTTTACAGATAGTTTCCATCTGGAAAAAGAAAAAAAAAGGGGAGAGGAAAAGAAAATCGAGACAATTTGAGTGAATAAAAGCACAGCCTATTGCAATTGGAAAAGGTACCTAGTGGAGCTTTAACACGTCAGGCCCTCAGCAAAGGGAGAGGAAAGTAAAAGGGGCAGTGGCATCAGTCACTTTGGACAGAAGGCAGTTGAGGCAGTAAGGGCATCTCTGTCTTCTCCTGCATTTCTGTGGTGCTGTGGCACTGAAAGTTTGAGTGGAAAACAGCAGATAATTGTGTTATATGGCTTGAAAAGTTCCCCTCTCTTGTTCAGCACATCCTTTGTTCTACAGCTGATTGTTGATCACTTAAGTTATACAATAGAATTAACCTGGAGAAGAAGCTCGTAGTGAAACCTTGTTGGCTCTGTTTAAGCTTGTTTTGTTAGGATGTTTTAGAGGTTTTCCCATCATGTGTACAACATGGCCTCAGAGGGAGAGATGCAGAAATGCAGACTGGAGAAGCCCTGGATAAATGGAGGATGAAATACTCCCCCACAAAATAGGAGTCATGCTCTTTTAGGTGAGGTAAGTAGTAATAGGGTCAGTGGAAGTGGAAAGGATGGAAAGTCTTGAATTCAGTCTGGGGAACGGGAGCCAAACTTCATTTTAAATTAAATGGTTGTAGATCCAACTCTGAGCTGTCCCTCTGTTTTGGACTGAGCCCACTTTACTAACAAGCCTAAAAATGTGAATTCTTCTCCCCTGTGAGAAGAGAACATGCTGTAGTGTGCCAGCCCGACACCTCATTCTCCATGAAGATTCCCTGAGTGGGCCTTTTGGGTTGAGAAGTTTTCTCTAGTGGATCTCCTCCAGCAGGGTTTCCTTTACTCATCCTTCCCACTCTCCACGAGGTGCCTCATCCCTGCTGTCCCAGCAGAGCACTGCTCAAGGTGGAGACACACAAACCTGCCCTGCTCGTAGTTCCATTTCTCATCCACATTTGCATCCTCCCCAGGTTATTTCCTGATGGCCTGCTGGACTGTAAAAGCTACCTGGTGAGCCTTCGTCTGCAAATACCAATTATTTATGATAGGAAGGCTTGGCTGCAAGACTTGGTGCTCAGCCCATCACTTGAACTTGTTCCAGTCTTATTTGTACTTGGTGTCACCATGTTAATGCTGCCTGTAATCCAAGCAAATCCCTGCTGAGAGACAAGACATTTTAGTTGAAGCACAGCACTGCATGGCCATGGCTTGCCAGCTGCCAGGTTAGGCCTAGCTTGCATGTAGACAGCATGGGGTGCAAGGCTGGAGGTGTATTTATACACTACGTGGGGGTTGTGTGTGTGTCCACGGCAGAGAATCATAGAATGGCTTGGTTTGGAAGGGACCTCAAAGACCAGCCCTTGGCTGTGGACAGGAACACCTTCCACTATCCCAGGTTGCTCAGAGCTCCATCCAGCCTGGCCTTGGACACTTCCAGGGATGGAGCAGCCACAGCTTCTCTGGGCAACCTGTGCCAGGGCATCACCACCCTCACAGTAAAGCTTCTTTGCTTATGACGTTAAAGCTTAGGATCCCCTGAACTACAGCTCTGGTGCCAGCTCTTGGAAGCCTGTGAGACATCAGCTCATTTGGCTTTGTTTTGAAGTGTCAGGTTTCTAATCTTTCGGTCTGAGGAGCGTGAAAATGCAATTTACTTGTAACTGCAACAGAGATACACAGGCCCTTCTCACCTGACTTGCTGAACTGTGCAGTCGTGATGGCATAAAATCCCTGCAATGGCCGGAGCTAAACCAAACCCCAATCCTTCTGAAGCAGAATAATTTCATTAGATTCCCACCAAGATACTTGTAACAGTCTAAATTTCCACCTCTGCCTCATGTGCACTGAGGTGGCTTGAAAGCATAGCCATAGGTGTGGGATTGTCCTCTGCATGAGAGATGGGTGTTGGCTTCCAAATCCACTGCTGCTGGGGCCGTGCCAAGTCAGTCCTAACGGAGATCCAGGTGTGCGGGTGTGTGCGAGCAGACGTATGTGCGTGTGTAGGGACTTTGAGCTCAAAGGAGGGATGGGCAGAGAATGCAAATAACCGTGGAGAAAGAAGTTTGCTTTTGCTTTGTTCCCGGTGAAACCTCATGAATTGCTGAATTTCCACCACGTAATTTCCTGAGAATAAAAACGTGATTGATCGGGAGATACTTTGATTTTTCCTTTTGGAAATTCTGAGGGTTTTATACTACAGCGTGGAATACAAGGCTGTTTTCAGATTCCTAGGTATCCCCACCATCCTTCCTTGGACACCTCAATGTGACATCAAACCTGGGCTTTTTGGTGAGCCTCCTCCTCTTTGATTGCAGCCACTTTCTAGAGGGAGAAAAGGGTCCCCTGGCTCTTCTGTTCATGAGGGAAAGGGGGACAAGAGACCAGCTTTGGCCACGGGGAGTTGAGGGGCTGCACGTGTCTGCCTCAGCTAAGGCAGGACAGGGAATATCCCACCTGAGCTGGCACCTGGCTTCTCCTGCCTGCGGAGAGGCCTCTTCCCAATAGAAGGAGGCAAAAGATAGACAGCAGGAGCTATTGCTTCGGTGAGAAACAAGATGTGTGGGGGTGTGTAATGAAGGGACTTTACAGATAATTCCTTGGCGATTATTCATTTTAAAAAGGGACATTCAGTTGCCCTGGAGATATCCCATGGAGTGCTTAATTTCTGGAGAAGTTTGGAGAACACAGGATTTTGATTCCAGTGTTTTTTTGTTTCCTACCCAGCGGCAAAAATAATTTTCATAATCTGCCCTGGGGAATGCTCTGTGTCCAGTCACTGGTTGTGTGCACGACCCGTTTTGAAATACAGCTTTTTGTTTGGAAACTGAAATTGTTCCAAGTCCTAATACCTTCCTTTTGGATTTTCGTTTTTCAGAAGTGACCCACCCTCTATTGAAGAATAAAGCTTGATAACCATAGTTTCTCAGATAACGTGCAATGAGCTGCCAATATTGCTTTGGGACTAAGTCAGGAAACCACTGGCTGGTGTTATGCAGGAATCAGTTATCCAAAGGGGGTCATCTACCCTTGAAATCTCTTAACATAAGAATGTGTGTTTGAGATCGCCCTTCTTGAAGATGTCCTGGATTAATACAGAAATGAGCACACAGATTTAAAGAACAGATTAAAACATGTCCATTTCCAGGTCAAGAAGAAGTGTGATTCAGTCCAGAGTAAATTAAAATCCCACACTTATGTGAAATCTGCAATAAAGGAGGTTTATAGTGGAAACATTGACTGACCTTTAATACCAGCAGCCGGGCCAGCTCTGCTGTAACACCAGTTGGAAACAAGAGGCAGTGGTGTTATGAGGCTATACAGGCAAGGGCAAGGCCTTTTCCTTCATCTAGACTGAACATCCAAAGAGAAAATCCCAGAGCAGTCCACTGACTCTCATCTTTTTTTCCATTAATTGGCCACAGCACAGTACTCTGAAGCCGACAGAAATAAGTGCTGTGATATTAACCCAAGGCTAAGCCTTGCCAAAAGACATTTTATTTCAAACCTCTCTGAATTACTGTATAATTTCCTCTATTGGTCACCTCAGAGAGCAGGAAGTTGGCCATCATCTGCTCTGAGCTTTGTGTGACATAAACCTTTATTTCTCCTGTCTGTGGGAAAATGAAGTCAGGGCACTTCCAACAGGATGAGGATATGGATGCTAGATTGAGCTTAGAAATATTACAGTGATCCAGGTTTTAGACTCAGGGCCCTGGCTGCTACTGCAGATCCTCCTGGAGACTGAATAACTGGAGACAAAAAGCTCCTGGATCTTCTTGCCCTACCCCACCTCTCCCCTTGCAGGAAGGCTCTTTATTACCTCTCTCTCCAGCGTGTGGATGCTGTGAGGAAGCAGAGACAGACTATGGGAGAACCACTGAGACGATGCAGGTCTCAGATGGCAGGGTAATTTGAACCTGCTGTGGGAGCCCCCAGTTCAGACCTTGGCTGTATCCCTGGCCCTGGAGCGTGTTGTGCTGCAGGAGGCACATCCACAGTCCCGCTCCTGTACAGCTCTCAAAGGCAGGGCTGTCTCCTGCTGGTGCCTGCTGCTCCCTGGCAAATAACACTGATGTTCCCTCGTCATGATGCAGCTCCAGCTTTTTGGGATTAGTATTCCTTGTGACAACAGAAAGGCAGTGCAGGTTTCCATAGCAGAGCTTGCTCCTCTTGGGGGATCTCTTAGGCCGTTCCACACATCCACATGTTTGATGTTAGTGCCCTGCACCCAGGCCTCTCAGGTGATTCTAAGAGGGTCATTCATGTTGTTTCCCCAAGAACATAAGCTCCTGTGTGGTAGGTCCCATTCCCAGGGCCAAACCCAGAGGTGAGTGTAAGTGAGTCTAAGCAAGTTGAGGTTCAGAGGCTGTCTAGATTAGTGCAGTCCTCTGCCTTACTTGAAGACCTTTCAGTTATATATCCAAACTTTCTGAGTTAGACTCTTCTGGATGCACTGGGCCAAATTAGAAGATGTTGTATGCATTATATTCCTCTATTGCATTCATTTCCACTTCCTCCAACTATTTCTGTACCAAAAGTTTCAGAGATATGAGGTGTATGCTCTTCCCTAAAATGATCTATCTTGTTTGTTTTAGGCAACTATTTCAATTCCCTTAGATGTTAGTCTAGTGTTTGCCTATAAAGGAACTGAAGTTTACCATTGTCTGAAAGTGCTAATGCTGGTGCGGGGGGAAGCTTATTGTTGTAGTCAATTCATTACTATTTTAGCAAAGAATCCTCTGTGTAAGAGAGATGGATTTTTTTTTCAAATGGATTAAATCCTGCGTCTCGGCCATTTGTCCTCCCGCACCACCTCTTTTCATCAAGAAGAACTTAAGCATCTGAAAGGAGTAAAATATTATAAGGGTTTTGTAAAAGGCAAAAATTAGAGAAGTCTGGACTGCTTGTGTTGCAAAACACTTAAATGCTACATCAAATGTTTGGGTCTCAATTGTTCTCGTGATAGAAAATGAATTGAGAACTCAATGGCATGAAATTTATGCTTAACAAGAAAAACAACTGCTTAAATTTTCCAGCTTTCATCCTGATTTTGCATGTTTTCATTGTTGCTTGGCCATTCTGAAGGACATTAAGATGTGATGCTCAGTATCAGCTCCCTGAAATTCAGAACCTTTTAGTTTGGATACACAAGGTGCCACAAGAGCTATGACCAGGAATGCTGTCTGTATTTTTAGAAGTAGAACCCAACATGTGTTACTTCAAATATTTCTCTCTAAAGTGGATATTCACTTGTGGGTAGAAATCCAGAAGCACATGGAAATTTGTCTGCAAGCTAACCTTTGATAGAATGGTAATTTAATAATTTGAAATATCTGTATATCTCGATAGTTATTAAGTTAGCTGCTTATATTCTACCTTCAGGATTTTTTGCAGTATTTTCTCTAATAATCTAAACCTTGTATCATCTTTATTCCTTTCTTTTTCTTGTGGGCTCCTGCTTGAGTATCTTTTAGCTAAGACACCATTTCCAAAGGGCTAATGAATTATACAAATATAATATATTACCATAGAACACATGGTAACGAGTGGGAGATGTCAGTTCTGTTCTAAGTTTAGGGCATAGACTTAAAATATTCTGTTGCCTGAACTCTTATGCTCTTAAAAAATGCTAAAAATAATTGGATGTGCAGTAGTTTGCTCATTCAGATCCTTTGCTGTCCTAGTCCCTTTGGCATCAGGATTCTCATTCAGGTGCTCTGTGAGTGCTGAGTCTTTTGACATTCAAGAAAATAATAACTGGAAGGAATTCACACAGCTCTGAGTGGATTTGATGTTGAAATCTCTCAGCTGTGTCCAGCTGGGCTAAATACAGAAATAAAATCTGAGATGGGATCCAGTGTTCACCCTCACAAGGTGCAAGACAAAAGATCTGGTCCAAGAAAACCTATGCAAAGGGAAGAATATTTTTCTGCATGTCCAGTCCTGGATCGTGCACTAAAGTCATCAGTGGCCCAGGTCTTTGTCTCTGCAGCTGGAAAAGTAAATGAATTACCTTGAATAAAATCAGGGATAATCCGAGCTGAGATCAAAACTGATCTGAGATTAAAGGAGAGTGGGCAATTCATTGTTAGCATTTTTGAGCACCTCTGAACTTTCTGACCTGGCCATGACTGCGCTGTTTCTTCAAAAAGCAGGAAGTACAAGATAAACCTCACATGAAAACCTCTTCCTCTGCGATTTCTAACCTAATTTTGTTGACAAACCGCATGTATACATTCTGACTTGGAAATGTCAAAATGTTTATTTTCAGTCAAAATGTTTCAACAGTTCAAACTGAAAAAAAAAAAAAAAAGCTCTGAACTTTTGATTCTGTGAGGGGGAAAAAACCCTGGATGTTTGATCTCAATTTGAAATGCAAATCCTGATTTCCGGAGGTGGACGTCTTGATTTTTAATTTTTGGGTTTTAACAGCTCTATTTATTTGATGCTTTGTTTTTTTGTGGAGGGACAGTACTGTCCCTTAGAGGTTCACTCTCAGATTTCTGCCAGCCTCTCCGTTTACACATCTGCTGAGTGTCGTGCAGATGCAGGTTAAACATGTCCTGTGGGGTGACCACTCAGTTTTGTGAACAATCCCATAAATAACAGGCAGCTGAAGGGCTGGACTCGGCCTGGCTGAGCGTCTGACCAGAAACTGAAGCTTAAAAGATGCTAAAGGGTCTTAAAAACTTGCATGTGTTTAAGCTGATCTGATTTATACCTGTTTATAAAAGCTTTAACTCTGGTTACATTTATTCACTTATTCTAGATTTACATTACCATAAATGAGACGAGGATTTGGCTGCCTTTTTTTTTTTTTTTTAAACT